>NW_004624906.1:2158064-2171042 GCF_000247695.1 Heterocephalus glaber
GGCTCAGTGGTGGAGCACTTGCCCAATATGCATAAGACCTTGGATTCTATTCCAAGCTCTAAAATAGATAGATGATAGATGTCAGATGACAGATAGATCAGATAGATGACAGATGTCAGTTTGGTCAAGTGGTTGATAGTATTGTTCAAGTTGTCTATATCTTTGCTGAATTTTTTGTCTGTTTGTTCTATCAGTAGATGAAACAAATAGAAAACAGTGAATCCAAATTTATCAATCATGCCAGGCATGCTGGTTCATGCCTGTAACCCCAGCACTCAGGGGGCTGAGGCAGGAGGATCACTGCAAGTTTGAGGCCAGCCTGGGATCCATAGTGAGTTCAAGGCCAGCCTGCACTACACGGTAAGACTCTGTCTCACAAAATCAAAAAAGAAAAATGTATCCATCACTATACTAACTATAAATGAACTAAACACAGCAATGAAAAAAAGCCTGTCACTGGGCATGAACACCTGTAATCCCAGCTCTCAGGGAGGCCAAGATAGGAGGTCACAAGCTTCCCCATCTGGGGAGTTAGCAAGATCCTGTCTCAAAATTTTAAAAAAGGGTTAGGGACCAAAGGATCAGTGCAAAGGCCCTGGGTTCAATTGCCAGGACTGCAAAAACTAACTAACTAGCTAGCTAACTAACTCACTAACTAAATGAAAAAGTTCTCCTGGGCTGGGGGTGTGGCTCAGTGGGAGAGAATTGCAGAGCTTGTGCTGGACCCCGGACCTCAGCACTGGAAAAAAAATGCTCATACTTGCAGATGGAGTCTCTACTGCTATGGCCCCAGACAACTACTGTTCTACTTTGTATCAACAAAGACTAGTTTTTCTTGTGTTAGAGGTTCATATAAGTGGAATGTATATTTTTTTCAAAACTGGCTGTTTTTGTTCAGCATCATGTTTCTGAGATTCATACATGTTTTATGTATCAGGAGTTTGTTATGTACTACTGAGCAGTATTCCTTTGTATGAATATACAACAGTTTATCAGTCCATTCTCTTGATGGACATTTGGTTTGCTCCCAGTTTGAGACTCACTCTTATGAATTAAGATTCTGTAAGCATTTATATAAAAGTCTTTTTGTTTGGTACCAGGGATCGAACTCAGGTCCTTGTGCTTTCGAGGCAGGCGGCGGAACAACTGAGCTAAATCCCCAGCCCATACAAGTCTTTTTGTGCAAACTTGATTCTTGAATAAATATTTTTTGGATAAAAATCTATAAGTGGAATGGATGAGTCAAATAACTAGCATATGTTTATTTTATTTTTTGGTACTGGGGATTTAACTCAGGGGCTTTGCTCTGAGCTACATCTTTACCCCTACCCACTCCCTTATTTTGAGTCAGAGTGTCACTAAGTCACTAAATTGCCCATGCTGGGCTCACACTTGCAATCTTCCTGCCTCAGCCTCCCAGAGAGCTGGGATTATAAGTGTTCCTCACCATACTTAGCTTAATTTTGATAATGATGCAAAAGCAGTTCAATTTACTTAATCACTCATGGTTAAAGAGAGCATTTTCAACGAATAGTGTTAGAGCAACTGAACACTGAGGCTAAACTGATCCTCCATCGGGGCCAGGGATTTAGCTCAGTGGTTCTGGCGCCTGCCTCACAAGCGCAAGGTCCTGAGTTCGGTCCCCAGTACCAAAATAAACCCCCAAAAAACTGAACCTCCACCTAAATTTCACATATTATACAAAAACTAACTCATGGATCACAGGTTTAAAAGTAAACCATAAAAATATAAAGTTTTTAGGAAAAAATAGGAGAAACTCTTTGGGATCAAAGGTTGAACAAGGTGTTCTTAGATTTAATACTAAAATCATAATCCATAAAAAAGGAAAAGTTGATAAATTGAACTTCATCAAAATTAAAAATGCTTCTTCTGTAAAAGATTGGTAGGAGAAGAAAACAAGCTATGAAACGGGAGAAAGAATTTTCAACCCACATATTTGAAAAAGATCCAGTATCTAGAGTATGTAAAGAATGCTCAAAATTCAGCAGTGAAAAACCAAATGATCCAACGAGAAAATGGCCAAATGACATAGAGACATTTTACTGAAGAGGTCATATGATATCAAATAACTGTGTAAAGATGCTCAATGTCATTAACAATTAGAGAAAAGCAAATTCAGATCACAATGAGATCTCACATCTATCAGAATAGCTAAAGGAAGAAAATAGTAACACTAAATCCATAAGGAAGGAGAAAAACTGGATCACTCATATATTGCTGGTGGGAATGAAAAATGGTATTGTCATTCTAGAAAGCAATTTGTCCTCTTTTTCTTTCTCTTTCATTTTCTTTTTTTTTTCTCTTTCACTTTCTCTCTCTCTCTCTTTTTTTTTTTTTGGTGGGGATTAAACCTACAGTCTTCTGGGGCCAGGGATTTAGCTCAGTGGTTCCAGTGCCTGCCTTGAAAGTGCAAGGTCCTGAGTTTGATCCCTGGTACTGAAAACAAAAACAAAAACAAAAACAAAAAACCTGCAGCCATCATCCTGAGCTATATTCTTAGTCTTGAGACAGGAATTTTTTTTTTTTTTGAGGCAGGGTCCCATTATGTAGTTCATGTTGGCCTTGAACTCACTGTGATTCTCCTGCCTCTGGCGCCCATGTGCTTGGATTATGGGTGTGTGCCACCACACATGGTTTGTCCATTTTCTGAAAAAAATAAATATTCAACTACCGTACAACCCGGCAGTTGCACTACTGGTCATGTATCCCAGAGAAATGAAGGGTTATGTTCACACAAAAATCTGCACATGAATGTTTATAGCAGTTTTATCATAATAGCCCAAACTGGAAAAAACTGATATGGCCTTCAACACATGAGTGGTTAAATTAACTAAGGTACATCTACACCATGGAATATTCCATAGCGATTAAAGGAGGAAGAATCTCTGGAGAATAATGCTGAGAGAAAAAAGCAAAAACCATTTTTCAAGTACCGCCAATTGAACCCAGGGCCTTCACCCTAGCTACATCCCTAGCTCCTTTTTTTATTTTTTGAAGTTGTCCAGGTGGGACTTGAACTTGCTAGCCTCCTGCCTCAGTCTCTCAAGCAGTGTACCACTGTGTCCAACCAAATAAACAAAAAAAGTTTGAGACAGTCTTACTGCTCTATTGCCCAGACTGGTCTCGAACTCTCGTTCTCTCTTATTTATTTATTTATTTATTTTTGAGACAAGGTCTCACTATGTAGTTCAGATTGAATTGACTATGTAAGCTAGGCTGGCATTGAACTCATGGCATCCTCCTGCCTCAGTCTCCCAAATGCTGGGATTATAGCGATTTTAAACTTTTTTTTTCTTTTTTTTTTAAGAGACAAGGTCTAGCTATGTAATCCAGGCTGACCTGGAACTTACTATGTAGTCCAGGCTGGCCTGGAACTCACAGTGATCCACCTGCCTCAGCCTCCAGAGGGCTGGGATTACAAGCATGCACCATCATGCCCAGCCTGCTTTTGAACTCTTGACCTCAAAGCATCCTATCTCCCTGCCTCAGCCTTCTGAGTAGCTGGAACTACAATCACAGTGGTGGCTATCTAGAGGTTACATAGTATAAAGCCAGGCAAGGTAGCACACTGCCTGAAGTGCCAGCACTCTTGAGGCTAAGGTAGGAGGATCGGAACAAGTTTGAAGCCAGTCTTGGCAATTTACTGATTTAGTGAGACCTTGTCTCAAAATAAAAAATAAAAAGGGGATGGGTTTGTTCTCAGTGTGAAGGCCCTGAGTTTAATTTCCAGTACGACCACCACCACCACTGCCAAAAGAGAGAGAGATAAAGAGAGGCATAGTAGGCAAGTGGATCTATTACTGAGCTATATACTCCTGGCCCAGTTATTTAAGTCTTTTTTTTGTTTTTGTTTTTGTTTTGATTTTTTTTTTTTTTTTTGGTACCGGGGATCGAACTTGGGACCTTGTGCCTTCGAGGCAGGCGCCAGAACCACTGAGCTAAATCCCCGGCCCTAAGTCTTTTATTTTTAATATTTTTGAAATTACAGAACTAGAAATGGAGAACAGATTGGGTGTCAAAGGTTAAGGAAGGGGCAGAGGTAGGAGAGAGGTGAGTATGTCTAAAGGAAAACTAGAAGCATCCTTGTGGGGATGGGAATGCTCTATATCTTGACTGCATCCTTGTTCAATTCTGCTAGTAATAATGTACTAAATTTTTTTTGCAAATGTTACCATTAGGGGAAACTTGGCAAAGGGTACATAGGATCTCTGTATATTTCTTACAACTGCATATTATCTCAAAAAATTAGTTTAGTAGGGCTGGGGATTTAGCTCAGTGGTTCCACTGCCTGCCTCGAAAATGCAAGGTCCCGAGTTTGATCCCCGGTACCAAAAAAAAATTAATTTAGGAAATCAGTAAGTCCTGGTTGTGGGGGTGCATGCCTATAATCCCAGCACTTGGAAGGCTGAGGCAGGAGGATTGCTGTGAGTTCAAGGCCAGCTTGGGCTACATGAGTTCAAGACCAGCCTGGACTATATAGTGAGACTCTACCTCAAAAAAAAAGGAAAAAATTATTCCATTCCTCCAAATAGTAATAGTTATTATCAGAGATAGATTTACCATGAAGCTAAGAGTAATCTTGAAGGTTTTATCTGCAGACTCTGGGAGTGTTGAAAGCTACCGGGAAGAGGGACTTGTAATAAGTGTTCTAACTGGGGAGAAGCCAGATCTCAACATAAAATATTTCTTTCTTTAAAAATTTTCTTTCTTTCTTTCTTTTCTTTTTTTTTTTCTGTACCAGGGATCGAACTCAGATCTTGCACTTGTGAGACAGGCAGCGGCACCACTGAGCTAAATCCCCGGCCCTAATTTTTTTTTCTTTTGGAATACCGAACCTAGGAGCTTGCACATTCTAGCAAAGGGGGTACTACTGGGCTTCATCCCAACTTTCTGAAGCAACTTTCCTTTCTTTCCTTGGTGTAAGAGAATGAACCAGGGTCTCAGGCATTCTGTGCTAGGCTAGTTGCTTCTACCACTGAGCCACACCCCTAACTCCAGGAAGTACTTGTTTTTCAGCACTGGGGATTGTACCCAAGGCCTCTCACATGTCCAGGAAATATTTTTATGGACACATTTCCAAATACTTCTTTTTTTTTTTTTTTTTTTCTGGTACTGGGGATTGAACTCAGGACCTTGTGCTTGCAAGGCAGGTGCGGTACCACTGAGCTAAATCCCTGGCCCCCACATTCCTGAATAATTCCCTAGATATTTCACAAGGTAGGGACTTAAATCTCTGGGGTTCCACAATTGGATGTCATGTTTTTTCTTTCTATATAAATATTAATGTAAACATCTAATGTTGGAGGGGCCCAAGGGTACTTACAAAAGCTTTAGTAAAAAAAAAAAGCTTTAGTCCCTGCCAAGCTCTGAATCTCAGCACAGTGCTGTGGATAAGAACTCTGGAGCTAGCGCAAGGACCGGAGTTCGATCCCTGTTACCAAAAAAAAAAAAGAACTCTGGAGCTAGACTGCCTAAGTTCAAATTCTGGCTATATGCATAAGGTGTGTGACGTTGGACAAGTTCCTAGACTCTCAGTCTGTTTCTTCACTTATACAATGAGGACAACAATAAACCTGCCTTACACTTGTGAGCATTAAATGAATTGTTACATCTAAGAAGGTTAGAAGTGCATGGTGGTAAACTGCCATGTGTATGCTGTCATTGTTAGAGTGCACCTAGGTTATGCATGGAATTGTGTTAAGTACTTTTGTCACTGGGGAAGCCAGGTCTTGATGCAACAAGGAACCAGCCTATTTCCTTGGTCCCCAGTTCTTTGTGATCTTGATAATATATTATCAAGAATTCAATCAAGACATATAGGCGGCTGTGCAGAAGTGCAGGTAGAAATATAAAGTCAAAGCCAAAAGAAGGCCGACAGTGCCCTGAAGGCACCTCCACAGAGTGCAAGTTTGGACACCTTTTTATGCACACTAAAGTCAATCCTGGGGTTCAGTAATTGTGATACTCATTGACATTTTACTTAGAAGTTACTTTGGAATTGCAAAATGTCTTTTTGTCCTTTTTGGATGGTCAGTGTTTCCTCCGGGACTTTAATCATGTAAGAAACCCATGGAGGATCTTAGTTTAAGTCAAGAGCCAAGAGGGTCTTTAAACAATTCATTTTTTTCTTTTTTTGGTACCGGGGATCAAACTTGGGTCCTTGTGCTTTCGGGGCAGGCGGCGGCACCACTGAGCTAAATCCCCAGCCCTAAACAATTCATTTTCTGATACCATTGGGCTGAAGGTTATGGCAGCCAGAAATCCTGTAGGCCTTGTTTTGTAACTAGATGGCCAGGTAGCAGAAAGCCTGTGATCAATGGGTAACCTTAAAATGTCATTGTGCTCTGTGGGATCTTTAGGTCTGAGAGTTAACAAATGATTATAAATGTATTATATAGCGTCATTTTTTTTTTGGTACCAGGGATCGAACTCAGGATCTTGTGCTTGCGAGGCAGGCGGTGGCACCACTGAGCTAAATCCCCGGCCCCATTTTTGTTTTTTAATGGCAACGCATGCTATTTTTGCCCTCCCCCTTCCTTCAGGCCCGCTAGGTGCCTAAGCACTTTTTAAATGTTTTTATTTGTATTAGTACATGTTTGCAGTACATAATGATTACATTAATCGTGGGGAGCTGCCTAACTCTTTGCATACCTTAATTTATGTCTAAGAATGTCAGGGGCGGGTGTGTGTGTGTGTGTGCGTACTACTGCACTATTTTAGTTATAAAGAAACTGAAGTTTTGAGTGACTGGGCGACTAAGTCTCTGACTCGAAAATGCACGATTCCACCCTGGGAAAAGAAGGCAGCTTCTTCCAATACACCACAGACTAAGAAGGTCACATCCCACTGTCCGAGCCTACAATGTAGTCATCCCGGCCAAGGGCTCACCACGCTCCAGGCGGGCTGGCCCCACTCCAAACGCCGACTTCCTCTCCAGGTCCCAGACAGGAAAGATGCGATTGGCTCTAAGAAAGGCCCAAATTTGCAGAAATCTTCCGCCTTATCTAAACCCCAGGTGGTAAATTCCTCCGCGGGCCAGTTTGGGACAAACCGGCCTCAGGTCAGCTCCCAGCGCATGGACAAATGCTGGAGGGGGAACAGCGGCCCTCCTCAGGCTCCGAGTCCCTTCCGACCCGCCCGGCCAGCCCGCTCCGCGTCCCGCGGCGACCTCATCCCCACCTCCCAGCTGGGCGGAGGAGCCTCTCTAGCCTCCAGGCCAAGGTGATAGCACAGCTGGAACAGCACTTGGCCCACTCCTTACCTGGGCTAAGAGCGCCGATCTCATCGAACGCAGCCAATAGGTGAAGCGTCGGCAGCGTGGCGGGAGGTTCGATTGACTCGGCCTGGCGGCTGTTAACGCGCGCTTTGGGAAGAGGAAGGTTGACGGGGAGCTGTGTGGCTTTTGTCGGCCGCCCTTTTAGCACTTCTGAGTCCTTTACTGGTCCTTCCTGGATCCCTCCCCGCACTTTACTTGTCTCTGCCTGGACTTTTCCTCTTTGACTTCATCTCTTCCCTTAGCTCACTGGCTACCGACATTTTCAATTTGGACCCATTCCCCAGCCCCTGGCTGGATTCTCTCCACCCATAGTCCCTCTTTAGCTCATCTTCTCGATGATGTAGCAGTGCCGAGTGCTTCTGAGTGCTTTTGATTTTTGGCCCATGGGTACTTAACATATTCTGCTCCTGGGACCAGGATGGTAAGTGTGGGCTTAGGGGGAGTCTAGGAAGAACCCTTTGCCTGCGTCTGATGGGCCCAAGCCGGAGACTTCCTTCCTGCAGGTGCTCAGTTTGCCTTCTCCCTTAACAGAGGAGGAGCTTAGCTCCCAGCCAGCTGGCCAAGAGAAAACCAGACGGCAGGTCCTCTGATGATGAAGATTGGCATCCTGGGGCAGTGGTGAGTGCTCAGGGGAATAGGAAAGCTGGGGGTGCAGGGTTGTTTGGGCAGAAAGGAAGCCTGGACTTGGTTTCTGGGATTTTATAGTCACCTCCAGAAGTCTCTTTGATATGTCCAGTAAACTTTTTTTTTTTGGTACTGGGGGATCAAACTCGGGACCTTGCTCTTGTGAGTCAGGCGGTGGAACCACTGGGCTAAATCTCCGGCCCTGTCCAGTAAACTTTTAATGAATGCTTACTACTTGCCAGGGATTGAACAAGATTAATAAACTTTTTGTCCTCTGGGTAGCTTCACCAGAAGGTAATATCCTGTAGCCTCATTTTTCCTGGTAGGAGAAATATGCCAAAGCCAAAGAGCAGGTTAAGTTGGGTCCTTTGACTTTTAGAGGGGAAAGAGTCTCCACAGCAGCAACTAGCAGCCTCCTGTTTTACTCTTTGACTTTTACCCAGTATCACAGAAAGTAGAGTGTTCTGAGCCTACCTTAAGATTCTGAGCTCACTTGGGTCTAGATCTGAGGGATGATACCCTTTCAATTCTTGCTCATGTTCAGTTACAGTATTTTTTAATTTTAATTTTTAATTTTTGAGACAGGGTCTCACTATGTACCTCAGGCTGGCCTTGAATTTGTGATGTTCCTCCTGCCTCAGCCTCCTGAGTGCTGGGACTACAGGTGTGCACCACCATGTCCGGCTTGGCACCTTTTTTTGAGACAAGAGTTGTGCTATGTTGCTTTATTTTAGGCTGCTTTTAAATTCGTGGATTCATGGATTCAAGTGATTCTCTGGCCTCAGCCTCTCAAGTATCTGTGATTATAGATGTATGCTACCATGCCCAGCTCTAAGAAGCACTTTAAATGCTGGTTGCCATTAGGTTGATCTCTGTATTCTTCCAGACTTCAGCTTTACCATTTCTCTTTCCTAGACTCCTAAGAAACGGAAATCTAGCAATGAGACCCAGATCCAAGAGTGTTTCCTGTCTCCTTTTCGGAAACCTTTGACTCAGCTAATCAATCGACCACCCTGTCTGGATAGCAGTCAACATGTAAGTCAGAACTGCAACTTGCCTACGTCTGTCTGGCAGATTCTTTTGGCTTAGCAGATTACTACTGCTGTTCCTACTCAAACTCTGCATCTTCACAGAATGCCAGCCTGTCCACAGCTTCTTTGACCTGCTGGGAGATGTTTCTCTGATTTGGAGTCCTCCCTTGTTTATGTCTGTGTGGATACCAGATCTTAGGTGGCTCAGATTCTTAAGATAGAAGAGCAGGGTGGTGTGGAGGGGTGTTAGAATCAGGATCCTCATGGCAACAGCCTTTGACTCTGTTTATAGCTTTTTGTTTTGTTTTTTGAGACAAGGTCTCACTATGTAGTTTAGGCTGGTCTTGAGCTCATTATGTAGCCCAGGCTGGGCTTGAACTCATGGCAATCCTCCTGCCTCAGCCTCCCAATGCTGGGATTACAGGTGTGCACTACCACAGCCAGCTTGTTTTTCTTTTCTTTTTTTTTTTTTTGTACCAGGGATCAAACTTAGGACCTTGTGCTTGTGAGGCAGACACAGCGACCCTAAGCTAAATCCCTGGCTGTTTTTGCTTTTTGAATTTGCATGTCTTCCTTGTGTGTGGGGGGGCATGCTAATTTTCTCTGTATTGTTCCAGTTGCAGTATATGTGCTGCCAGAGTGGGCATTGTTTATGGTTTTTTGGAGTGCTAGAGTCCTGTAGCTTTTCTCTCACTATGGGAGGGTCTGTGCATTATTTCCCTAATTCCAAAGCTTTTTCCACCAAGCTGAGGGATATTTTAAAGGAAAAATGGGATTTTTTTTTTTTCTCTGCTGGGAATTGAACCCAGGGCCTTGCTCTTGCCAGGCAGGCACTGTGGCGCTGAGGTACATCCCCAGCAATATGTTGATGTATTACTGAGGCTAGTTAAATATTTGATAAGTACAAAAGAATATATGGAATAATATAAAGAATATATGTGTAAATTACTTTTTTTTTTTGGTACTGGGGAGCCAACTCAGGACCTTGCGCTTATGAGGCAGGTGGCGGAACCACTGAGCTAAACCCCTGGCAGACGTGTAAATTATAAAACAAAATTAACACCTATGAATCCCATCAAGACTAGAACATTGCCAAATCCATAATCTCTTTCCCCACCCCTAGAGGGAAGCACCATGCTGAACTATGTTCACCATCCATTGTGTTTAGTGACAGTTTTGCCATCTATTTCTATATATAAAACACTAGATAACACATTTAATTTTTTTTTTTTTTTTTGGTACCAGGGATCGAACTTGGGTCCTTGCGCTTGCGCAGCAGGCAGCAAAACCACTGAGCTAAATCCCCGGCCCTACATTTAATTAATCAATTAATTTATTATTTGTTTGTTTGTTTGTTTATTTATTTATTTTGGTGCTGGGGATTGAACTCAGGACCTTGTGCTTGCAAAGCAGGCAGTGGAACCACTGAGCTAAATCCCCAGCCCTAATTTTTTTAAATGATGTTAAAACAGTCTGTTAGGGCTGGGGATTTAGCTCAGTGGTTTCGTGGCCTGCTGCGCCAGCGCAAGGACCCAAGTTCGATGCCAGGTACAAAAAAACAAACAAACCAGAGAAACAGTCTGTAGCCACCTGAGCTGATTTTCACTCAGGATTTGTTCAGGTTGTCTCATGTAACTGTGCAGTTGTGGTGCAGTACAACAGGGGCCTAAAAGAGGCTGGGGAGAATCTGACTCCATGTGCCATGGATTGGCAGGGTATGAGGGTTAGCCAGGCGAAGGGAGTAAGAAATACTCTAGATACAGGGAACAGCCTGCGTGAAAGTCTAGCAGCAAAGAGTGAGTGAGGCAGGTCTTGAAGAGTTGTGTGGCTGGATCAGTGGGGAATGTGGGAAGCTGGGTGATGATGGCAAGAGATGAGAGCTGGAGAGGTGGGCAGAGACCAGGAGTGGAATGCCTTTTTTTGTTTGTTTTTGTAGTACTAAGGATTGAACTGAGGGCTTTGGCACTGAGCTACATCCCTAGCCTTTTCTATTTTTTGAGACAGGGTCTTGCTAAGTACCCAGGCTAGGCTCAAACTTGTGATCTTCTTATCCTGAGCTGCTCAGAGTTCTGGGATTACAAGTGTGCACCATCACACCTGGCTTTTTAAAAAAAAAGTTATTTAAAGCAACACATTTATTCGTACATTTTAGATACACATAATGATAGCATTCATCATAGGGAATTTGCGCCTGTATATATCCTGCCTCTTTTTTCCCATTCCCCTTGACACTCCCTCCCCTCCCTATATACAGAAGCTTTGTGTCCATTTTTTTCCTTCTACCACACCTGGCTTTATTTTTTATTTTTATTTTATTTTTTTTGGTACTGGGGGTCAAACTAAGGACCTTGTGCTTGCAAGGTAGGCACAGTGCCACTGAGCTAAATCCCCAGTCCTATTTTTTAATTTTTTAATTTTTTTTTTTTTTGGAGACAGGGTCTCACTATGTAGCTCAGGTGGCTTCAAACTCATGGTGATCCTCCTGCCTCAGCATCCCAAGTGCTGAGATTGTAGGCATGCACCACCACGCCCAGGTATTTTTATTTTGAGACAGGATCCCGAGCAGTTACCCAGGCTAGCCTCAAACTTGCAGTTCTTCTGCTCCAGCCTCCTGAATAGCTGAGATGACAGGTTTACTCCACCATACTTGGTGTTTTGAAGTATTTTAAGTGGGAGTGGGAGGGGTAGCATTATAGGAAATCCATTGAGGGCTGGTAGGAGACTGTAGGTAGGGAAGCCAGTGGGAAAGCAGGTCACTGGACAGAAGATTATGGACTAGACTCGGGTGTTTGGGTGTGGGGATGGGAAGCAGTAGGTAGTTTAGAGAGATACTTAAGACTTGCAAGTAGACTTTGGATTGACTGTATGAGGGGAGAGAGAACTTAAGGTGAACTTGAAATTTCAGAAATGGACAAGGTGAATGAATGGTGGCACCATTTACTGAGATAGCAAAGAAGATCAACATTTGGTGGGAGGGAGGTAAATGGGTACCTTAGTCACATGGCCTATGGTACTTTAGGGGCCCAAAGAATGTTTTAATTCCTTTTAAAAAATGGTTTAATGTATTCAAATAGCAAAGGATTACAACACAAGACAGACAACATTAAAAACATGTATTTATATGTAGGGCAACTAAGAAAAGCATACTGAATGGATGGCACCTTCTATATGATGAAAATGCTATAAACGCCATTTAATTGCTGTCAATAAGAAATGTGCTTGTTTTAAGAAAAATACAGTTGGTTAACTGGGTGTTGTGGCACACACCTATAATCAGTCCCAGCACTCTGGGAGGCTGAGGCATGAGGATTACAAGTTCAAGCCTAGCCTAAGCAACTCAGTGAGACCCTGTCTCAAAATTTAAAAAGGGCTGGGGATGTAGCTCAGTGTGAAGGCCTTGTAAAGGGAAAAACAAAAAACAATACATCGAAGCTGGGCATGGTGGCACATGTCTGCTGTAGTCCCAGCTACTTGGGAGGCTACGGTGGGAGGATCACTTGAGCCCACAAATTCAAGGCCAGCCTGGGAAATCTGTGTGTGTGTTGTTTTTTTTTTTGGTACCAGGGATCGAACTCGGGACCTTGAGCTTGAGAGGCAGGCGCCGGAACCACTGAGCTAAATCCCCGGCCCAGCCTGGGAAATCTGGCAAGACCCTTATCTCAAAAACAGAACAAAAAACAAATGATGGCATTGTCCAGAATAATTTAACAGCCTTATTTATAATTGCTATAAAGTTTATAACAATTGTTATAATAAAGTTTATATTTGTTACAAAGTTGAACTGTTGAAACATTTTGACTTGCTTTAATGCTTTCCATATGTGTATTTGTATTAAAAATTTACACACAGGCTGGGGATTTAGCTCAGTGGTACTGCCCCACCTGCTGCTAGGTCCTGAGTTCGATCCCTGGTACCAAAAAATAAAAATTTACACACAGGGCCGGGGATTTAGCTCAGTGGTTCTGGCGCCTGCCTCTCAAGCTCAAGGTCCCGAGTTCGATCCCCGGTACCAAAAAAAAAAAAAAA
>NW_004624906.1:2171142-2239078 GCF_000247695.1 Heterocephalus glaber
TTTACACACAGGGCCGGGGATTTAGCTCAGTGGTTCCGGCGCCTGCCTCGCAAGCGCAAGGACACGAGTTCGATCACCAGTGAAAAAAAAAAAAAAAAAAAAAAAATTTACACACAAATGAAAATGGAAAAACCGCTAATGCCTGATTCCTGTCCTCTTTTCCATTCACAGTCATACCTATCTTTTGACAATGTGGTGGTGGTGGTGGTGGTGGGGAATCTAACATTTAGAAGTACCAATAACAGAAAGATTGTACGTATTTCCTTTCCCTCCCCTCCCCTCCCCTCTTCCTTCCCTTCCTGTGAATGAAATGATTCCTATGTTAGTGGATTCTCAGGCATGTTCGCCACCTGTGTGGCATGCTACTGGATGTCCTGGCCTAATCTTTACACACTTGGCAACAGTGGCACACCAGTTGGTGGTTTCAGAAAGGCCAACAAGATGGCCTTGCTTGTCTCCTGCAAGCACCAACAGCTGTGCTTTGGAAGCGGAGATTTGTGTTGAAGTCCTGAACAGTTTCTCACACCAGATGAGATGCTGAAGGGAGAGGGCCCCAGTGCCAGGTCTATCATGGTGAAGTTTCTTCCCTGTCTCCAGCAGAGGGTGCGCTCTTGCTAGTGACTTTTAGTATTTTGCTTCCTGGGTGTTGACCTGGGTTGATTTGCAGGCAGTCTCTGCTTCATACCAGCTGTGGTTCAGAAACTCCCTTACTTACCACCTGCAGGAGCAGTGGCCGTTAGTTCCTTTTAAAATCAGACTATAGCAATGACTCCAGCTTGGATTGTATTTGTCCTTTTTTTTTGGTACCAGGGATTGAACTCAGGACCTTGTGCTTGCAAGGCCACTAAGCTAAATTCCCAGCCCCTTGGATCGTATTTGTCTTTATACCAATGCAGTCATCAAAAAATTTATTTTTATACACACACTCAGGAGGCAGAAGTGCCTGGGACCCACAGAAGTCATAGTGTAGCTTGGAGATAAGAATTTAACCTTAGGGATGACCATTTGAAAGGCCTGTAGGATAGTTAAGAATGAAGCAGTTGTGGGTGTGGAGCTAGGAATGAGGTATAGACTAGAAGTAGATATGAGAGTCATTAACATAGAGAAATGTGGTGGAGGGGCTGGGAATTTAGCTCAGTGGTTTTGCTGCCTGCTCTGCAAGCTCAAGGACCCGAGTTCAATCCCCGGTACCAAAAAAAAAAAGAAATGTATTGAAGAGTTGGGGGGATTGTGTAGTTGGAGGAATTGAGGGCTGAATTCTGAGCCCCAAGGAGCACTGACTTAAGGGGCTCAGGCAGAGGAAGTGGTTATTAGGAGATTGAACATGAGATCCCAGGGAAGTAGAATAGGGGGAGGTAGTATCGTAAAAGTCGGGGGCAGAACATACTTGAGAAGGAATGGTTGGCTTTGTCAAGATAAGGATACAAACACGTCCATTGGAATTTGGGTCATGGAGGTCACTGGCGACCTTGAGCAGAGAAGTGGGGCATAAGAAGGAGACCATCAGCTCTTTCTACAGGTTTGCCTGTGGAAGAGAGCAGATAAAGGATCAAAGGAATTTTTGTTGTGTTTTAGTGCTGGGAATTGAACCCAGGGTTTCATGCTAGTTGAGCTACACCCCCAGCCCTTGAGCAACAGCTAGCAGAGAGGGAGAGATTGAGATATAGGAGTAATTGGACATAACTGATTGAGTGAGTCTCTGGAAGCAAGGAGCTTTGGCCTTGGTGCAGAGGGGGGACCTGACTCTTATCAGAAGGAAAGAATGGTTTGCATTATCAGCAGTTAACTGAGCGGAGCCTGAGAGCAAGCTCTTTCTTCTGCTTTGGCCCCAGAGTGGTGTTGCTACTCTGGTGTTGCTAGACCAGATCCCCAAGGCCCGCCTGTTCTAAATCTTGTAGGCTGTGTGCTCAGGTGTTTTTGGCAAGGGGTTTCCACATTCTCTTTCACTGGTTAAAATGAGCCTGTAATTGTCCCTTTAAGACCTGTGGCTCCTGGGTTCTACTGAAAGTCTGTTTTAGATTTGCAGCATAAAGTTTTGGGTATTTGGAGCCTCAAATCTAGCCTCCTATGTGGATAATTTTTTTTTTTTTTTTTTTTTTTTTTTGGTACCGGGGATTGAACTTGGGACCTTGAGCTTGCAAGGCATGGATAATCTTGAAAAATAATATTTCAATTTTAGAATTGATGCCAAAGGGCTGTGCATGACAACACATGCCTATAATCCCAGTGCTGAGGCAGGAGGATTGTGAATATGAGGCCAGCATGGGATACATAGTACAACCCTGTCTCAAAGGAAAAAAACTTGATGCCAAATTACAAAGGAAGTTAGAGTCTGGCTCCTTTTTCTTCTCATTTTTCTGGTTTAAGGATAGCTTTTTGCTAGCATCTTGTGTAATGATTATCATTGCTGTTTAAAAATAGTCCAAAAAGCTGGGGACATATCTGTGATCCTACTTGGGAGGCTGAGATGGGGATTGCTGTGAGTTCAAGGCCAGCTTGGGCTACATAGTGAGTTCAAGGTCAGCCTGAACTATATAGTGAGACTGTCTCAAAAAAAAAATTTTTTTTTTTTCAGGGTTAAACAAGGTTGCTTTTTTCCCTTTATGGGAGATGGGAGTCTTTTTTCTTTACTACATTTTTCTCAAATGTATTCCCATTATAATTACCTTTAGGTTCTCTGCTCTTGGATTCTCCTTGTTCTCTTGGGTTCCATCTCTGGTTTTGTTGAGGCTCAGAGGTTATTGTAATTCTCCAAAGGACTCAGGTGTGTATGGACCAGGCTTTCTTGGGAGTTGTCAGCATTAGCTCAGGGTTAAGGACCCATGCAGGCCTGGGGCCCACAGAATAGTGCTGATTCCAGGAGGAGGTACTGGTGCAGAGGTTCTCTAGGCCTTCATGGGTCTACTTCTGGTCATACTTGTCCTTCTTGCTTTTTTCTGGTAATGGGCTTACCTTCTCTTGTGTCATCATGGGTGAAACCTGCTAGCGCTGGGCTGATCTGCATGGCTGTACACAATATGGTGCATCAATGGCCATGTTGGCCACCAGTTACAAGTTAGGGCCCAAGAGTTAGGGAAGTGCTGTATTTGTCATGGCTGTGTGATTTCTTTTTTTTTTTTTTGTAACAGGAATCAAATTCAGGGCCTCATGTTTGCCAGGCAGGCACTGCACCACTGAGCTATATCCCTGGCCCTATGGCTGTGTGATTTGAGAAAGTGACTTAATCACTTTGAGCCTCAGTTTGCTCATCTCTAAGTGGAATGTCAGACAGGTACGGATCTCATAGAGCTGTGAGTATTAGATGGTAAAATGAATGTAAAAGACTTAGCTTTGCACCTACTGTACTTTGTTAGCCATCATTATTATCTTTTTTTTTTTTTTTTGGTACCAGGGATTGAACTTGGGACCTTGCGCTTGCAAGGCAGGCAGTGAAACCACTGAGCTAAATCCCCAGCCCCCATTATTGTCATTTTTACTCTTGTTGCTAATATTGTTTCATGATACTACTCTTTCTGTTACTACTGCTACCACTACTCTTTGGGAACTACTCTTTGATGGGCTGTTTAGTTTCCAGTGAGGCTGATGTGAGAATTAGATGCAGTAGGTGTAACTGATGTGGCCAAAAGAATTGTGGACTAGAGTTGTAGCTCAGTGGGCCTTAGTATTTGCAAAGCCCCAGATTTAATCCCCAGCAAAACAAACAACAACAATAAAAAACCAAGAATAATGAGGTGTGTTTGCTGGAATTCCTTGTTAGTACTGGGTGGGTAAGTGTAGGGTAGTTGCTTCTCAAGGTGCTCCACCCTAGAGAAGAGCCAGCTGTCCTCACTGGCATGGTCTTCCATGAACAGATGATTCTGAGGCTCATTCTTGACTGGGGCTGGGTACCTCTGTTGTTGCTATGTATTGGAGAACTTTACATGAAAACCTAAAAGGTGAAACTGGTACAAAACCTAATCTGGAGCCGGGGATTTAGCTCAACTGGTTCTGCTACCTGCCTCGCAAGCACAAGGTCCTGAGTTCGATCCCTGGTACCAAAAAAACAAACAAACCCTAATCTGGAGCATATCAAGACAAAATCATCCTGTAACATCTCCCATCAGTTCTGAATCTCTCTTTTTCCTGTCTTTTTAGGAAGCATTTATCCGAAGCATTTTGTCAAAGCCTTTTAAAGTTCCCATTCCGAATTATCAAGGTAAAATGGAGACCTTTTAGGTTTTTTTAACCAGTATGTGTGAATGTACTTGAATAGATTAAAAACCTCTGCTTTTGAAAATATAACTTTAGCTGGGAATTGAAGATGCCAGTTCAGTGATGACTTTGTTTGGTGTGACCCTCATGAGGCCTGGGTGAAAGTCATATTAGCCTCAGCAAGGGCTGCCAGGACTGACTGCCTTCATCTTCTTGGTGCCAGTGTGTAGAAGGCGGGTGGCCAAGGTGTCTGACAGACCTAGCTTCCCTCAGACCAAGTGTATTCATTAGCATTTCCTTTATGAGGTCAATTGTGTGGGAAGTCTAATTTCTACAGAGTTTTCCTTTGTCCTAGGTAGGACACTGCACTTTTTTCTAAAACTGGGGCTAGGGAAGAAGGAGACAAGCTTTCAAAAGCTTTCAGACCTTCCCAGATTGACTTGAGATGAACACAACTTGGCCCTTTAGAAGTTTGTAGTTATATGGGAAGAAAAAAAATACAAAGAGCTTTGGTCTTACATAGAAGGGATAATGGCTAGGTAGAGGTACTCAAACTGGGTTTGGAGGAATCCTTGGAGAGAGTGGTTCATGAGAGACCTCAGGAAAGGTTATGTTAAGGATGAGCATTTGAGCTGGTCCTATTTGAGCTTCTGAACATAGAGGCTTAGGTGACAGACTGATTGTTGGTTTCTAGGTCCTCTGGGCTTTCGGGCATTGGGCCTGAAAAGGGCTGGTGTCCGCCGGGCCCTCCATGACCCCCTGGAAGAAGGTGCCTTGGTTCTATATGAGCCTCCCCCATTGAGTGCCCACGACCAGCTGAAGCTCGACAAGTATGTGCATTGTTCTTTCTTGAGCAATTTTGCCCTTCTTTTTTTTTTAATTTTGGTTTTCTGAAGGTGTGCATGCCTGGGAAAGTGGTTGTTATTTTGGTATGATTTCTTTTTGGGATTGGAATAAGTTATCAGAGAGATGTCATCCAGAGAGTGGGTGGTTGGGAAAGGAGAGAGCCTGGGAAATCATGCATGGTCCTGTCCAGTTAGTAGGGGTTCCTTACTCCCTCCTGCCTCACTCACTTGGGAGGGGGAGTGATTGAAGCAAGGATGCAGGGAATCCATTCCATTTCCCTAACTTTCTATCTTTCAGAGCGGGAACTTGCTCTGGTTTGGTTACCAGCCCAAGAAGTGGTCTCTCTGGGTTCTGTGGCTTCTGGGTCGGCAGATGCAACGTCCTAAGGATGTACCCTTGCCTATGTCTGGGCACCATGTTTTCTGTTTTGTTTTGTTGTATTTTCTCAGGGAAAAACTCCTTGTCCATGTGGTTGTTGATCCTGTTCTCAGTAAGGTTCTGCGGCCTCATCAGAGAGAGGTAAATGAGGGTGAGGAAAGTGAGGTGTGTGTTGGGGTTGAGTCTGGAGACCACCATCTCTGAGGCAGTGACACAGTAGGTGTTATTTTCCAGGGAGTGAAGTTCCTGTGGGAATGTGTCACCAGTCGCCGCATCCCTGGCAGCTACGGCTGCATTATGGCTGATGAGATGGGCCTGGGAAAGACGCTGCAATGCATTGCATTGATGTGGACACTTTTGCGCCAGAGTCCAGAGTGCAAACCGGAAATTGACAAAGCAGTGGTCGTGTCGCCCTCCAGTCTAGTGAAGAACTGGTACAATGAGGTTGGGAAGTGGCTTGGAGGAAGGATCCAACCTCTGGCTATCGATGGCGGATCCAAGGATGAGATAGACCAAAAGCTGGGTATGCAGCCTTCCACCTAGCCTGCTGCTTGCTCCTTATGTGTATACTTATTTGTGGCCAGGGTTGAGGCCTGCCACAGGGGTAGAAGAGAATTTCCATTGAAAATAGTTGAAAGTTCCTTGCAGGGTACATTAAAGAACTGTTATTTTATTTTATATTTTTCTTTAATAAGATGTCTTGATTGCCTCCCTTGACACCTTTTTCTGTTGTAGAAGGATTCATGAACCAGCGTGGAGCCAGAGTGCCTTCTCCCATCCTCATCATTTCCTATGAGACCTTCCGCCTTCATGTCGGAGTCCTTCAGAAAGGAAGTGTTGGGCTGGTCATATGTGATGAGGTACTAGATGCTCAACAGTCTGGGTAGTAGGAGATCTCCGAAAGTCTCCTCACTGAGCACTGCCATGCCAAGGCTACAGTAGTCACTAAGGAATGCTGAAGATGGGGGATGATACCTATCTGCCGAAAGAGGGATTAAACTGAGGAGAGTGAGGTGCTGTGGGCTGATTGGTTTTGTTGCCTCCAGAAAGTACTTTTAGACCAAAGAAGAACAGGAGAGATTTGAATGGGTGGAGAGACATGACACAGTGTTTAAGGGAACAAGGTTCTAGAGTTAGAGATCTCTCTTCAGATCCTGGCTCTGCTACCAATCTGTAGGTGACCTCAGATTTAGTTACTTAAATACCTGAGCCTCTGTTTCTGCATCAGGAAGATGAGGTGATAATATCTGCCTGATAGGATTATTGTGGGGATTCAGCGAGGTAAGTGAAGGAAAGGCCTTTCCCCAGTGCTTGGTATGTCAAAGCCTTGATAAATGTTAGTGCTGATTTTCATTCTAGACTGGGGTACTTTTATGAACAGAAGCATAGAGATAGGAAACCCTCATAGTAATAGTTTGTTCCTTCTTTCTGGGTCTAAGGGAAATATGGCAGTAGTTGCTTTGTGGCCTTTTCCAGGATGCATGAATAGTGGTAGAGGTGCTCGTGTTGAGGGTGGGTGAGGGCTTCCTACTACAGAGAACTTTCTAGGACTCCACGGGTCTTGGCTACTTCAAGCTGCTGTTCCTTGTTTATACTTCACGGAGTACATTAGGATCACTTTGCACACTTTCGAGGATCTAGCAGAGAGCTGATTGAAATACTTGGCTCAACCAGCCAAGTTGAAAGAGTGTAACTCAGCCCAGGGATCTGAGGGAATCTAATGAGAGGACAGAGGAAGAAAGCTTACTTTTGAATACCGTGCTTGCTAACTGTGACCCATTCCCTAGTTGGGGTTTTGTCCTTGTGAAAAGTCAGTCATTGTCCACAAAGTCTTGATTACCTGATAGATCGTCCCTCTTGGTAGGATTCAGTGGGTTGAGAAAAGGTGTGCATGTGACTGCCCTGTGTTTAGGGCCTTGGCATCTGTTTTATCACGATGGAGGAGTACTGTGCCAGGAGCCTGATCCAGGCCAGGGCATTGTGGGCTATGGCTAGCTATTAATCCCTTAAGGTCTGGGGAACATCTAGGATTTTTTCCCTTAGGAGTTCTCCCCCACTCCCCCAACTTGGGTGTGTTTTTTGTTTTTTTTTTAATTTTGGTTTTTTGAGACAGGGTCCCACTATGTAGTTCAGGCTGGCATTAAACTCACTATGTAGTCCAGGCTGGGCTTGAACTCAAGGTAATCCTCCTGCCTCAGCCTCCCAAGTGCTAAGATTACAGGTGTGTGCCACTGTACCCTGCTTGTCCTGTTTTATGGTACTCAGACATAGGCAAGGATACATGGTACCCTTGGGACATTGTGTCTACTGACCTAGAAGCCACAGCTGCCTAAGAAAGCACTTTTTGGCCTGGTAACGAAACCAGAGCAAGTTCCTGCTCTGGAAGGTAGAGAGTTAGGAAAGTGAGATGTATAGCACAATGGACCAGGTTGCCCCTTGCCATACTGAAGCCCCTTGGCGTTTCTTCTACTCATTTTCCTTTTATTTGTCAGCCTTTGTCAATTGTTAGAGTCCTGAAAGATAGCTATCCTACTCCAGGAGAAAGTTTGTCCTGTTCAGACCCAGGAAAAGAAAGTGTCCTCCCAGGCTTTCCTGCTCCCAGCACCTATAGTGGCTTTGTCCCCCTGACACTTTTCTCCAGTACACACAGTTCTTCATAATAATGTCCTGTGTAAATTTCTTCATCATCACTCAGAAGCCATGAAATCAGCCCTGACTTTGCGTCGAATAAGCATGACTTTCACCCCTGAGACTCAGTTTCTTTTCTTTTTTTTTGGTACTGGGGATCAAACTTGGGTCCTTGTGCTTGTGAGGCAGGCGGCAGAACCGCTGAGCTAAATCCCCGGCCTGAGACTCAGTTTCTTTATCTGTAGCGTGGGTGGCACAAATCTATCTGAAAGGGACATTATCCAGATCAAGATAATGGGCATTGGGGCCAGGGATTTAGCTTAGTGGTTCCGACCCGCCTTGAAAGTGCAAGGACCGAGTTCGATTCCCAGTAGCAAAAAAAAAAAGATAATGGGCATATTTGAAACGCTTTGTAAAAGTATGAGAATAGGGAGATATTGACATCATCATTTCAGTTTTCAAAAATATTTTATTTTTGTGGCACTAGGGATTAAACCCAGGACTTTTGTTCTGAGCTACATCCCCGGCTCTTTAAAATTTTTATTTTGATGCTGGGCATGGTGGCACACGCCTGTAATCCCAGTATTCCCGAGACTGAGGTTGAGAATCATCACGAGTTCGAGGCCAGCCTGGGCTACATAGTGAATTCAAAGCCAATCTGAACTACACAGTGAGACTGCCTCAAAAAGCAAAAAAAAATTAAAAAAAAAAATTTTTTAAAAAAAATTTTGAAAGCCAGGGATGGTGGAGAATTGCTATGAGTTTGTGGCTAGCCTGGACTAACATAGTGAGTTCAAGGCCATTCTGGATTACATAGTGAGACCCTGTCTCAAAAAAACAAAAAAAAAAAATTAAAAAAAAATTTGTGACAGTTTCTTGCTGAGTTGAGCAGGACTGCGCTTAAACTTGCAATCCTGCCTTAGCCTCCTGAGTGCTAAGACCACATGCATGCACCATCATGCCCAGGTGGGAAATTTTTTCACAAGTTTTAAGTCTCATTTTCCTATTCAGCTCAGAAGTGTGAGCCTTGTTTTAGGGCTAATACTTAGAGCCTGCAGTAATTTTTTAAAGTTAAAATTGTGTTTATGTGTGTTTATTTAATTCAGTTTTTACTCACCTAACACTGAATGGTACTTTGTTCATGGCTCTGTCTTAGGTGTTCAAATTTTAAAGCCAACCTGTCACAATCTCTGCTTTAAAAAGTTCATGCCAGGCTGGGGATTTAGCTCAGTGGTTCTGCCACCTGCTTTGCAAGCGCAAGGTCCCAAGTTTGATCCCTGGTACCAGAAAACAAAACATGAAAAAGGTTCATGCCTATGACAAGTTGTGGAGAGTGTCACAGAACTTAGCTGGGACCCAGCAGAGTGCTTTTTTGTTTCTTTTTATAGTAGTGGGGATTGAACCTAGGCCTTAGCACTGACCTACATCCCCAGCTCTTTTTTAAATTTATTTTTACTGGGGATGGACTTGGGACCTTGCAATTTCGAGTCGAGGCAGGTGGCGGAACCACTGAGCTAAATCCCTGGCTATTTTTAATTTTTTACTGGGGATTGAACTCAGGACCTTGTGCTTACAAGGGCTTGTGAGGCAGGCGTGGTGCCACGGAGCTACATCCCATATCACCAACTCTTTAAAGCCTTTTCATTTTGAGTTAGGGTCTCACTAAGTTGCCCAGGCTGGACTTGAGCTTAAAGTCTTCCTGCCTCAGCTTCCCATAGTTGAGAAATTTTGAATGCTTATCTAATAGTCCCAAAGAGCTTAGGCTTGATCACCCATCCCTACAGATGGGAGAGTTGGCGAGGGTCTGTTTAGTTGTATTGTCAAAGGCTGATTTGTTTGTTGATTCTTTGAGTGATGGCTGAGTTGTGTGATTTTCCTAGTGTGGAACAGAAACGAGGCTGGATATAGAAAAGGCCCAGGCTTGATCTTGACTGTGTGGTTCTTGGAGAAAGAGGGAAGGTGGTAGGGATCCTTTATTATTTTCTTGAAAATGGCTTCAAAGGGAGAAGTTATGGAGATGTTCATGTGATGGGAGAGGAGAAGAGAGTGGGGAAGAGATGCAAAGGGAGGCTGTTTAGATAGAATACCTGTCCAGATTCTGGTGAAAGCAAGAGGTTGGCGAAGTCCTTTTAACACTGATGGCCCAAAGCCCTGAGCCTAATACAGAAGGGATCTTGCTCAGAAAGTTCTTGACTTGTGGGGAAGGATGAGTCCCTAGAGACACGGGGCTGTGATGTGGCCACATGATCTCTGTGGCTCGGGAGCTGCCAGGGCTCTGGAGGGTGGGAGGGAATGGAGAGAGTCCTTGCTTTATGGATGTAGCAGTGGTCTGCAAACTGATAACTTTTTGAGCCTAGTTCTCCCCAAGCAAAAGGATGAATGAACTCTCAAGCTACTCCCTGGCTATTTCCTAAGACCTTAGGACCTGTAATATTTGTGACTCTTTTCTTCCTGTCTTCATTAGACTGCTGACATTTAAGGTTGCCAGATCATACCCTGAGTGAGAATTAATTCTCTTGCAGGGACATAGGCTCAAGAACTCAGAGAATCAGACTTATCAGGCTCTGGACAGCTTGAACACCAGCCGAAGAGTGCTCATATCTGGGACTCCCATCCAGAATGATCTGCTTGAATATTTCAGCTTGGTCCATTTTGTTAACTCAGGCATCCTGGGTAAGAGTCCAGCTTTTTCTGCCACATTGGAAAGAGGCTTTTCCTGGCCTTGTCCTAAGAGTGACTTTAGCTTATCTCTTGTAAGAAGTCTCTTGTTAGGGAGTAGCAAAGCCATTGGCAGGTTGGCTTTAGCTTTACAGAGTGACTCAGCAGGGCACACTTTGGCCATTTTTTCTGCAAACGTAGCAGGCCCCTCACAGCTGAGTTCCCTCAGAGCTTTGTCCTCAGAGCAGGTTGTCTTGAGCAGTTTCTTTTCTTTTCTTTTTTTTTGGTACTGGGAATCAAACTGAAGACCTTGTGCTTGCCAGGCAGAAGTGGTGCCACTGAGCTACATCCCCGGCCCTCTTTTTTTGTATTTTTTCTAAACCTTTTTTATTTTTACTTTTTCAGTACTGGGGATTAAATCCAGGGGCTTTGTGATAAGCTATAACTACTCTTCTTTAAAATTTTTAAAAATTTTGATAACAGGGTCTTGCTAAGTTTCTCAGGGTACATTCAAACTTGTGATCCCCCTGCCTGAGCCTCTTGAGTGCTGGGATTAAAGGTATGTGCCCCATGTCTTTTTTAGATTTCTTTTTTTTTTGGTATGGGGGATTGAACTCGGGTCCTTGTGCTTGCGCAGCAGGTGGCGAAACCACTGAGCTAAATCCCCGGCACCCCATGTCTTTTTTAAATGTATACTTTAATGCTATTAAGTACATTTGCATTGATGTGCAACCATTACCACCATTCATCTTCAGAATTTTTCAGTTTGCAAAACTGAAACTATTTTTAAGTAACTCCACATTCCTCTCCTACCCCCAATCCTAATCACCACCATTTGGGCACTTACTGCGCACAGCTATTTGTAGAGGGGTTTCCTGGTGCTTCCCCAATTTGCTGGTTCTCAGGAGAATCCCTTTTGGTAGAGAACCTCTGAGCAGCAAAATGCTCAGTGTAAACATATTTATATAACTAACACCAGACTGATTACTACCATACCAGCTCTCCTAACCACAGTTCTACTTACTTCTTACTGTCCTATGTTCACCTTTGAAGCTCTTCTTTTGTGAAATATTTGATTCCCCTCCCCCATTTTTTTGGAGACAGGTTTGTGCTAAATTGTTCAGGCTGGGCTTAAACAGGATCTTTCTGTCTCAGCCTCCCAAATTCTGAGATTACAAGCAATTGGTACCACACCTGGTTTTGACTTTATCTTTACCCGTTTAAAAATGTTTATCCATGTATCAGTTATTTTATTTTTATATTTTGGTTATTTCCACCTTTTGGTTATTATGAACAACACTACTATAAATATTCATGTAAGAGTTTTTTTGGGGGTGGGTACTGGGGATCGAACTCTGGTCCTTGTGCTTGTGAGGCAGGCGGTGGAACCACTTAGCTAAATACCTGGCCTCATGTAAGAGCTTTTATGTGGACATATGTTTTCTGTTCTCTTGAGTAAAATTGCTGCATCATATAACAAGCCTGTTTAATTGAAGATATCCATTGTTAGGTTGAGGAAGTTCACTCCTCCTCATTTGCTGAGGGCTTTTCATGAAAAAGTGTTCAAGGAAACTATTGTTTACCTTTCACATTTAATTCTATAGGGCTGGGGATTTAGCTCAGTGGTTCCGCTGCTTGCCTTGCAAGTGCAAGGACCTGAGTTCAATCCCTGGTACCAAAAACAAAACAACAACAACATTTAATTCTATAGTTTATCTTAGATTTTTATATATGGTATGAGGTACCAATGAAGATTCATCTTTTTCCATAAAGACACCTGGTTAACTCAGCACCATTTATTAAAAAGACTGTCCTTTATATATTGCTTTGTAGTGCTACCTTCATATCTCTAATGTCTATCTCTGTGTTGCTCTATTTATGAATTCTGTTCTGTTCCACTAATCTTATTTGTGTCCTGGTATCAATACTTCTCTGCTTTCATTACTGTAGCTTGTTTTGCAATGCTATGGATTGAACCTAGGGCCTCACACATGCCAGGCAAGTGCTTTCCTACTGAGCTACATCCTTAGCCCAGTAATTTTTTGATAACCATTAACAGGACTTGGTTTTTCTGTTTTGGTTTTGGGTTTTTTTTGGTACCCGGAATCAAACTCAGGACCTTGTGCTTGCCAGGCAGGCAAGGCATCACTGAGCTAAATCCCCAATAGGAGTTTCTTATTCTTTAACGTTGTGCTGGATAGTCTTTGCCCTTTGTGTTCCTATGTAAATTTTGGAATCATTTTATCAGTCTTTCCCCCCCTCAAAATAAAAACCCTAATTAGATTCCTATCTCCTCATCCCCCAACCCCAAATGCTAAGGATAGAACCCAGGTCATTGTGCATGCTAAGAAAGTGCTGTGCTAGTGAGCCATATCCCCAGCCTTAATTGGATTTTGATTGGTATATATAAAATCCATAGATTGATTTTCAAAGATCTAGCTTGTGGTTTTTTTTTTTGTTTTGTTTTGTTTTTAGGCAAAGTCTCACTGTATAGTCCAGACTGGCCTTGAACTCACCAGAAGCTCAGGCTAGCCTCTTGACTCCTCCTGCCTCAGACTCTCAAGAGCTGGGATTATGGATGTGTGCCACCATGCCCGGCTGAGATCTAGCATTTTTATAATACATATAGAATCTTCCAGTCTATTAATATGACCCATTCTTTTATTTGTTTAGGTCATCTTTTTTTTATTATTATTACCATCTTTGATTTGTGTGAATGTTTAGGTCATCTTTAAATTCTCTGTCATTTTTCTTGGCTTTCTGTAGAGAAATATCTTTGAGATTTATTTCTAGGTATATAATCTTTTCAGTGCAATCATATGCTATCTATTTTATAATTATTTGTTGCTAATAAATAGAATTTTTTTGTATATTGATTGGATATGGGGCTGATAGTCTTTGTATCTGGAGACCTGCTAAATTAATTGTTCTGTAGATTCTTATGGATTTTTCTACACATAGTCATGCTGTCTTCCAATAATGACAGTCTTTATATCTTCCATTCTAATTCTTAGCTCTTCCTTTCTCTTTTTGTTTCGTACATCAGTTAGAACCTTATTACAGTGCTGAATAGAAGTGGTGACAAGCCAGGGGTGGTGGTACACACCTGTAATCCAAGCATTCAAGAGGCTGAGGCAGGAGGACCACCAAGAGTTTGAGGCCAGCGTGGATTACATAGTGAGCTCAAGGCCAGCCTGAAGTACACAGTGGGACCCTGTCTCAAAAAAAAAAAAAGGGTGACAATGGATCTCATTCCTGATCTTGGGAAAATGGAAACTTACTATGTTTCACCATTACTTAATACTATTCACGAAACATAAATGCTTGCTTTTGATTTTTTAAAAATATATCTTCTATATGAGATTGGTTTTTTAGAGGGTTTTTTTTTTTGGTACTGGGGATCGAACTCGGGTTCTTGCGCTTGCAAGGCAGGCGGCGTAACCACTGAGCTAAATCCCCGGCTCTAGAGTTTGTTTTTTTAAAATTAGGAGTGGGTGTTGAATTTTATCAAATTTGTTAAATAAAAGTCACATATTGTAAAATTAACCATTTTAAATAGTACAGTGATATTCAGTACATTTACATTGTTAGGCAACCACAACCCCCATCTAGTTCCAAAACATCGTCTTCCAAAAGAAAACTTTCCATTAAGCAGTCACATATTTATTATTCTTCCTTACTCTGAATCTTGGCACTGACTAATCTGCTTTCTCTATCTTCCCAGTTTGCCTGTTCTGTGTATTTCATATAAATGGAGCCATATAATATGTAATCTTTTATGTTTGGCTTATTTTTCCTAGCATAATCTTTTCAAAGGTTCATCTACTTTGTAGTTTATATCAGTACTTAATTACATTAACATATATTACTTCATCTCTTAGAAACAATATATAGTTGGGCCAGGGATTTAGCTCAGTGGTTCTGCCTCCTGCCTCGCAAGCGCAAGGTCCCAAGTTCAATCCTCGGTACCAAAAAAAAAACCCCACAAAAAAACAAAAACAAAAACAAAACAAAACAAAAGAAACAATGTATAGTTGCACTTAAAAAAAAAAACCCTAAGAGGCCCGGGGATTTAGCTCAGTGGTTCTGCTGCCTGCCTCGCAAGAGCAAGGTCCCGAGTTCAATACCCGGTACCAAAAAAAAAAAACCCTGAGAGATATAAAATATAAATAAATAAATAAATAAATAGAACTTAAGCTGGGCATGGTGGCACATGCATGTAATCCCAGTAGTTAATGAGGTTGAGGCAGGAGGATTGCAAATTTGAACTCAGCCTGGGCAACTTAGTGAGATCCTGTCTCAAAATGAAAAATAAAAAGGGATGGGGATGTGGGTTAGTGCAAAGGCCCTGGGTTCAGTTCCCCTAGTACTGTATTAAAGTACTAGCCTGGCAATTATTGTCTTATATTTTTGGGTTTTTTGGTGCTGGGGATTGAACTTCGGACCTTATAAGGCAGGTGGCGGCAGAACCACTGAGCTAAATCCCTGGCCCTATTGTCTTATATTTAGTGTAATTAATTGTATACTTGGACTTTAATCTGTCGATGCACTGTTTAGCCTTTTAAGTCTTGTTGTTTCTCTGATTTGTTGAATAGAAATAGGCTATATTTTGGCCCAGGGATTTAGCTCGGTGGTGCTGCCACCTGCCTCACAAATGCAAGGTCCTCAGTTCAATCCCTGGTACCAAAAAAAGAAAAGAAATAGGCTATATTTTGTTCAGCTTTGTTATTCTTGGCAGGAAGGTTAGTTCATGACATAGTAGTCTGCAATTACTAGCAGTGGGGAAATAATTTCTTTTCACATGCTTCAATTTTCCCTTTTCTCTTGTGTTCAGGGACTGCCCAGGAGTTCAAGAAGCATTTTGAGTTACCAATTTTGAAGAGTCGAGATGCAGCTGCCAGTGAGGCAGATAGGCAGCTAGGGGAGGAGCGACTGCAAGAGCTCATTAGCATTGTGAACAGGTAATGGCCCCAGGCCATCTAAGGCCAACCCTTTGGGGAGCTTTGTCTGTCTGTCTAGAGGACTGGGATTCTGAGGGAGTAGAATATTTTTCTTGACTATGGCTGTTGAACGAATGGAGTCTTGCAGACCAAGTGTCTGCTTTCATTCTGGCCTAGACCCTCTGGTCTGGTTTTGGTTTGCTTACCGGTCTGCTGAGGAAGCTCTTCTCTGAGGTAGCTGGGCTTCCTGAGCAAAATATCCCCTGGAGCATTGTTAGTACTTCAGAAGCTTTCTGTCAGTTGGTCTCAGACCTTAAAGCACCATTCTTCCCTTCCCATACTCCATACTTCTGTGATAGGTAAGGATAAATCTCAAAGATGGATACAGTTTTCAGGCTTATTTTTTCATGGAGGTCACATAACCTAGGGGCAGGTGTATCCTGGATTCTTCCGTTGCAGGTACCCACATTTGATGGGTTATACTCTAGAGCCTTCCTGCCTTGCCTTAGCTTATCCTTACCTGTTTTATTATTTTTTTTCTACTACATGTTTGCAGTATATAATGATTCCATTAATCATTGTCCTGCCAATTTTAGATGGCAGGAAGGGAGAATCAGTGTGCTCTTAGGACCTGTGCCAGGTGTCTCCTTATCTTTTCTGGTCTGCCCAGGAGGTAAGGGCTTAATCTGATTGAGCCTGGGGGCCATGTGGCAGCAGGTACAATGGTACCTCAGTTCACAAACTTCATTCTTTCCGAGATTTTGGTTGCAAACTGAATTAAACAAAAACTAAACCTAATTTAATGGTTAGGTTCAATATTGACTTTATGGGAAAATATGATTTAGTTCTCATCCAATTTGGTCTGTGACCAGAATTGTGGAAAGAATGAAGTTTGTGAACCAAGGTACCATGGTTTGGGGGCAAATGCAAGCAGAAATTCCCATAAGGATTTGGTGGTTTGCAGCTTGCTTTCTTTGACAGAGCTCGAGGATTAATGGGAGACCTCAGCCTTTTGAAGACCAGTCATCCTGTTGAAGGGAAAAGACATACCACTCTATGCTAGGCTATTTGGAAGGTCTCTGTTCCCATGACTGAGACCCCAATATATATATATGTGTTTTGTTTTTTTTTTTGGTACTGGGGATCAAACTCGGGACCTTTCGCTTGTGAGGCAGGTGCTGGAACCACTGAACTAAATCCCCGGCCCCTGAGACTCGCAATATATAGATACCTTTGCCACAGGGATGATAGATTTGTGACATTGTATACTATAAGACAGAGCTAGTCTTGGTCCTTTGAGTGGTAGCTGTTATTGTAGTAGGTAGCATTATAGTTTTGCCACCCCTTGCCTTTTTATCCTGTTTTTCTCTAGGTGTCTGATACGGAGGACATCTGATATCCTTTCTAAATATCTGCCTGTGAAGATTGAGCAGGTGGTTTGTTGCAGGTACTGAAATCAATGAAAGGGTATGCAATGAGTAGGTAAAAGCTTAGCCTCTGAAGCATGACTGGATCTCAGCATGTCCTCAGAGGGCAGAAATGTAGTCTAGCTTTTCCTACTGACCTAGCTGCCTTTTTTTTTAGGCTTACACCCCTTCAGACTGAGTTATACAAGAGGTTTCTGAGACAAGCCAAGCCAGCAGAAGAATTGCGTGAAGGCAAGATGAGTGTATCTTCCCTTTCTTCCATCACATCACTAAAGAAGCTTTGTAATCGTGAGTTGAGCCCATGCCCTGGTGTTCTCTCTGAGAATAAGGGGTTTTTGCTGGTGGTCCAGTAACCTTCATTAAAATTTGTCCAGACTTCATGGAGACCACATGTGATTCTAATCCTCCCTATGGTATGAACCCTGCAGTGCGATTCTGTAAACTAGACCCTTTTTGCACTGAGGATCAAACCCAGGGCCTTGCTTATGCTAGGTGAATGCTTTACTATTGAGCTACATCCCCAGCCCTAAAATAGACCTGTTGCTTTGGAAAATTTAGCTTATCCTCTTCCCAGCCCATGCTTGATGTTTGAGATGTACAGGACCATGTATGAATGCTTGCATGCATAGCTACTTATATGTTAGGCCAGAGGAAATATAACAAACCTGCCTCTGCTGTGGGAGAACACACTAATGAATGAGATTGTCCATCTGTGGTTCCAGATGGCAGTCTGATGCCATCTGTACCCTGTTGGAACTTGTAAGGATAGAGTCAGAGTCTGGTGCTAAGGAAAGCCTTCTGGCCCAGGCATTTGAAGGGCTTTCTGATGAGCATTGAAATGGAAACTTTAGAGAACAAAGTAGCTGGCATCTTGGTGTGGTTTGTTTGGTTTTTCAGATCCAGCTCTAATTCATGACAAGTGTGTAGAAGAGGAGGATGGTTTTGAGGGTGCCTTGGACATCTTTCCCCCTGGTTATAGTTCTAAGGCTATAGAGCCACAGCTGTCAGGTGAGCTCTTTCTGCCAGGTTATGGGGTCCTCTAAGAGAAAGGGGTGGAAGGAGGGTAGGAAGTTATTTTCATGTTACAGCTGTCTTGTCTCAAGGAAATATATCAGGAGTAAGAATCATGGGCCGTTGGAACAGCCAGTTTGGGGACTGATGGTTGCTGCTCTTCTCAGGTAAGATGTTGGTCCTTGATTATATTCTGGCGGTGACCCGAAGTTGCAGCAGTGACAAAGTAGTGCTGGTGTCCAATTACACCCAGACATTGGATCTCTTTGAGAAGCTCTGCCGAGCGCGAAGGTAGGGAAGAGCCTAACCAGGCCAGCAAAGAGATGTGCCTCCTACAGTGCCCCTCTAGGAAGATTAAGTATTCTGACTTAGAGATATAGGCCAAGATGTGAGTACATGAGGGACTTACCTGGAGAGGTTTCTTTCCTTTCTACCATGGTCCTGGCTCCATCTCCAAGCAGGATATCCATTGGTCCCTCAGGTTCTCTGCCCTTCCCCCTCAGGATAGAATCCTAGACCCTAGCTCCCTTTGGGAGGGGCTCAGGCTATGTAGGAGAAGCCTCAAGCTTGATTAGTCTAGTTCCTTTGGTAGCATAGCTTCACGGGTTCTGCTTTCTTCTTAAGTACTGATCTTCAGATCCCCCCCCTTCAGGTACTTGTATGTCCGGCTGGATGGCACGATGTCCATTAAGAAGCGAGCCAAGGTTGTGGAACGTTTCAATAGTCCATCGGTAAATGTGCAGCTTCTGTCCACACACCAGCAATACAGTAACATCAGGATTAAGGGTCGGTAGAGAAGCCGTAAGAGGGCTCTGCTTCAGTTTTTTTGTTTTTGTTGATTTGGTTGGAGTAGATGTGGTGGTTGGGTTGGAAATTGACTTTGTAGGTTTGAAAATTGGCTGGCAGGCAAACTAGTTTACCTTTCCACTTGGTCTGGATATGAGATAGAAGCACGACAAAAGAGTTAGCTATGCTGAGCAGTCTCACAGTTTTGGCTGTAAGAGGTTCTCTTTCCCCTGATTCTTTTCTTTTCAGAGCCCTGATTTTGTCTTCATGCTGAGCAGTAAAGCTGGGGGCTGTGGCCTCAATCTCATTGGGGCCAACCGGCTGGTCATGTTTGATCCTGACTGGAACCCAGCAAATGATGAACAAGCCATGGCTCGGGTTTGGCGTGATGGTCAAAAGAAGACCTGCTATATCTATCGCCTACTGTCTGTAAGAATGATCATAGTGGTCAGAGTTGGGGAGGGGTCATGGAACAAGATCTTCAGGGCCATCTTTTTTTTTTTCTTTTGTGTGCTGGGGATCAAACCTAGGGCTTTATGCATGATGGTCAAGTACCACACTACTGAGCTACACTCCTATCCCTTTTTAAGACCATCTTGAATTGTTTCTTAGTTGCTCTCTTTGGCCCCTCTGTAGCAGCAGCACTATGGGTTTAGCCTTGAGCACTTTATTCTGTTCTCCCTCTCCTTTCCACCTGGTTCCTCCAAATGCTTCTTACTGGGCTGTCCAGGTGTTTGTTCACAGGGCACTTTTGTTTTCATACCCAATTTCTGTTGCATCACTGGTCTTGTAATGTCATACTCTGTGTTTCATGGGGCTAAGGAGCGGTAACAGTATTTTCAACCACCATAGTTCTGTCTCATAGTTCCTCTTTCTGTAGCTCATGTTGTCTGACTTGACTACTTTCTTTTCTTTGTTGCTGCAGTCATCTAACCTCTGCTGTGCTCCTAATTCATGATGATTTTGGACACTGGCTATTTCTTTCCCAAATTCAGCAATCATTTTGCCTGACCTTTAGGACCATGCAGTTTTCCAGCACTCTGGCCTTCATGTTTCCTTGACTTTATTTCTCGTGACCTCAAGTCCCCTCATCTAATACTCGTAAGTCCACACTATGGAACTTGTTAGTACCCAAAACTTTAATAACTATTATCCTACTCTCATATCCTATCCTTCAGCTGATACCTACTACATCTACTTTAACCTGCTGCCCCTAGAACCTCTCCCATCCCCCTTTCCCCAGTCTGGCTTGGCTTCCCTTTTTTATCCAGCATGAGCCTTACTGTGTGTCCTTTCAGCCACTCTGTTCCCAGTATCCTTCTACTTGAATCATTTCAGCTGTTTCAGCCTCCACACCAACTAAAACTTGTATTTACAGATTGGGCCCACCACAAATTCATGCTCTTCCTTTTTAGACTAGTCCATATCTTATCCCTTCAGCAAACACTGTAAGCCTTCACCTCTTTCCTCAAGTTTCCTAACTAACCCTGGCTTGTTCTTTTTGAGACTTTTGTCTTCTCCTCAGCGAAAACATAGGCTACTAGGTATGAATTCTCTGAAGTCCCTTCTTTTCTTCTTTTAAGTCTCTATGCCTGATTTTCCCTTCCCATTTCTGAGAATACTCTTCCTCTCTGAGGCTCATTCTTTTACCTCTATTCTAAAGCCCTAGTATAGGTATATTCTACTATGCATCACTTCTACTTGGATTTCTTTTCAGCACTTTATGCATTCCCCTTCTAGATTCTGTCATTTAATGGCACCATTATTCATCTAACCCAAGTCTGGAAATCAACCTACTGAACTATTTTCTGCCTCTTAACCAGATTCCTACCATTTATTACTGATTTTATCTTCTTTTGGTACTTGGGATCGAACTTGGGACCTTGCGCTTTCAAGGCAGGCTTCGGAACCACTGAGCTAAATCCCCGGGCCACTGATTTTATCTTCTTGAAATTTCCTTAATGTAACCCTCCTCTCCATCACTTGCAAAGGTTACAGTCCACTCTCACTTGGATATTTTAAGGAGCTTCCTAATTGTTTTACCATTTCTTTTTTTTTTCTTAAAATACTCAGTCACCTTGTGTTTCTTGGGTCTTAACTCTTTTTTGGGAGGCAAGGTCTCACTATGTAGCCCAGGCTGGCCTCAAACTCAAGGCAATCCTTCTGACTCAGCCTCCTGAGTGCTGGGATTACAAGTGTGCGTCACCACACCTGGCTCTTAACCCATTCTTTACATATTATTCTTTTTTTTTTTTGGTACCGGGGATCGAACTTGGGACCTTGCGCTTGCAAGGCAGGCACCAGAACCACTGAACTAAATCCCTGGCCCTACATATTACTTTCAAAATAAGCTCTCCAAAAATTATAAATTTCCTCTTCATCACTTCAAAGACAAAGTCTTTCAGCCTGGCACCCAAGTTTCTCCAGTATGGTTTCCTCTTTCCCCAGTCCTGCCTCCTTTATCCTCTCTCCTGTAATCAGTCTCAACACACCCTGTACCTCCCTCATTGATTAATTGACTGATTGAGACAGAGTCTCTCATGCTGGCTTTAACTTCTGGGCCCAGATGACCCTCTCTCTAGGCTCAGCTTCCAAAGTAAGAACTTTTCATGATTCTTTAATAGGCCCAGTTTTGTTTTTTTTTGGTACCAGGGATTAAACTCGGGTTCTTGCACTTGCGAGGCAGGAGGCGGAACCACTGAGCTAAATCCCCAGCCCCAATAGGCCCAATTTATTCCTTTGTTTTTATGCTGGGAATGCCTTTGCTCTTCCCATGCAAACTCTGCCATTTTTCAAGATTCAGCTGAAGGATAATCTACTTTTAAGCTTTTTAACACTATTCCACCATCCCTCTTATGAGCCCTGTGTATCCTGTGTAGATATCTTATTGTACAAATTAGTTTGTATGCCTATCCCTTCCACTAATCAAGGAATGGGGTCACACCCAATTTTTTTTTGCTAGCACAGGGCCTGGCATAGACTGGATACCCAAATGACTACTGAATTAAGGAGAACTGGGCTTAATGTGGAGGTCTGAAGCCACTACAGGCAACCTCAGTTCACCCTAAAGGAATCTGCTAGGCCCTGAGACCCTTCATGGTGTAGAAAATAGCCTGAGTAGGTGCACATGCAAGAGTCATGTTCCTAGAAGGTAGACTGGGAAAATGAGGCTAAGCTGAGTACTCCATCCATTCCATCTCTCCTTGAGTGGCTGTACTTTGAACCCATGGGTTTCTCTGCTCCCTGTCTATGGGGATTTCTGAGCCCTGCATCCCTCAACCCTGTTCCCTCAGGCAGGAACCATCGAGGAGAAGATCTTCCAGCGGCAGAGCCACAAGAAGGCGCTAAGTAGCTGTGTGGTAGATGAGGAGCAGGATGTAGAGCGGCACTTCTCTCTGGGCGAGCTGAAGGAGCTGTTTATCCTGGATGAAGCTAGCCTTAGTGACACACATGACAGGTGGGTGGAGAGTGTTTGCCATTATCTCTGAGTTACCTACACAGCATAGAAATGAGATGTGTAGTGACCTCAGCTCTGTCCTCATTCAGGCTGCAGTGCCGCCGATGTGTCAACAACCATCAGGTCCGGCCACCCCCTGATGGTTCTGACTGCACTTCAGACCTGGGTCAGTGGAATCACAGCACTGATAAGCGAGGACTGCAGGATGAGGTACTCCAGGCTGCCTGGGACGCTGCCTCCACAGCCATCACCTTCGTCTTCTACCAGCGTTCCCATGAAGAGCAGCGGGGGCTTCGCTGATAACCAGCTGGTCTAGGTGTAGCTGTTAGAGGAAGGATACAGGGAAAGGGGCTCCCTGCCCCACCATAACCTGCTGAATTTTGTTCTCTGGGAGAAAATCATCAAGAAGGGCTGCATGATGTTTGCCCAAAATTTATTTTATAAGAAAACTTTTTTTTTGGTTAAAAAAAAGAAAGGAATAAAGGTATGAAAGGGACTGAGGCCTGGGAGCAGTGTGGTAAGCCCAGGAGGGAAGAGGCCTGGTAGTGGGCACTCCTACACTTCTCTAAAGCCTGGGTACCTGCTTGAGGGAAAGCAGGAACCCTAGGGCAAGGGGTGGGAACTGTCCTCAGTGACAGTGATGACACTATATCCTCCTGGCCCAGGGTTCCCAGAGTACTGAGTAAGGGGCCCAAAGGCCCTAAACCCAGCTGTGGGAATGCCTTAGCTGGTCTACATCAAGGCTTCCAGGACCTCAGTGCAAGGGAAGATGAAAAAGGAGAAAAAAAGTGACAGAAAGAGAAAGACAGAATTGGTGGTGGGGATTCTGGGCAGCCCATGCCTCAGCCACTATTAGCTGAACATGGGCCTGTGAGGTATGGGCCCCATCACATGGTGCTGACGTAATCTGCAAAGGCTTGGGAGGAGTCCCATGAGTCGCTAACCACGTGGCAGGTGGCCCGGAGCCGCCGGATGGCTTCCCTGGCTGTGACTGCATCCTGGTCCAGCCAGTTCTGGAAGAGGCGCAGGTGACCAAAGGCTCCACGGCCCCAGCGCTCCAGCCGCTTGGCAAACTCCAGAAGCCCATCTGGCTTGATGCAGTTGGAACTGGTAGAGATGAGATGGATTAGATATCCAGGAAGCAACTGATCCCTGGTCTATAGCTCTGTGGGTCCATCCCCCCAATGTACCTGATGTCCAGCTGACAGAGAGAAGAGGAAGAATCCTCTGAGAAAACATCTGCCAGAGCCAACAGGCCAGCATTTCCTGGAGAGAAGGGGGAAAGTGCCCATTACCTCCATCCAAGCATAGAGAACAAGGGTATTGAAATTCAACTCTGGCTGAGGAGAAGCCCCAACACACAAATATCTGTATTCCAATCCCCATTTTCCTAGTGGAGAGGTCTATGCCTCTACCCAGGGAGTGTCTAGGTCAGAGGCCTGGCTTCTCCCCCATCTCCCTCCCTTGGGTCCAGCTCCCACCCAGGCGGTTCCCAGGCAGCCGAAGGCCCTTCAGTGTGGAGTTGCCCTTCATAGCAGCAACCATCTCAGGCAGAAATTGGGCTGGGCGCTTCTCAAACAGACGGCAGAAGGAGAAGGTAATCTCTGTCAAGAGAAATTAAGAGCAGATTTGGATGGCTGCATTAGGATTGGTGCTGCCCCTCCTGCCCCCAGGTGGCCCTAGCAAGGTGTGAACTTTTTGGAGACTCAGAAAAAAGGAATCTCACCAAGATTCTAAGCAGGGCTAGAACTAAATCAGGTTTCAAACACAAGATTGAGCCTTAAGTGTTACTAGAAAGAGGATCTCTCCATGGACAGTCCTCCATTCACATCCTTTCCCTATCTATCCACTGACCATTCTATGCAGAATGGGGTTAGAGAAGTCAATGAGGGGAGCTTGGCACAACACAAGTATTTTTACCCCCACCACCACCTGTACCAGCCCATGACAGGTTAAAAAAAAAATGTGGGGTGAAGTACTCGAAAAGCGAGTAATTTTCCATGCTTGTAGAGGAGCTGAGTTACAGATTTTTAGAAGGAAGGTCATGTAGATTGTGTATCTTTTTTTTTTGTATGGGGGGATCAAACTCAGGGCCTTGCCCTTATAAGGCAGGCATGGTGCCACTGAGCTAAATCCCCGGCCCTTGTATATCTTTTTTACTGTTGAAGAAACATAGTGAAGAAAGGAACTAAGACAGCTCATTCAATGAGACAGCAGAGCCACAAGGAAGACCCAGGAATGCCCAGGTTCTAGATTAGGAATTTACCTTGAAGAGTCAGATTCTGTAGCAAAAAGAGCACCTCGCTCTGACAGTCAGCCAGATTCATGTCATGGAAGCTCAGCCTCTTCAGGGCTAAGTTGTACTCTGGAGAGGAGACAGAGACCATGGGCCTTAGCTTTCCCAAAGAACAGTGCTAGGTCCCCACCCTCCTTCACCATTCTTGCTGGATCCTACCTTTGAGTGTCTGCAACACAAGTCCAAAATCCTGGGGAGAGGCAAAGGTGGCACTATCCAGGGACAGCTGCTGTAGAGAACCTGAGGCCTTCAGAACAGAGCAGAGCAGTGGGGCCGGCTGGGCTCCTCGTGGAAATCCCATCTCCAACTGCTCGAGACAGTTTTCTGGATATGATAGGGAGAGAAGATTCCAGCTGGCTACCTCCCTCATGTCCAATAGCAAGTACAATGTTGGCTTTAAGGGATAAGCTAAAAATACTTTATTCATGCAGTTGTTAGTCACTGTACTTGGTTCTGGGATAGGGCACTAAATACGAGATTTGGTCCTTGTCCTTATAGAGGTTTCAGTCCAGGAAGACTAAATCATTCAGATGTAAGCAAATATAACAGTATATATGCAGCATGGTAGGATAGGTGTATCAGAACTAAGGGGACCTGGTTTGGTCTAGGTTCAGATTGCTTTTCTGAAATTAAACTGCCATGGTCATTCTACTGGGCTTATAGTGGTCTGGGCCTTATCCACCCCAAGGTTATCATAAAGAACAGTAGCCTGTCAAGGGGGAACAGATTCCAGATGAGCCAGAAATGAGTCAAAGGCAGACCTGGAGTGGAGATCCTTCCCCCTTCCCCACACCAATGCACTTGCACATTTGTGTAGCGATACATGTGTGTGTTGTGCTTCACCTGGTATCTCTTCATCTCCAATTATGTGACTGGGGGCCCCAGCATTCCCTGGCACAGCAGGGTTGTCCCGCTGACTTGGATGATCCACACGAATAGAGAGAACCCGAAGTAGGGGCAGGGCTCGAACGATGGCACGTGTCAACTCCAGGATGGGCAGCGGTGAGAATAGGTCACTGAGATGCAGGGCACGGAGGCGGCATCCAGCCTGGCCTGACAGGGCCCTCAGGCTGTCCAGCAGGCGGAAGATGTTAGAGCCCAGGCCTATGGCAGGAAAGATTAAAGCACGTGGGTGTCAGCAGGAGTAACATTCAGAGACAACGTCAAATATTTCTATTCCTGGGCTGAGGATTTAGCTCAGTGGTTCTGCCTGCTCTGCAAGCACAAGGACCCGAGTTCGATCCCCGGTAGGAAAAAAAAGATACACACACACACACACACACATACACTATTGCTTACTCTCGAAAATCTCTTGAGCTTTGGATCAGATTTTTAAAAACTTTTATCTAGATTACTCGTTTATCTTCCTTTTTTCTCAGATAACCAGCACACTCTGAAACTTTGATGCCTCCTATATTAGGCTGTGCCCTCAAGAGGAATCAGGGCATAGTCTCAAAATAAAAGATGTGGTAGGGCTCCATGTGGCTATCAGGAAAAGGATAGGCCCAGGGAGAACCACAGGTCTCCAGACCTCTGAGTTCTATGTAGTGTCCTGAAAAAGCAGGGTCCTGGAAGGTCCTGGGAGGCTGGTTTGAGACCAGCCTAGGCAAGTTAGCTGGACCCTGACTCAAAAAATAACAAAAAATGGGCGTGGTGGCACATGCTGATAATCCCAGCACGTGGGATTTGGAGGATCACTGTGAGTTTCTTGAAGCCAGCCTGTGCTACACAGTGAGACCCAAAAGAAAAACAAAAAGGGTGTAGCTTTGGTATAGCACTTCTGGGTTCTATCTCCAGCACTGCAAGAAGCTGGACCTTGGAGGAAATTTTTTCTTGTTTTTTGAGACAGTCTGGCTATGTAGTTCAGACTGTTCTTGAATTCACTAAGGAGCCCAGGCTAGCCTCAAACTTTCAGTGATCCTCCTGCCTCAGTCTCCCAGTGCTGGTATTACTGGCATGCACCACCACACCTGGCCTAGATTATGCTTGTCAGGCAAATAATATCTTAGAACCCCCTCCACCCCTCATCTCTTGGACTGTGGGCCTCTGTTCATTTATTCAACCAAAGTTTACCCAACACCCACCAAATAGGGTTTTTTGCTAGATAGCAGTGAGCAGCACATACTGTGCTTGCCTGTATTACCTGATAAAAATGTAACAGAAACTGGAGAGGCAAGGTACAATGGAAGTCCAAAAGATGAGTACCTAACATCTAGTCTGGTTTATATCAGTAAAGGCTTCCCAGCTGTCCTAAAGAATATAAAGGAGAATAACTAGCAGAGGAAATGACATATAGAGGCCTGAAGGAGTGGCAGGTTTTATGAACTGGAAAATATGGTAAGTATATAAAGTTTAAGAGGGGAAGCATTCAACATACAGCTACAGTATAGAGGCAAGCAGAAGGGAGAACATGAATTTTTACTGGATGACACAGTCAGATCTGCATATTTAACAGAATGCTTGGTGGGGAATTTAGCTCAGTGAGACTGTGCCTGCCTTGTAAGTGCAAGGTCCTGAGTTTGATCCCTGGTACTGAAAAAATAAAAGAATGCTTGTGCCGTACTGCAGGAAGAGTCAAGAAGAACTGTTGACATGATGGATCAAGGTGAGGAATACTAGTAGCCTGAATTAAGAATGTAGATAAAGAGGAATAAGTGGATTTGAAAAATATAAAAGCAATCTGGTGACTAAATAGATGTAGAGGCAGAATCTTGGTTTCTTTGGGCAACTGATTCAACTGTGATGTTACTCAGAATGAGGATCAGTACAGTGAAGAAGGCATGTCCAGGTTGGACATCAGTCTGGGAAGCTTGTGGGTTATGAAGGGGTAATGTCTGGTGTTAGCAACTTAATCCCCTCTTGGTATTTGGAGGTGTGCTTTTGGGAGGTAATTAGGACTAGATAAGGTCATAAAGGTGGGGATCCCATGATGGCATTAGTGACTTTGAGAGACCTGAGGTAGCACACTTGTGTGATGCTTTCCTTATCAGGAGGCAGCAAGGAGGCCCTCATGAGATGCTGGTATTATACTCTGACTTTCTGGTCTCCAGAACCATGAGCTAAATAAGCTTTTTTTTTTTTTGGTACCAGGGATCAAACTTGGGTCCTTGCGCAGCAGGCGGCGAAACCACTGAGCTAAATCTCTGGCCCTAAATAAGCTATTCTTTATAAATTACTTGGTTTTAGGATCTTGTACTGAGGACAGAAAACAGACTAAGATAGCAATCTTAAGGGCTGTTTAGGAGTCATACATGCCACTTTTCATAGGGAGGGCTAGTCTCTAGTGGTCAGAGATTAGTCTTCTAGGATTTAAGGCAGGAGAAATCAGACTTAGGGACTTAGTGCATAGGAGAGTGAGATATTAAGGGTGTAGATAGGTGACTACAGAGTTTTCTTCCTCCTAGGTTTGTGGTTCTCAAACTAAAGTATGTTAGAATTATCTGGAAAGCACGATAAAATGCCAAAGTCTGTATATTATTTAGTTGGATTGGGGTAGGACCCATGCATCTACATTTTTATTCTCTATGTATATTTTTTTTGATACCTGGGATCAAACTCAGGTCCTTGCGCTTGCGCAGCAAGCAGTGAAACCACTGAGCTAAATCCCTGGCCCTACATTTTTAAAAACTCCTGAAGTGATTCTAACTTACATCAAAGTTCAAGAAACTTTGATTTAAAGAGTTTGCTGATGCCTGTCTAGAGAAGGGTTTTGGAGACACTACGGGATGATGGATAAGTGTACCCAGCTGGATAAATGCATCAGGAAGTTCAGGAGAAAGATTTGGGATAATGTCCTAAAATGGAGAGTTGGCCACTGAAGCTACAGGAATGGGTGAAATCCAGAAAGGCTGTGTAAAGTAAGAGACCTCTAAGGAACTCTGAACTTAGGAGATAAGTGAAGGTCATGAGTGGTGGCGCACACCTGTGATCCTAGTACTAGGAGACTGAGGGGAAAGGGTTGCTGCAAGTTTGAGGCCAGCCTGGACTATAGCAAGACTTTATATAGTCTGAAAAAAACAAAACAAAGGTGTGGGGATTTAGCTCAGTGGCACTACTTGACTGGTAAGCGCAAGGTCTTGAGTTTGATCCCTGGTACTGCAAAAAAGCAAAAACAAAATAAGGGCCAGGGATTTAGTTCAGCGGGGCCATGCCTGCCTTCCAAGAGCAAGGTCCTGAGTTCCATCCCTGTAGCACCCCCCCCCCCGCAAAAAAAACCAAAACAGGAAAGGAGATAAGTAATGTTCAAGAGGAAGGAGATTTTTCAATAATGAAAGTTTTTCACAAAGAAGATAATAGCAAAACTGCCAAGGGTTTATGTAAGATGAGGATTTAAAAGTACATATTGTTAACCTGAACTAGATAGTGTGAGACCTTTTCTCAAAACACACACACACACACACACACACACACACACACACAGTATTTATGTTGCATCTAGTAACAAGGAAGCTAGAGTAAGCTGTGAGTGAAGTAATGACTGAAAAACATGAGAAAAAGGGATAGTTAATAAGGGATAAAGGGAGATAATGCTGGTTGTCTTTGGTGGAGACCTGATTGATGTGTTTTGTAGTACTGTGGATTGAACCCATGGCCTTCACTCTGACCTGTATCCCTACTTCCACCTCTTTAAAAATTAATTTTTGACTGGGTGAGGTGGTACATGCTTATAATCTCAGCACTTGGGAGGCTGAGGCAGGAGGACCATCTCGAGTTCCAGGCCAGCCTGGGCTACATAATGAGGCCAGCCTGAACCACTTATCAAGCCTCTGTCTCAACCCCTTCTCCCCCAATTATTATTTTTTTATTTATGTTTTTTTGCTTTCGAGGCAGGTGTGGGAACCACTGAGCTAAATCCCCAGCCCCTCCCTCAGTTATTTTTTGAGGCAAGGTTTCACTAAGTTGACCAGGCTGTAATCAAACTTGCAAAACTCCTGCCTCAGGCTCCCAGAGTGATAGAATTATAGGCATGTGCCATTATGCCCAGCAGGGTTAAATTAGTTAATATATCAAGAATAATTAAAATATGCAGATATACTTCAGAGTACATAAAAGTAATTACTAAGGCATTTGAGACATAAGCTTCCCTATTAAGTTGGAGGTAAGGATCTGGAGCACAAGTGGAAGAATTAGCCTTAGATAAGATAATCTCCATTGTGAAAGAAAAAAGATGAATGCAGAAGTAGAAGTGTTGATAGGCTGGTTAACAATAACTTGAAGGAGTTCATATGTGATAGCTTCAATTTTCTTTGTGAAGTAGGAGGTGAGGTCATTTGCTAAAAAAAAGGAATTAGAAGTGGCAGAGTAGGAATAGGAGCTGATGTTGCAAACAGGGTTCTCATGAGGTTGGTGACCCTGAATGTACTGTAGGCACCATTTGCACAGCTGTGATTTTCTGTAGAAGTACTTAGCAACTTAGGCAGATTGCTTGGGTTCAACACAGTTGAAGTTTTGCTAGCTGGGCGCAACCAGGTGGGAAAGACAGGCCTGCCTGCCTGCCTTACAAGTTGCTGGTCTGATTTTTTTTAAAAAGTTCCATACCTTCTCATCTTAACAGCTGTTTTGATATGACAGTTTAGTGGAGTGATGGTGAACCTTTTAGAGCTTTCAATGATACAAACAGCCTGCTACGGCACATGTACTGTAGGTTTGCCACCACTGATCTAGTGGGATTTAACCCCAACCCTGGTGGGTCTGCATACACAATCCTGTCCCACTTACCCTTGAACTGTTTCTCCTGTATCTTGCTGACTTATTTCTCTGCCTCTAAGGACCCTTGGCTTCTACCAATCTAGCCTACAGAACTCAAGTTCCTCTCCTGACTCTGATGGCTGCTTTCTGTGAGCCTTCTGCCCTGCCCTGTGAGGCATAGAACCACATTTCCAGTTTCCTGATCATACTCCAGCTTCCCTCTTAGGACTGAGTGCTGTTGGGAAATCCAAGCCCATCCCTGCCCCTCCAGGGTGCTCACCATTGTAGGAGAGTGTGAGGCTCTCCAGAGACACCCAGGAGCTCAGCAGGTGGCACAGTGTCAAAGCTGCCTCTGTGGAGAGGGGAACTGTGAATAGCTCCAAAGTGGAGATGCTGCGGAATCTTTGGGAGGCTTCCAGGGCTGGGAGCCCCAGGCAGCTGGGATCTGATCCATCCAAAGCTCCACAAGCCACTTCCCCAATCTCCATCTCTTCACCATCTTCCTTTTCACCAGCAACAATAAAAACAAAGTCATACAGGTCTTCAGACTCTGCACCAGATCCCTGACGAGCACGAGGACCCTTCTTCCCTGCAGCTCGTTTGAAACGCTTTAAGGGCTTAGGTTGTGGGGCTGAGTTAGCTGGAGCCCTTTTGGATGAGGCTGTGGAAGAGGAGGCAGAGGCAGAAGAGGTGGCAGCCAGAGTAGAAGGTGGCCGCTTGGTACCAGAAGCCTCATGGGAAGTGGCTGGAGGGTGCAGCCCTCTCTTAAGGTCTGTCCCGCTTGCTATCAGGCTCTCATGTGTGCTCCGTCGTGTTACCCGAGTGGCAGGTGCAGCTCTGGGCATCTGCTTGGTTTCACTCTTTCTCCGGGTAGCCATCAGGGCTGCAGCACAACGCTCGGCAGCATCCCGGCGAGGCCGGCGTGAGCCCAGCAGCAGAGACCCTTCATTTCGGGATGTGGCTCGGCCTCGGGAAGCCTCTCCACAGAGGCGGCAGGGTGGGCCACCAGGGCCTGGTTGCCAAAAGCCAGCACTCATGGTGAGGATAAGGATGAAAAGTGCTGACTCAGGCACAGGCCAGGAGTACAGCGACACTTGGCTGACAGCGCCATGGTGAATGAGCTGATGCAACAGCTGCCGAAGTGACTGCTGAGCAGCCACATCAGAGAACAGCAGGTGGCGGAACTTGAGGGTGTGCAGGGAACTGGCCAGGGTCTCCAAAACCCTGCGGTTGGGCTCAGCCACCAACTCTGTTGCACCCTGCAGCATGTTGCAGATGGTGAGTTGCCGGACATGACGAGAGCTATGCAGAAGAGGTGAGAAGCGCTGGTCGCAAAGACGCCTGTCAGAAGACACATCAATGGTACCACGTAGAACATGGGAAAAAAAGGCTTCCATAAACTTGGCTCGCCAACAGGTCACACTCTGAAAGCAGAGAACATGCCAGATAGCTATAATCCTGTGCAATCCATATTCATGAAACTCATCTCCATTTCCTTTGTCCCCTTCCTCTTTGTACTAATAACAAGCTATTTACTGAGCACTCATGAGTCAGGCAACATTTTAAATTATGCAAATTCATTTAATCCTTACATCTTTGAGGTGCATATTACTATTATTATTTTACAGGTAAGAAAACAGGTATCCAAGCTGATGAATAAAAACCATTTGTTTAGTTTTTCTTTGCAGGGCAGCACTATAATGTGCATGCCTGAGAAATATGGCAGAATTTGTATTCTATGTATATCAAGTGCAGAACTGTATTTCTGATGGCATCTGAAGAGTGGAACCTTTCTTTTTTCTCTCTTTCTCTCCCATGTCCCAGTGCTGGGAGTCAAACCCTCGGCCTTAGAATGCTAGGCAAGCACTCCACCACTAAACCATACCCCCAGCCCAAGAATCTTTTTTTTTTTTTTTTCGGTACCGGGGACTGAACTCGGGTCCTTGCACTTGCACAGCAGGTTATGAAACCACCAAGCTAAATCCCCGGCCCTAGAATCATTTTTTCATTCTCACAGTGTTCTAAAATTTTTTAATCAATTGACAAAAAGATATGAACTTGAAAAAAGACACAGAGGGCCAGGGATTTAGCTCAATGGTTCCGCCACCTGCCTCGCAAGTGCAAGGTCCCAAGTTCGATCCCCGGTACCAAAAAAAAAATAGAGGTTATCACACAGGTAAGTGGTAATCAAGATTTAACCTGTAAGGGCTGGGGATTTAGCTCAGTGGTTTTGCTGCCTGCTGCTCAAGCGCAAGGACCCAAGTTCGATCCCCAGTACAAAAACAAACAAAAAAAAAGATTTGACCTGTAATCCCAGCACTCAGGAGGCTGAGGCAAGATGATCACCAAGAATTCAACACAGGCCTGGGCTATATAGTTCAAGGCCAGCCTGAGCTACAGCACAAGACCCTGTTTTCAAAATAAAATTTTTTTAACCCAGGAAATCTAGTTCAAGACCATTCTTTTGCCATAATGTCTCTCACGACTGAGTCACTCACTGCTGTAAATTCTGTATTTTTTTTTTTTTCAGAACCTGATCTCAACTTTTCAGACCCTTAAGACCTCACACAGTACGACTTCATTAGCTTCCTGGTTGTTCTGTGTCCCCTTTTCTTCTCATACTACTCTGCACAAGCTCACTGAAGTTCTTGTAAAATGCTACTTTCATTAAATTCTGCTTTAAAACACCCTGTCTCCCTAGTCTAGAGTTAATTTGAATTTCTTCAGCCTGGCAACAAAGTCCTTCCACAAGATGACCTCTGCTACCTGAGAAAGACCTCCTCTCCTTGAGCCTGGACCTCTGCACTAAGCTACATCCTCAGCCCTTTTGTTGATGGTTTGAGACAGGGTCTTGCTGACTGAACTCACTACGTAGCCCAGGTTAGCTTGAGACTAACAATCCTCCTGCCTCAGCCTCCTGAATGCTTGATTACTGGCCTGTGCTACCACGCCCATCCTTTTGTTTTGAGACACTTGTCTAACTAACTTGCCCAGCCCAGGCTGGAACTTGTGATCCTTCTGCCTAAGCCAAAGGTATGCCCATCTAAGCCATGCCCAGCTATATTCCCACATCCTGATCATGGGAATGCTTTGACCTGGCCAAATTGGTTACCTCACTGACCCAAACCTTTCTTCTGACATCTGCTAGAAATGGTTTCTGCTGGTGGACTAAACAGATTTCCTAACAAGTCACTGAGACTTTCTTGTTGGAATTTCTCTGACATTCTATTCAAGTCTAAGATGTTGGTACACTATTCCATGGTGTTTGGGCTCTTTGCCAATGTACATGTCTTCTCCCAACTATTAGGAATCCTAGGGAGCATGAACCAAATTTAAGGTTTGTTTTCTCTAAGGTGAGTTATTTGTTTTATTTTTTGGTACTGAGGATCGAACTCGGGTCCTTGCGCTTGCGCAGCAGGCGACAAAACCACTGAGCTAAATCCCTGGCCCGAGTTGTTTTGATGGACATGTGATGTCACACTACCCTGATATGTTTAGAACTTGGAATGCAGTTCGTTTTAAACCTTTACTGCAGGGCCAGGATGTATCTCAGTGGCACTGCACCTGCCTGGCAAGCGGAAGGTCCTGAGTTCGATCCCTGGTACCACACACATACACATACAAATAACATACCAGATACCCAAATTTAGTGATTATATAGGGGACCTCTGAGGTAAAATACAGGCATCTTTATTTTTTAAGACTTTACCCCAGATGATTCTGATATACACTACAGGTTAAGAAGTACTGCTACTAAGAAGGGCACACAACAAAGAGAGGTACCAAGCTGAGAGTTCCTATTTTAAGATCACTCTTTTTTGGAGACAAGGTCTATGTAGTTCAGCCTGAACTTGAACTCACTATGTAGGCTAGGCTGGCCTCAAACCGACAGTAAGTTTCCTGCCTCAGCCTCCTGAATGTGTGTGCCATCATGCCTGGCTTACAACCACACTTAAGTCAGGGCTGGGGATTTAGCTCAGTGGTGCTGCAGGCCCAAAGTCCTGAGTTCAATCCCCAGTACCCACCCCCCAAAACAAAAAACAATCCACACTTAAGTTCTCATCTCCTAAGGTACAAGAGACTTCAGTATGGGTTCCCAGCTCTGCACTGTGCTTTGGGCCTCTTCTTCTACAAGGTGTGGTTACCATTCTCTCCATAGGATTGTGCAAATATCAAATGAGCACAAGGCGAAGCACTTTAGTTTTTGATTTGTTTTGGTTTTTTGAAATGGTTTCACTATGTAGCCCAGGCTGACCTCAAACTAGCAGCAGTCCTCTGTCAGCCTCCTGAGTGCTGGAATTAAAGGCTTGCACCACCACACCCAGCTACACCTGAGGGTCTTAGCGGGCGTTGGTTCTCTCCTTCCTCAGGCAAAAGTGGCATTTCTTTGGCCCTAGTTAATTCCCTAGGCTCTGCCTGCTAAGTTTTCATGTCTGAGCTACCTGGGTGGTAGCAAAAGAAGGGCCTAGCTTCCCAGCAGGAGGGCATTAGGGAAACGGAAAAAATAGCTTGCACTCAGAAGTCTCCTCAGCTTTTTGCAGTGCTAGGAATTTAGCACTGCAGGGCCCTGTGGATGCCAGGCAAGTGCTCTACCACTGAGCTACATCCTCAGCTCCTCTGTTTAGTTTTGTTTTGTTTTTCTGAGACAGGGTCTCACTATGTAGTTCAGGCTGGTCTTGAACTCACTATAGCCCAGGCTGGCCTCAAACTTGTAGCGATCCTCCTGCCTCAGTCCCCCAAGTGCTGAGGTTACAGGTGTGCAACAGTAACCCCGCTCTGTTCAGTTTTGAGTGCAGGCACCTGTCTTAGGTTCTACCTCCAGCACCTCTCCTACAGATGTTGGCCACATACATGTTCTTGAAAAGTACTTGCAGATAATGCTAGCAAGTCTTCACCTAAACAAGTGAGACAGTCAGACAGTTATAAAATCTGGGCCTAAAGATTGGACAAGGCTGTAAACTAAGATTGTGTGATTATTTCTGCATAAAATGGATGAAGAAACAGGTTAGAGAAGTAAATACTGGATTTTTCCAGACATGTTAATGAAGACATTGGGAGAGAATGTTTAAAGTTGAACACTCCAATGTGATAAACTGCAGCAAACAGCATGCCATAATAATGAGGAACGTGTACTTCAGAGCCAGACTGCTTTCATTTGAATCCTGGGTCTGCCTTTCACTAACCATAACTATAGGCATGTTACTTCACCTCTCTGCCTGAGTTTCATCATCTATAAAGTGAAGGAGATAACAATAGCAATACCAAGCTGCTGTGAGGTTAGGACAGCCAAAACTCAATGGCTTCTTTCTCATGAATTAGTGCACAGCAGACAAGTGATCCCCCCACTACCACCACCTGTACGGGGAAGTGAACCCAGAGCCTTCACACTGAGCTACATGCCTAATACTTTTAAAGGCAAGGTCTAAATTGCCCAGGAGGGCTCAAACTTGTGATGCTCCTGCCTCAGCCTTCCACAGTGCTGGGATTATAGGCCTGCCATACCAACAGATGGCTGCAGAATGATTTAAGCACTTTGTTTTACATAAAGGTAGGGGAAATGAGGCACTGCCCATGAGGTGAAGTGACATTTGCCCACCAACACAATCCTTGGCCCATCTTCAATGGGTGGCAGTTCAGGCACTGGTGGGGCAGGGAGAAGTGTTTGTACAAACTAGGGAGGGCTAAATATTTTTTCTGTTTTTTGAGTTGGGATCTTGCTGTGTTGCCCAAGCTACTGTTGAACTTGTGGGCTCAAGTGGTCCCCCTGCCTCAGCTCCAGGTTTTGTACCACCATACCTGGCTGATTATATCTACTTGTTAGAGCCAGAAAATATTCACAGATTATCTATTATACATTGTTTTTTGATAACATATTTTCAGGAAGATAAAAGAAGCAACCCAATGGGCTGGGGATTTAGCTCAGTGGTTCCGTCGCTTGCCTCGCAAGCGCAAGGACCCGAGTTTGATCCCTGGTACAAAAAAAAAAAAAAGAAGCAACCCAAAACTCACACGTAAACCAATGCTGGAGTTTGTATGTATATGTACATGTGAATAGTTATGGATATTTGTTTTTGCAACATTGAGACATTTTTGAACAATTTCAAATGCTGGGCCTTTTTTGTTTTGTTTTGTTTTGTTTTGGGTACCGGGGATCGAACTTGGGACCTTGTGCTTGCAAGGCAGGCAGTGGAACCACTGCTGAACCACTTTTGAACATTATACCACCATGATTTAAATGTTTTTAGTTTTGTTTATTGAGACTGGTCTATAATTTTATTATTTTGAAAATATATCATATTACCAGTCCCCCTATTATTGAATATATACTTTTTTGTGGCCTTTTGATATTAAACTTAGCTATAATGAACATCTAGAAATATTTTTTATGAATATCACAATTTTGTATTTTTGCTTTTGGTCTCACTATATATAGAATCCAGGCTGGCTTCGGGTGTGCTATGTAGCTCCTGGATAGCTTCATATTCAAGATCTTTCTGCTTCAGCCTCTTGTGTGCTGGGATTACAGGCATGGGCCACCATGCCCAGCTGAACCCAGGACCTTAGCACTGAGATATATCCCCAGATTTTTTTTTTTTAATTTTTATTTTTGAGACAGGACCTTGCTAAGTCATTAAGTTATCCAGGCTGGGCTGGAAGTTGGGAACTTTAGGCCTCAGCCTCCCAGAGTGTTGGGATTAATAGGTATGAACCACTGTGTTTGGCTCTGACTTCAATTTTGATATTCTAAAAATTCTAAGAAGCAGATTTTTTTTTTTTTTTGAGACAGTCTTTCAGTTCGGGCTGGCCTTGAATGCTTGGTGATCCTCCTGCCTCAGCCTCCTGAGTGTTGGGATTACACGTGTGGGCCACCATGCCCGGCTAGAAGCAAAATTTCTAGTTAAAAAATTTGAGTATTTTTAAGACTCCTGAAAAATATCACCAGATTGACCACCCAGAAAGTTGCAACAATTTCTATTCCCACCAATGTAACAGGTGTAAGTGCAACTTTCACCTACCCCTGGCCAACCAGGGGCATGAATTTAAAAAAGAAAAAAGAAAAGAAGACTTTACTAATATGGGGTAAAATTTTACTTTCCTTTTTTTTGGTACCAGAAACTGAACTCAGGACCTTGGGCTTGCCAGGCAAGCACAGTGCCACTGAGCTACATCTTTGGCCCTTCTTTTTATTTATTTATATTTTTTTATAGTACCAGGGATTCAACTCAGGACCTTGCACTTGCCAGCCAGGCATGGTGCTATGAGCTACACCCTGGGCCCAGCCCTTCTTTTTTTGTTTTTTGGAGACAAGGTCTCACTATGCAATTCAGGCTGTCTTTGAATTCATTGTGTAGCCCACATTGCCCTGGAACTAGCAGCGATCCTCTTCCCTCAGCCTCCAGAGTGCTGGGATTATAGGCACACACCTCTACACCCAGCAGAGGTTGAACATTTTTCAATTTATTGGAAATTTTTGTGTATTTGTGACTCTTCCAAATCTTTAATTTTTTGTTGTTTTTTTTTGGTACCAGGGATCGAACCCGGGACCTTGCGCTTGTGAGGCAGGCAGTGGAACTACTGAGCTAAATCCCTGGCCCCAAAAATCTTTAATTTTATGAGAATGTTCATCTTATTCTTTGTATCTTTCTGTTTTTTGTTAGTTTTTTTTTTGGTCTTGTTTTTTGGTACTGGGGATCGAACTCGGGACTTTGCACTTGCGAGGCAGGCAGTGGAACCACTAAGTTAAATCCCCAGCCCGTATCCTTCTGTTTTGCAAATTTTGTTTTTGTTTTTTGAGACAGAGTCTCCCTATGTAGTTCAACTGGCCTTGAGCTTACTATGTAGCCTAGGCTGGCCTCAAACGTGCAGTGATCCTCCTGCCTCAGCCTCCTGAGTGTTGGGATTACAGGCATGTGCCACCATGCCCTGCTTGTTTTTTTGTTTTGTTTTGTTTTTTGAGACAGGGTCTTGCTATGTACTTCATGCTGGCTTTGAATTCACTATGTAGCCCAGGCTGGCCTCGAACTTGCAGCAATCCTCCTGCCTCTGCCTCCTGTATATATCTTTTTTTTTTTTCCAGTACCAGGGATCGAACTCTTAAAATTTTTATATCGTTAAATAAGCACATATGTCATTTTTGTCTTTTTTATTGTTTTTTTCATTACAGTGCTGGGGGTCAAACTCAGGGCCTTTTGCACAATATATAAATGTTCTACCACTAAACTAAATCTCTAGCCCCAAATTTTCTTTTTTGGTTTGCTGATTAATTAGCACTATCTCTATCCTGAGATTAGCCATCATATCACTTTTATTCTTTTTTAGTTTTATACTTTTATTTTTTACAGTTTAATCTTTAATCCATATAGAAATTACTTGAGCATATTGTGAAGTAAAGCTCTAACTTAATTTTTTCCAAATGGTTAACCAATTGCTTGAGAACCATTTATTAAATCATCCTTTGTTTCTCCACTACTTTGTCATCAGAATACCTCTTGTATTGTATAAAAATCATATATGTTAGTACCACAATATCTGCAATACTCTTGCTTTATATAAGCAGTATCTCCTGGACCTAGCAAGTGCCTGGAAATGAGCAGGCACTCAATAAATGGCTTCTTGCCCCCCTTCTTCTTTTGTGGTTCTTGGGATGGAACCTATGGTCTCATGCACACTAAGCAAGTGTTCTATCATTAAGCTAAACACCAAGCCCCTCAATAAGTACTTCTGGGTTGTGAGATGAAGGTTGTTATGTTGCAAAAGTGGGAAGCAAAAGAAAACATCTAGAGTAGCTAATGTTCTAAGTCAGGATCTCTGCCTCAGTGACTGTTTGGCCACCAAATGTCCTGAAATGCTTTGAACTAAGATAAGATAACAAAGTTTTGTTCAAAAAGCTTAAGATAATGTTGGACAAAGAAAGCTTTCTCCAAGCGATAGATGCCACAATTTTTGTCATGGGCTTGTCAACCACACTGTGAAATACTGAGACAAAGTGAATCTGATGTTTCTTTAAAGATAGCAGAAAGCTGTTATGCTTTTCTAATATTCTTGCACCCAATTTTCCTCATAAGGGCTACTGTCTGTTGGGCCTCAGTGTCCTCATCCAAACTCGCAGGGCTAGAGTCGAGATCTAGAAGTGGAAAAGCTGAAGGATATTGGGCTGAATGTTACTAAACCCAATGTATTACTAGAAATTAAAATCTCCCCTTAAATTTCTCTCCTTCTCTCTGTTCATTTGGCCTCGTTGAGCCCACCTCAAATATACTTTCTAAAACATTTTCTTGCTCTCTTCTCCCTCTATCTCTGTTTTTCTCTATCGCACCACTTATCCTATCATCACTGATCTATTTGTAGATTTCCTTATTAAACTGGTAGGTTGTTAAGATTAGGGAGTGTGTATGTACTTTGTTTTTGGTTTTTTTTTTTTGGTACTGGGGATTGAACTCGGGTCCTTGCGCCTGCACAGCAGGCGGCAAAACCACTGAGCTAAATCTCCAGCCTAGTGTGTGTGTACTTTGGATATCTGGGATAAAATTTGTTAAGTGGTTTTAGTTAATGTTTATTGAACTAAATCTGTCATCTAATTATGGAGTAGCTAAAGAAATTCTGCTTAAATAAGAGCTCCAGTCATTTAAATCTGAATTTTTTTTTTTGGTACTGGGGATCAAACTCAGGACCTTGCAAGGAAGGCCTGACGCCACTGAGCTAAATCCCTGGACCTTAAATCTGAATTAGTGACTAGTAGAATCTTATGGCTAAAAGGAGCCATAACATCAGTCCTGTCAATCCCCTTTTAGAATGCTGAATTCCCTGTACAACATCCTTTAATCAAGTAGTTATCTAGACTTTCTTTGAACACTTGGTAATGGGAACCATATTAGTTCTGGAACTAGCTTGTTTCATCACCAACAATTATAAAGTTTAAAAGTTTTACCTTTAGTTTAGCAAGAATATGTCCTCCTTTAGCTTCCACCTAGAACAAGTCTATGAATCCCTCATTCATGTAACAACCATTCATGTATTTCAAGGTGGTTCATGTTTCTCAAGTCGTCTCTTTTTCAGGAATAACATCTCATCTTCCAAATGTGACTCACGTGATATGGTTTTGACGACTTTCTCCATATTCCAGGGATAGATAGCCTGACTAGTGCAGAGCCTGGCAGGACTATAGTCCCCCTTGTCCTTCAGCTTATATTATACTAGTTCATACAGCTTAGGTCATCACTATGTAGTTCAGGCTGGCCTTGAACTCACTATGTAGTCCAGGTTGGCCTGTAGACATCCTCCTACCTCACCCTCCCAAGTACTGGAATTACAGGTATGCACCACCACAGCAAGCCTTAATCTTTTTTATTTATATTTATTTATTTATTTATTTTTGGTAACCGGGATTAATCTTTTTTATATGAGCTGCTGCTAAGCTGGACCTCTTTACCCCCTTACCTATGGGCCATGCAATTCAAATATTTTTTGACTCAGTGAAGAGTTGGTTTACTGTGTTAATTTCACTCTGTTAGATTTGACCATTGGTCCAACTCTGTAAAGAATTCTAGGAATTATGGCTCTCTTATTCATTGTGATCATACCTTTCTCTGTTTTGTGTTCCCATGCTAAATGGGCAAGAAGCTTATGACAATACATCTCAGCCCTCCTCCCAAATTCATTCCATTCCTGTGGCGGTACTTTAACAGTTCCCAGCTTATGTTTGTGTGCTATTCCTGCTCTCACTGTACAAAATTAGGCTAGAGTTCTACCTGGTTCCTTAAACTTACTTCCAAACTGGAAGGTCTTGTCTTCATCAGCTCATCCCAGAGTCGGCGCCAGATAGCCTGAGTGGAGAGGCCTGTAAGGAGAATATCACACTTACTTGGCTGCTTGTTGGCCACCATAAGTGAAGTACACCAGCCATTCATCTTGTCCTCTGGCTTCATAGGAACAATGTGGGCAGATTTAAGAGTCCTAGGTCTAAAGACAGACTGCATGTGTTGGAACATCAGCAAATCTATAATCTTGGGCAAGTTACATAATTTCTGTAGGGCCAGGGATTTAGCTCAGTGACACCACGCCTGCCTTGCAAGCACAAGGTCCTGAGTTAGATCCCTGGTACCAAAAAAAATTTTTTTCTCTGTACTTCAGTTTCTTCATCTGTAAAATGTAGTTAATAGCTATCTCATAGGGTTGTTGAAAGGATTACATGGGTTAATGAATTTCTCTGGGCAAATAACCACAACAATATTTAGCACATCAGGGTTAGATAAATGTCAGCTATAACAGATTGTCCAAAAAGAGGGAAGAGAAGTAGCTTGGTAAAACTAAGATTCCTAAGATCTGGGTTCTAGTTTTGCCTTTGCTATTAATTATGGTGTGCCTATTTTTCACTTTTATCAGAATAATAAGGATCACATCTTGCTTGGTGTTTCACAGGACACCGTAGGGAATCATATCAGAATGTAGGTATGAGGATACTTTTTTTAAAAATTTTTGATACCGGGGATTGAACTCGGGACCTTGCACTTTCAGGGCAGGCAGTGGAACCACTGAGCTGAATCCCTGGCCCATGAGGATACTTTCTGACAAGCAGAAAGTTCTACACAGGCATCAGATGTAATATTTACCTGAAGAACATCATGGTGCCTTGCTCACAATCACAGAGAGACAAAAAGACACTCACCTTTCTTGAGGGCAGTTTCCTCAATCCTCTCCAAGTAATATATATTGAGCAGAGGTAAGATGCTTTGAAGTATTGGGCCTGGGAGGGCTATAAAAATCAAAACACAAAGTTTACTTTTCCCTCCAACGGTTCCAAGAATCACATACTTTACTGGAAAGGAAAATAGAAGGGTAGATTTTTCATTTGATAAATGTAACCTAAAGAAACTAAACTAAATCTGTTCTAAACTTTGGTCTACTTCAGCTACTGGGTAGCTGGAATTTCAAGGGTAAGGGTAAGACAATCCCACAAAACAAGCTGACGTGCTCATAATGAACACATTCTGCATTAAAAAGGTTCTACTAAATATGTGCAATAAAAGCATCTTCATAATCTGCCCAAATAACTTCAGCTCTTTTGTGTCCTATAAACCACACTAAACAACTTTTTTCACTTACCTAAAATAGTATGCTTCTTTCTGCCTTTGTCATGCTGTTCTCTCAAACAGTAATGTCCTTGTCACTTTCAGCATATCAACTACTCATCTTTCAACTATAATAAGCCTTTTATTAAGTCTTTCTGAATTCCCTTCCCATCTTCCAGACTGCCCATTTTCATGTATTGGGCCAGCACTATACCCTGAATTAATACTTTTCTATAAAGAATGGAGGCAATTAGTCTCTATACTCTAAATTTCCTGTATCTTAATAAACAAAACCAGGGGCCAGGGATTTAGCTCAGTGGTTCCGCACCTTGCCTTGCAAATGCAAGGACCCGAGTTCGATCCCTGGTACCAAAAAACAAAAACAAAAAACCAGCTTTTGGCAACCTTTTTAGTTCTTAGAAGGATTACAGTATAGTGACTAAGGGGTTTAATCTCTAGACTTGGGCAAATCTGAGTGAAACCTTGCCTGATCAGTCAATTGTGAGTTCTTTCTTTTTTTTTTTTGGTACCGGGCATCAAACTCGGGTCCTTGCCCTTGCGCAGCAGGCGGCGAATCCACTGAGCTAAATCCCCAGCAATTTTGAGTTCTTGGAAAAATTATTTAATCTCTTTAAGCCTCAGTTTCCTCAATTTAAAAATAGAGATAGCAATGACCACTTCATGATAAATGACCACATTGTAAAGATTAAAGGAGAGCATGCTAGTAATGTAGTTAAAACAATGCCTGGTCACAGTAGGCTGACTAAATATAGGCTATTATGTTTATCTTGTCATTAGCATCTCTGACTTATCAAGAACAAGTCTACTCGCAAGTGGAAGATCCCGAGTTTGATCCCTGGTACCAAAAAAAGAGAACAGGTCTAAGATCTTAGAATACGGAAAAACTATTCTGCAATCTCCTTTTGGTATCGGGGATCGAACTTGGGACCTCGAGCTTGCAAGGCAGGTGGTGAAACCACTGAGCTAAATCCCCCGCCCTCTCTTTTTTTTTTGAGACAAGGTCTGGCTTTGTAGTTCAGGATGACTCTGAAGTCACTAGCCCAGGCTAGCTTTGAACTCTCAGGGATCCTTCTGCCTCTGCCTCCGGAGTGCTGGGATTATAGGAGTTCGCCACCATGCCTAGCCCCTCTCCATGCTTTTTTTTTTTTGGTACCGAGGATTGAACTCGGGACTTTGAGCTTGCAAGGCAGGCCCCGGAACCACTGAGCTAAATCCCCGGGGGCCCCCCCTCTCCATTTTTTTTCAGACAGGTTCTTCTTTGCTTTTTTTCCAGCCTATCCCTTTCTTTAGTGCTTCCTCCCGCCAACTGGGACCCATACCCAGTCCTCTCTCCCCTTCTAGCTGGGAGGAACATCCCAGAACCTCCAGATGGATACAGCCAGACGCCCCCTGCCTTCCATGTTTCCAGAGCTTTTCTGAGCTCCTGCTCAACTCCACTGGCACTTTTCTCCCATTCCCTATGGGTCAGTCCTCTTGTAAAATGTTGCTACAAGGCCTCCACAATCCCTTCTGCACTTCTAATAGTCCCCCTGGCCCGCACTACTCCAAAGGCTTGGGCCTCCTCAGTATTGGTGGCCCTCACCTACCACCCAACACCAGTGCCTCCTTGATCATTCTCCAAGGTCTTGGGGCTTATCCTGGAGCCCCAATCCTCCAAACTTCAGGGCCTTTCCCACACACCATATTCTGAGGGTGTACAGTAACGCAACCCCCCACCCTGGGGCCACAAGCTTTCACTCTTGACCTGCCCAGGGCCTTGTCCAGGCAAAGACTCAGCCTACCACCCCCATCCCCCGGCCTCCTCGTGGAACTCCCCTCCCCCGACTCCAAGGCCCAGAGCCTCCTGTCCTGCCACCTCCCCCCCCCCCCCCCCCCGGCTTCTCCCACGGGGCCTGGCCGGCATCTCGCCCCACTTCAGCCTGGCTCTGAACCCCACCCCCTCACACCACTAGTTTGTCAGGCCTGGGGCCTCCTTGTCCCTGATGAAACCAGGCCTTCGTCGCAGAGTCCTCACTTTTCCCTTTCTCTCTGGACCGCCAGTCCTCACGCGGTCAAACCATTAGCCCCTCAGCTGCCAGGCCGGGGCGGCAGGACCCACGCCACAGCCCGGCCTCCCTGTGCCCGTCGGCTGCAGGCCTCCTCTCCCCGGCCTGCCTCCGGCCTCCCGGCCCGCAGCCCAGCTGGCACGCCCGCTCTTGCCGGCCACTCTCCTGGGCTGCTAGGCCTGGCCGCCCTCGGGCCCGAACCCCCATTCGCTCCCATTCGGACCGAGGCCTCCTCGGCGCCAAGCGCCCTTCACACTCCGGCCCGGACCCCTTCGCTGTCGCCCGGTCTGGGGCCTCCCGGGCCCACCTTGCTGGTCCGCGGTGCGAGCCCTCCGCGCTGCCGAACCGCTCCAGGGCCCTGCACCCGCTTTCGGCCCTTTCTTGCCGCTCTGGCCCAGCCGAGCGGCCTCCGATGCTTGCCGCCCAGCCAGTCGGTCAGTGGCCCGGAGAAGCGAGGCCCGGGTAGTCAGACAGGCCGCGGGCCGCGAGCCTTTCTGCCGCTCCTACAACCCTTCCCTAGCTCTCCATCCGCAGCCCCGCCTCCGCCCGGCGACTTGTCCTCCGGAGCCCCAGCACAGCAGTGTATCCAGCGGACAAGGGAGGCCCCGGGCCGTCCGTCAGCTTAGGTGGGCCGGGCCCGGCCTCCTTGCCTCGGGCCGGGCCCTGCCAACCTCGGCCCCTGCCCCGGGGCAGCGGGGCTATCCCTGCCTGTCACTTCCACATCAAGACGCTGCAGCCTGGCCCAGCAGTGTCGGTTCGGTGCCCGCGGCTCCAGTCCGCCAACCCAGCCTCGGCCGCCCGGGCCCTGCCTGCCGAACCTCGGACCAGGCCTCCTGGCCTTGCCCCCTGGACCCCCCAGCCAGGCCGCGGTGCGAGTCTACTTGCTCATCTGGCCTTGGTCTTTACTCTATACAGCACTGACAGTCACAGAATTCATGCTCCGATCCAACAGTTCGACTTCCAGTGCCCCGGGCTGGGCCTTGCCTTGGGCCTCTCGGCCTCGCCCCCACCGAGCCCCCTGGCTGCTGGGCCGCCCCCGCTCGTTGCCAGAGGTAGCCCCTCACCCCGCGACTTACCCCACACCCCGCTCTCCAGAACCCCCATATGGGCGCTCACTGCCCGCCCGCACAGCTCGAACAGGGCGGGGGGAGCGCTGGGGCCCGAGGCCGAGCTCTTCGCTGGCGCCGCCTCCCGGGACGTGGCCTCCATGGTCGTTGCCGCCGCTACCTCACAGAACCAGCAACTCCGGGCGCGCCAGGCCTCGGGTGCCGCCATCTTGGGGAGGTGCGCGAGCCCGGGGGTGGCGCTCGCGGACCGCCATCTTGAAAAGGTCCGCAGTTAGGACGGCTCCATAAGCGATATGGGGAAGTATAGGAAGTGTGCTGAAGGTTTATTGAGCACATTAAATGTTTTTCAAGTCTCTAAGATGCTAATACTTTAAACACAATCTTAAGTCATTATATACTTGGGTCTGGAGTGCCTACAGGAAAGTTTCTTCGCAAAGCTTCCTCAGGTGCAAATACCAGCTCCCCCTACCTCCTGCCTCTAGCAGGTAGTACATGCCAATCCGAGGGGGTGTTCGAGACTGGGACGAGTGTGCCGCACTTCCGGCCAGGTCGCCGGATATCCGCCGAGTGACCCTTACTGGTCCTTTTTGATCCTGAAGTGGAATAGGTGCCGCTGTAGCTGCTAGTGTTGAGTCCAGGAACGTGGCCGGACATGGGACTGGAAGACGAGCAAAAGATGCTGACTGGATCCGGAGATCCTAAAGAGGTAAGGCAAGGCAGTCGATTCAACCTTGTTCACTGCCCTGAGGCCCAGGACCGAACCCGCCAGAACGTGCCCCTGTGCCCTCCTAATCCGGGTTTGCGGCCTGGGGTTTCCAGGGTCAGAGAGTTGGTTCCCGGTACTCTTCTCCAGAATTGGTCCAGTGACTTTGGGTAGTTAGGCAAGTAGTACTTCTCTGAGCCTCGGTTTCTCCATTCTATGAATGTGGTGAAGGTTTAACGAAAGAGAAAATGCTTACCGACTAAACTTTGGTACAAGTAGTACAGTATTTGTGTTTTCAGTCAGTCAGGTGTTCTGAGGCCCTGGTTTGAGAGGTTTGTGGCGCAGACCATCATTAGTCCTTGGCTCAGCTCAGGTCAGGAATCACACATCCGTGGAGGTTACTGAGTGCTTTATATATATTAATTCACGATGTTCCTGTGAGGTATTGGGTGTTATTATTATTGTTGCCATTTTTGCAGCACCGAGCACAGAGAAGTTAAATATCTGAACACATTCGGCTCATAAAATGGTTTGGCCCAGGCAACATGGTTCTCAGGACTCCTACCCACGGTGCTGCACAGCTGTCAAAGCTACTAGTTTTTTGTTTACAGTCTCATTTCCTATATACTCATTTGTCCCCTGCTCACTTCTTGGCAGCCATTCTGGGCTTATGAGTTGAGAAAAGTTGAATCTCATTTGTCCCTTGATTTTTTCTAGTCTTATATAAATTTTCAAAAAGAAATGGAGTCAGCCACAGAAAGTTCAACAAAGGCCTACCACAGCAGAAACGCGCGCACACACACACACTGAAAATAAACTGTCAGTTTTAAAATTAAGAGACTGGGATATTTCCTGAAGGACTCATAATTCCTGGGGATTAAGTCTTTTCATTCAATGTGAACTTGGTTTTTCTCAGTTGGAAATTTTACATCCTCCTCTCTAATCCCAGCAGCTGGGAGCTGAGGCAGGAGGATCACCAGGGTTTGTGGTCCAGCCTTATATTTGAATTTATAACACAAAATGATTAGTTTTGTAGTATTGCTAGTAGGGAAATGATATAAAGGATACTAATTTCTGGTTTCTTACCTCAGGCAGAATGTGATTTTAGTGTTCTGTGGGGGTTTTTTGGGGGGGGGGAGTAGTGTTGGACACTGAACCCAGGGCCTCAAACATGCTAAGCACATGCTTTACCACTGAGTTATGCTCCCAGTCCTGCTTTTAGTGTTTTTGGGGAAACATTTTCACTATGACTTTTTAATGAATTCTTTAAAAAGTTTTAATAGAAAGCTTGTTTAATGAAAAACTAGAATTTACATCCTAAATTGGGCTGGGGATTTAGCTCAGTGGCACTGCGCCTACCTCAGAAAAGCAAGGTCCTGAGTTGGATCCCCAGTACCGAAAAAACAAAAAACCACTACATCCTAAATAGCATCTTCATGATTAGGAGAAACCTTTACCAATTGTTAGAATAAGTAGCTGGGGTTGGAGTTGAACCTACCCTACCCTTCACTTCCAGCTTGTGTGCAAGCTGGTCCCTTTCCTGATGGTAGAGAATGAAACATTGTGTGGGATTTTGAAAACAGTGATTGTTGAGCTTGTTCTTTTTATTTCCCTATATACCTTTTCTTTCTCTTCCCCTATGTGGATACCTGCATGCATAGGCAGGCAAACACCTTATTTCTGACAGATTGTTGAGATACTGATCAGGCTTCCCTATTCCCCATATTTAAGCCTATGCTGATGCTTCTATGGGGAATTTTTTTAATACTGTTCCCTGTGGAAGAAAGGAGATTAAATTGAGATTGTGCATTTGAATCAAAAGTAAATATGTAGGGCCTGATGTTTCCAAGCTCATGAGTGGAGTTGTCTACGTAGACCTTTGGTATACTTACTCATGTATTGATCTACAAGCCAGAAAGCAGTGGTCATAATTTACATTTGATCTTGTCCAAAAGCCCAAGAAGTGGTCATAACCATCTTTAGTTAAGCTCTAGCTAAAGAAGAGTTTAGGTTTGGCCATTTTCATATTGCAAATTCAAGTTCAGAGTCTAGAAAAAATCATTTTTTCCCCTCAACTTGGTTTGGGAAATAAAGGCTAATTTTAGTTATTTCTAACAATACTGGACTTAACTAAAGTCTAAAACAAAATACTTTAAGCTCAATTGGTCCCATATGAATATCTGACAGCTTGAATGTATATGAGAAAATGTCTAACTACTGTTTGTTACACCTAAACCAAGATTATTCCCTTAAGGGGCTATTACAGTTAATCAAATCATAACAGATGTGAAGGTGCTTTATAAATTGTAGACTGTCACCAGGCATGGTGACACATATTTGTAATTTTAGTGCTTGAGAGGCTGAGATAGGAGGATTGCAAGTTCTAGGCCAGCCTGGGAAATTTAGCAAGACTTCTCAAAAATAAAGCCAAGCAGGCCGGGGATTTACCTCAGTGGGTCCGCCACCTACCTCAAAAGTGCAAGGTCCCAAGTTTGATCCCCGGTACCAAAAAAAAAAACCAAGCATGGTGATGCAAGTTTGTAATCCGAGCTACTCAGGAGCCTGAGGCTAGTTTAAGCAGCTTAGTGAGATCCCGTCTCAAAAAAAATTTAAAAGACTAGGGATGTATCTCAGTGTAAAGGCCCTGGGTTCAGTGCTCAGTGCTGCAAAAATAAATGATCTATAAGGCTAGGGATGTACCTCAGCAGCAGAGCACTTACCTAGCAAAAGAAAGGCCGGAGGACACAGCCCAGCACAGCCCATGATGCTTGCCTAACATGTGCAAGGCTCTGAGTTAGATCCCCAGCCTTGCAAAAAACAAAACTATAGATTGCCATAAGTTCTTGCTTATGAAAGTAAGACGACAGTGCTCTTTTTGAAATATTCTTGGGGTGTATCAGGTATCGTAAGTTGACAGACAACTGCCTTTGAAAGAACTTTACTACTTAAGAGCTTCTGAGAGCATGCCACACAATGCAGGGCTATTTGGGAAAGTGAGCAGAAGAAATCAGAAAGCTTAGCTCAAAGTCTTGGTTTCTGGGGGAAGACATGGCTGAAGCAGGGTAGGCAAGCTCAGTCAAATTTAGTGTTAGACAGTTTGAGTAATTTGATGCACTTTATTCTGTAGGGTGTGTCCATAGTTTTCATGTGTTTATCCCTGGGGTACCATTTAGGCAAAGGGAAATATGAATTTGGTATATTATGAGACTTACATAAAAGAAGTTGTTGGCCACACGGGCTTTGGATTGATTATATTGCATATGAAAGGTGGGCTCCCAGGGAAGTTGTATGCTATCACTGATAGCTAGCTCTGCAGTATTAGCTCTGAGATGAATATGGCTACTAAGATGTCAAAATGTCATAAAATACAGAAAATAAAATGACATGATTAACATCTGTTCTCAATATTTGTAATACGAGAATGATTGGGAAAATGTGTCATAAAACTGCTGCTGACATTAATTTTGTTTTCTTTTTGAAGGAAGAAGAAGAAGAAGAGGAATTAGTGGTAAGAGCTGTCTCAGATTTGAAACAGTAAAAGCAAGAATTTTGAGCTTCATGAAACTAAGAGCATCTTAAGGAGTCTTTATTTGAGACCTTCAGAAAATGAGGGTGGGATAAGCTTTTAATACTTTCTAGCTGGGCATAGTGGTTCACACTTGAGTGGTTCACACTCAGGAGACTGAAGCGGGAGAATCATTCAGAGTTCGAGGCCAGCCTTAGCCACATAGCAGGACTTTGTCTCAAAAACAACAAAAAAAACCCCCAAAACTTCTGTGTAGTGAAATGTTTGGGTGAGAGTCTGGAAAGCTTCGTCAGTTCTGGGTTTGAGACTTCTTTAGCATACCAGGGAAGAGTATCTTGAGGGCCTGGTGATCCTTCATCTGGTGCTTTTGGTTTAACGAAGAACTCAGACTGGCACAGTGGCACACACCTGTAATCCCAACTACTTGTGAAGCTAAAGCAAGAGGACAGCAAGTTGGAGGCTAGCCTGGGCAATTTACCAAGACCTTGTCTCAAAATAGAAAAGGCCTGGGGCTGGGGATTTAGCTCAGGGGCACCATGCCTGCCTTGAAAGCACAAGGTCCTGAGTTTGATCCCCAGTACCAAAAAAAAAAAAAAAAAAAAAGAGCTGGGTATGTAGCTTAGTGGTAGAATGCTTGGCTAGCCAGTACTACCAAAAACAAAAAGAGAGAGAAAACTCTGGAAGGAACGTTTCTTAGATAGTCCTCAGTTAGCACTGCCTTTCCAGCTGGGTGGCTGGGGTCCATAGAGCTGGTTTTTAGACAAAGGAAATTGAAGTTTTAGACAATGTATTCCATAATGCTATGTTAATAAGGCCTCCAATAGATCTTTAAGTTTGGCCAGGTTTCCTTTACCACCTTGTTTTTCAGATAGGACTGAGGCTTTCGGTGTACACTGGCAACCTTGGAAGGCGGGAATGTGAAACCTTTCCCTCCTACTTAGCATCAGAATTGACTGGGAGATGCCACTCTGCCATTTCTGGTTGGAGTGTGGCTCTGCCTGCTGACTTTCTGCATGGTAATTCAGAGGCAGCACTTTGGTTTGGTGGTTGTATTAATCAGAACATGATTGGTGGGTCTTCCCTAAAGCTTCCATTTTGTTCCTTTTGTTTATGCTTCAGGATCCCCTAACAACAGTGAGAGAACAATGTGAGCAGCTGGAGAAATGTGTAAAGGCACGGGAGCAGCTAGAGCTCTGTGATGAACGTGTCTCTTCCCGATCACAGACTGAAGAGGATTGCACAGAGGAGCTCCTTGACTTCTTGCATGCAAGGGACCACTGTGTAAGTCAGTCCAGAGTTGGGTAGTGAAAGCTTACAGTGGCTGGAGAACACTTGGTGCTGACACTCTTTCCATGCCGGGGTAGGCCTGTCAGTAAGCATTAACTGTGGACTTGTTATGTCATATTACATAAATAATCTTATCTAAACTGTCACTTCCACTGGAGGTAGGTATCATTATTCCCATTTTACAGATAGCAACAGACTCAGAAAAAAAAGAAGATAGCTTGACTTGCACTGCTGAATAGGGAAGCTGGATTTTGTTCCCTTTTTATTTTGTAGTGCTCAGGATCAAACCAGGGACTCATGCTATGCAAGCATAATGTGTCTTTACATAGTTGTCCAAAAAGGGGTTTGTTTTTTTTTTTTTTTAAAGTAAATAATTTTCCATATAATACAAATTACAAATAGGCAAAGTTTGATAAGGTCGCTTCTGTTGAAACTGATCAGGAACCAGGCATGGTGACAAATCCCTATAATCCCACTGCTCAGCAGGCTGAAGTAGAATTATAAGTTTGAGACCCTATCTCAAAATTTAAAAAAGGGGCTGGGGATGTAGCACAGCATTCTCTGAGTTCAGTCTCTAGAACTGTAAAAAACAAAACAACAACAACAACAAAAACTGATTGGGCAGCCAGTAAGTAACATGAAAAGATGGGGAGTAGTCAGTGGCAGGGTGCATGCTTAGCATATGAGAAACCCTGGGTTCAATCCCAGTGCCAAAAAAAAGTTCTACATCATTACCCATCAGGAAATGCAAATCACGTCACCACAAGAGAGCATGTATGAGGTTCCGGGTTTGATCCTAAGCAACACACACACAGGACAAAGTGACAAATAACAAATGTTGGAGAAAATGTGGAGAAATTGGAAACCACATATACTGCTGGTGGGAATATAAATTGGTATAGCCACTGTGAAAAAGACTGGCATTTCCTCAAAAGGTTAAGTACATACAGATTTAACATGTGACTTACAGGTGCAAATTCCCTATGATGAGTGTTAACATTATGTATGCCTAAAATGTATGAATAAATGTTTTGCTATTTTAAAAAAATGTGACCATCCAATTTTTAATATATTCACAAAAACTGGGAATAAAGATTCAAACAAATCCATGTTCATAGCAGTATTAGTCATAATAACCAGAAGGCAGAAACAGCCCAAGTATCCATCGGGATGAATGGGTGAACAAAATGTACCATATATATGTGCAATGGGATATTCCGCCTTAAAAAAGAAGGAAACTGACACATGCCACAATGTGGATAATTGTTGACATTATGCTGAATGAAAATAAGTCACAAAGCACAAGTCTTTCATCATTCCATAAGGTATCTGGAATAGCCACATTCAGAGGGACAGAAAGAATTGTAGTCAGGAGCTGGAGGTAGAAGAGGTGGAGAGCTATAGTTTAATGAGTTTCAGTTTGGAAAAAGGAAAAGGTTTTGGGAATTGATAGTAGCAGAACAATGCATGTACTTAATGTCACTGAAATGAAGGTATAAAATGAGTAAGGTGGTAAGTTTAATGTGTATTTTACCACTTTTAGGGGCGCAATGCTGGGGATTGAACCTTGGTCCTTGCACATGCTAGGCAAGTGTTCTACCACTAAGCTACGTCCCCAGCCCTTATAATTTAAATTAAAAAGTACTAGCCCTGTGGTGGCATATACTTGTAATCCCAGCACTGGGAGGCTGAGGCAGAAGGATTTCAAGTTTGAGCCCAGCCTGGGCAATTTACTGACTTAGCAAGACACTCTCTCAAAATAAAAAAAACTCAGGGCTGGGGATTTAGCTCAGTGGTTCCACCGCCTGCCTTGCAAGCGCAAGGACCCAAGTTTGATCCCTGGTACCAAAAAGAAAATTAAAAAAGCTCAGTGTGAAGGTCTTGGGTTGAATCCGCAGTACTGTACTGTAAACACAAAAAACATTACGCTACATGCTAAATGACATAAGCCAGGCACAGAGTCATATATACTGTATGATTCTGGTATTTATATGAAATGTCAAAAATGTGCCAGTCATGATCTGTTCCCTTATTACATTCCCTCCTGGTATGTACTGCCTCCCACTTTATAATCATTTAGCAAATATTTTAAATACTTTTATGAGCTAAACTCTAGGATATAGGAGTGAGATAAGCATGGTCCCTCCACTGAATTTATGGGCCAGCGTAGAAGACAGAAGTAGAACAATTATTAAACTGTGTTAAGTCTTTCAGGTGTAACTTCTAGATGGCATTCACTGACACCTAAACCCCCTTCATACCCTCCTCCCATTTTATTTTCCAACATTTACTTTCAGAAGTTACTTTACTTTTATTGCTTTTTAGCCTTTTGGCTAAGATATGTGTAATATCTATACATATCAGTTTAATATCTGACACATTGTCTTACTTCAAGGACAATAGGGCTGGGGATTTAGCTCAGTGGTTCCACCGCCTGCCTCGCAAGCGCAAGGACCCGAGTTTGATCCCCGGTACCAAAAAAAAATTGTTAGATCAAGGACAATAGATTAAATGGATTTTTGGAGCAAGGAGATGGAATAGGAGCTTGCTCTGTCCACTTCACACATTGACCTGGTATTACATTACCTCCAGGAATGGTGCACCATACCCCCACCCCCAAAGAAAAGTTACTTTATTTGTGTGTTTATTATATTTGTCTTACTAATTTCTAAGTTCTATAAACAACAGAAATACTGTCTTTTTTGGTACTGGGGATCAAACTCAGGACCTTGTGCTTGTGAGGCAGGTGTAGTACCACTGAGCTAAATCCCCAGCCCCATGCTGTCTTATTTAGTTAAAATTCTCAGATTTTAGAATAGTACCTGGTGTAGAGAATTAATATGTAATGTTAGCTGTGTGTGGTAGTATACACAGCCCTGTAATCTCAGCCCCTCTGTAAGTCTGAGCAGGATGATTGCAAATTCCAGTCCAGCCCGGTCAATTTAGGGAGACCTCATCTCAAAATAAAAAGGGCTAGAGATGTAGCTTAGTGTGAAGGCCCTTGGTTCAATCCCCAGTAGTGCCAAGAAAAACTTTTAATTAAAAAAAGTAATATTGATATCACTGTGATGAGAGGTACAAGTTTTTGTGGGAAAGACAAAGGACAGATTGGTGTGTGATAGGGGCTTATTTAGGGAAAGCTTACAAGAAATACAAGTTTTAAATGAATAAAAGATGAAAAAAGTGGGAGAGTTTCAGGTAGAAGGGATACATTTTGGTAACTGGGGAGTTTACTGGGGCACAAATGCAGTATGGATGTATAAGAAAGAGTATGGTGAGGAAAGATGCAGTACTGTTGTAGGTCTATGATTGATTGATTGATTTTTCTCAGTACCAGGGATCGAACTCGGGACCTTGTGCTGTGAGGCAGGCATGGTACCACTGAGCTAAATTAAATCCCTGGCCCAACTGATTAATTTTTTTTTTTTTCTGGTACCAGGGATTGAACTCAGGACCTTGTGCTTTGGCGAATTGATTGATTTTTGAGACAGGATCTCATGTAGTTCAGATTGGCCTTGAACTCATTATGTAGCCCAGGCTGGCCTCCCACTCTAAATGATCCTTCTGCCTCAGCCTCCCAAGTGCACCACCAAACTGAGCAACTGTTGTAAGTTATGAAGAACCTTGTAAGCCATGACATGAAAGCTGCCAATTGATGACATTCTCTTTTGTTTTGTTTTTTTCCCATCTAGGTGGCCCACAAACTCTTTAATAGCTTGAAATAAGTGTGCAGTCACTCCTTCCACCTACATCACCAGGATATCAAGCTGTTTCCTTGTGGTTTTGAACATGCTATTTGTTTCTCATTTGTGATATCTGTAAGTTTGTATGAACTGTGTGTATTTGGGTTTGGCAAGTAGCTTAATGTAATTAGCAGTGATTCCATCTTAATAAAATCCTGTGATGTGCAGCCCTGCGTCCTGATCTTTTTTTTTTGTACTGGGGATCGAACTCGAGACCTTGCCTTGCAAAGCAGGTGCCTGAACCACTGAGCTAAATCCCCGGCCCCCTGACCTTTTTGATTTAGAACTTTCTCTCCCTCCATCCCTTTGTTTCTCCTTCCTGTCCTTCCTCCTTTCCCTTTTCTTCCCTTCCATTTTCTTTCCTTCCTTTTTCTTCTTTTCTTTCCTTCCTTTCTTTTTCCCTCCTCCTCCCCTTTTCTTTTTTTCTTTCTTGAGTGCTAGGAATTCTTACTTTTTTTCCCTTGCAGTATAAGAATCAAACCTAGGGTTTCTTTCATTTCTACTGAGCAACACCCCTAACCCCTAATTTAGGTTTCTTTCCTGGTACTAGGGATTGAACCTAGGGATGTTCTACCATTGAGCTATATCTGCAGCTCTTTTTATTTTATATTTTATTTTGAGACAGTTTTGCTAAGTTGCCTACATGGGATTTGACTTTGTGATCTTCCTGTCTCAATTTCCCTTGGTGCTGGGATTACAGTCATATAGCACCTCGCCCAGCAAGATTCCTTTTTATTTATTTATTTTTTGGGTTTTTTTGATACCGGGGATCGAATTCGGGTCCTTGTGGTTACGAGGCAGGCAGAGGAACCACTGAGCTAAATCCCCAGCCCTCCTTTTTATTTTTTATTTTTTTATTTTTTTTTGGTACTGGGGATCAAACTCTGGTCCTTGAGCTTGCAAGGCAGGCGCCAAAACCACTGAGCTAAATCCCTGGCCTAAGATTCCTTCAGGTTCAATCCCCAGTACACACATAACACAAAAAGACAAAAATATTTCCTGTCCCAACTGGTAGCATATCCAAAACTATGCAGTATGCTAGGCAGTAGCCACATACGACTGTTGAGCAATTGAAATGTGATAATGTGACCAAGAAACTGAATTAAGTTTTATTTAATATTTTTGTTGTTTGCTTGTTTTGGTACTGGGAATCGAACTCGGGACCTTTTGTTTGCCAGGCAGGCATGGCACCACTGAACTAAATCCCCGGCCGAAATTTTATTTAATTTTAAGTCACATTCAAATAGCCATGTGTGTCTAGTGGTTACCATATTAGAACATGGAGTTCTAACAGTTGCAAGCTCAAGTACTTAAGTGGCAACTGATGGAAGTGAGCCCTATAGGAATTAGAAAAGTGCTTCTGTATTTCAGCCAGCTGTTTCTGTGAAGAATTGCAGATCTAGTGTTATCAGATCTTTTGATAAGGACCCAGAAATCCAAATTGTGAAATGTCTCCAAAAAAATTTTGTTTTTTGAGATAAGGTCTTGCTATGTCCAGGCTGGCCTTGAACTCATGATCCTCCAGCCTCAGCCTCTTAAATGCTGGAATTACAGGTATGTGAAATCCCACCCAGTCTTCAATTTTTAAATGAGGGTAACTTTGTTGTTGTTTTTCTGGTTTTTGTTTTTTTTTTTTTTTTTGGTACCAGGGACCGAACTTGGGTCCTTGTGCTTGCGAGGCAGGCAACGGAACCACTGGGCTAAATCCCTGGCTTTTTTTTTTTCTTTTTGGTACCAAGGATTGAACTCAGGACCTCGAGCTTGCAAGGCAAGCGGTGGAACCACTGAGCTAAATCCCCAGCCCTCTTTTTTTTTTTTTGAGACAAGGTCTCACTATGTAGCCCAGGGTGGCCTTGAACTGAGTTATACTCCTGCCTCAGCCTGCCAAGTGCTGGGATTGCAGGTGTATGCCACCATGCCTGGTTGAGGGAAAGTAATTTTGAAAGCATGCAGACCAAATACTTTTATCTGTTGATTTGGCATACTAGTTTGCGACCTCTGGTTGCATATGAGAATACAGTATATTGTCACAATTGTTCTATTAATGTTAATCTGTCCAACTTATACATTTTATCATAGGTACGTATATATGTATAGAAAAATATAGCATGGATAAGAGTGGACCCTATTGTTTTAGTTACTTTCTTGTTGCTGGGACAAAATACCTGACACCCAGAAGTTAAAGGAGGAAATGTTTATCTTAGCTCACAGTCTTTAAAGGTTTTAGTCCATATTCCACTGGCTGCAACACAGAGTGGTGTGGCAGAGGAGAAACAGTTCATGGCGTTCAGGTTCAGACTTTCTTCTTTCCCTTTTTATTCCATTCAGGCTGTAAGCCTATTGGTTGGTGCCACACCCAGAATGGGACTTTCCTCTTCAGTAAATACATCACCCACACCCAGAACTATACTAAACCAATCAGTGGACTAATCCAGATTCCAAAAGCGCCACCTATGAACGCATGAGGTTTTGTGGGGACATCTAGATATTACCCATAACAACTGTTCAAGGTTTGAGGCATCCATTGGGGTTGCTGGAATGTGTTACCTGTGGATAAGGGAGGACTACTGTGCTCAATTTGACTGTAGTAGTGAGATCTAAGCATGATATAAATGAAGAGTGTGGCTGTGTTAAAATAGTATTTCAGAACTAGGCTCCAGGCTGAATTTGGCTTGTGGCTCTATTCTGCTGACCCCTAGACCCCTACCATAGATTTTTTTTTTGAGACAAGGTCTAACTAGCCTCAAATTCACAGTGATCCTCCCACCTCACCTCAGCCTCCCACAGGTATGTGCCACTATGCTTGGCTACTGTATTTTGTGTGTGTGTGACAGGGTCTCACTATGTAGTTTAGGCTGGCCTTGAACTCACTATGTAGCCCTGGCTGGCCTCTTAACTTGAGGCAATCCTCCTGCTTCAGCTTCCCAAGTGCTAGGACTATAGGCATGTACCACCATGCCCAGCTACCACAGATATTAAAAGAATAATAATAAAGCTTTGTACAGTGGCAGTATCATAGCCAATGAGGTTTATCTGAGGTGCGATTATTGCTAATTAAAAGAATAATAATGAGCCAAGCTCTGTGGCACACACCTGTCATTATAACTAGTTGGGAGGCTGAGGCAGGAAGATCACAAATTCAAGGCAACCTAGCAACATTTTTAAAAAAAGTTTGAAGGGCTGAGGATTTAGCTCAGTGGTTCTGCTGCCTGCCCCAAAAGCATAAGGACCTGAGTTTGATCCCTGGTACCAAAAAAAAAAAAAGGTTTGAAATATAGCTTGGGCAAAGCAAGACCAGATTCAATCCATAGTACTGTTACCAGGTAGCTTTTTCTAAAAGTGGCTCACCAGGGCTGGGGATTTACCTCAGTGGTTACGCCGCCTGTTTCGCAAGTGCAAAGACCCGATTCAATCCCCGGTACCAAAAAAAAGTGGCTCACCAAATAAACATTATCAGGTTTTATAATGCGGCTATCTCTTTCTGGAGTTGGATTTCAGGTTCTTCTGGTCTCGAACAAAGAATTGAGTGAAATGAGCAAAAAGCAGTTACAAAGTTTATTTGAAAAAGTAAAAGTGAAGAGTGAGGGAGAAATTGGCTCTGCAGGCCGAATTTGGGCTAAGTAAAAGAGGAAAACGCAAGATATTTGTTTTTTTGAGATAGGATTTGGCCTCAAATTTGCAGAGATACTTCTGCCTCAGCCTCCTGAGTACTGGGGTTGCAGGCATGTGCCATCATGACCGGCTCATTTTAAATTTCTAACCCAGCACCTATTAATAGATATTAATAGACAAATATTTTAAAATTAATTTTATTGGTATATTTTAGATATATGTAATGATCACATTCATCATAGGGAATTTGTAACTGTACATGATACATCTTACTTTTTTCCCATTCCCCCTCAATTCCTCTTCCTCTCCTTATTTACAAAAGCTGTTTCCACTTTTTCCTTCTATTCTTTCTTTTCTTGTCCCTCCTTTCCTTTCCCCCTCAACCCTCCCTTGTTCCCCTTCTCATTTGAACATTTTCTTCTCACTTCTCAATATCTACTATACATTTTATTTTTTGTTTTTTTGTACAGGTGATTGAACTCACGACCTTGCACTTTCGAGGCAGGCGGCAGAACTAAATCCCCAGCCCTCTATTATACATTTTAGATAGGGCCAGTCCTGTAAATCTCTTAATTAGAAGCGGAATCTATATCCTTCTCTTCATCTTCACTGTCACTACAAGAATCTAGACCATTATCTTCTCTCATCTGATTTTTTTTTTTTTTGGTACCAGGGATCAAACTCGGGACCTTTCGCTTTCGAGGCAGGCGGTGGAACCACTGAGCTAAATCCCCGGCCCCTCTCATCTGATCTTCCAGTGTAACTCCTACCTACTCACATCATCAACTATCAGACGATCATTTCTTTTTTTCTTTCCTTTCCTTTTCTTTTCTTTTTTTTTTTGAGACAGGGTCTCCCCATGTAGTTCAGGCTGGCCTTGAACTCACAGCGATCTTCCTGCCTCAGCCTCGGGAATGCTGGGGTTATAGGTGTTTGCCACCACTCCCAGCTTCCTTTCTAAAAACACTTTATGTTCCAATGGTGGAGACCAGTGTAATGGGACCTACAGCAGACATAATTTGAAAAGCTCTTTCAGAAAAATAATACAAAACGAAGTAGAAGGCCTTGAAAGGGGGGCTGTGTAAATAAATGACAGGTCTTGAAACTTAAGCTTCGTTAGCTTCACTTCAAATCCGCCTCTGCCCACAAGTCTGGTCTAATTTTCTTCTGCCTCAGGATCTTCTTTTGGTACCGGGGATCAAACTCGGGTCCTTGTGTCTTCGAGGCAGGCGGTGGAACCTCTGAGCTAAATCCCCAGACCGTACCTCAGGATCTTAATGCGTGCCATTTCCTTCTAAAAGGTCCTTCCTATTTCTTTTTCCCTAGTTAACTCTTTCACTACTGAACCACCAGCTCCCAGTTCTCTGATCCCCCTAAGGGACCCTTACACTGCTCCGTGCACTTAGGAGCCAGGGCTGCGGGCCTGATCTGTTTCCCGGCACAGTCAAGGGACCTTTGGTGGGGCGGGGCTTGCACCGTGTGTAGAGGAAGGCGGAGCCCAGGGAGAGCATCAGAGACCGTGCTCTTCCTTCAAACCAGCGCGCACACAGCTCCGCGGAACCTGTGGGCCGCGGCTGGGGTTCCTGCCGGAATTAGCCGGCGGCGCACTCGGACATGGCTGCGCCTATACTGAAGGGTGTTCGTGAGCTGATGAGGCTTGTGGACTTGGCGCTGGTCCCGCGGAGACATCGACATAAGAAGAAATGGGTAAGGCCGGCTAGAGGCGTAGGTGGGAAGCTCCTCCACCCGTTGCATTTCCTGCCCTCCTCGGTAGCGTTCATTACTTTCTCCCCATTAGACCGCCACGGCATCTTTTCTACCCCCCCCCCCCCAAGGAGCGTCGCCTACCTACGTCTGCCGGTCACGCTCGGTCTGTGCTTTTACTCGTCGCAAGCCTCTGCCTCCTTTTCCGGAAACGTTTGCCACCTCCTGACTCCGCCTCCTAAAGTTACGTCATCGCCCGCCCCATTCTTTCCGTGAAGTCACCGCCTCTTCCTGGTGGTTAGCTTTCCCTTGGTCCCCACTACCCCTTCCTCTCCCCCTCCCTCCCCTCCCCTCCCCTTTTCTCCTACTCTCGTCCACCATGACTTCTCCTTTTCTCCATCAACTTTCAGCCCAGTTGCCCTCATCTCCTGGACACTGTCATAGCGATGACCCCTTCCCTCCTTCGCCTTTCGGAAAAGGATTCAGCCACGTCCTCACCCTCGAGCCGCCTCAGGCGCCCGGGAAAGGTTACAGCAACCACCCTGGCAACTCTTCCCCAAAGACAGGCAAAAAGTGCAACGACCTTCCTCACTCCAGAGACCCTTCATCTTGCCTCAGTGGCAAGTCTCCCAGTGTACCCCGAAGGGTCCCCACCCCACCCCCACCAACTCCTTCCTCACTCCCACAGAATTCTTTTGAACCCTCTTCTCCCACATTCCTGGGAAGGCCCTGTTGCCACGGTCCCAGACTCTCTGGTTCATCCCCTAGAAGCCCTTGTCTTGATCGATTAGGCCTTCCGGGGTCACCCCCTCACCGACAGCAGAGCACTTACTGCAGTTGGGTCAGTCCCCCGAGAATGTAGCGTCCTTGTCCTCCGAGCTCACTCTCTGACCAGCACACTTACCTTTGTTACTATAGTCCAGTGACCTCGCAGCCCCCAGGAAGCAGCCCTGTGACTTTCCCTCAGCTCATTCACATACCCTTGGAAACTGCCCCAATAATTGTACCTCCCCTCACTCCGGAGTCCGAGGGAACTTGTTCCATGATTTCACCTCCTCTTACTCATAGACCCCTGGGAACTGGACTTTCAGTTTCACCTCCACTTGCTCATCTGCCCATGGAAACTAGACCTATAGTTTCCACAACCCTTTCTCGTGGGGTTTTGGAATTTGGAACTGTGATCTCCCCTCTGCTCTCTCACTGGTCCTCAGGGAGGAGTTATAATGACCCACCCCTTCCTCACCTTTCAGCATCTTCTGGACCCACTGACAGCCTTTGCCATGATAACCATAAGCCTTCAGACTCTTGTGAACCCAAACCACAGCTTGATGTGCCCCTTGGCAAAAATTGTGGCTCCTCGCTCTCTTCTCAGGCAGGCACCTCTGGCTCTCCCAGCTCACCTCAGGAGGGCTCTTTTCATTACTCCCATATTTCCTCAGAGGCCCACATATCTGCCCCTGGGAGCCCTTACTGTGGCATCTGCCTATCCCCTGAGAATACTGGTTCTTGCTCACCCCAGTTCCAGGCTCCCAAGAAGCCTTGCTTTGAGTCCATTCTTTCCTGTGGGACTGGTGGGAGCTCTTATCTCCTCCTAACCCCTGGCACCATGATTTCTGGTCCCCCCTGTCCTCCAGAACCACCACTTTCCCACTGTCCTTATTCTGAGCTCTACTTCCATTCACTCCTGGGCCACCAATTTATAGCTCCACCACAGCCAGTCCCCTGCAGAAGCTATAATGAACCTCCTCTTCCTACTCCAGTTTCCCCATACATGAAGTCCCCTAAATCCTCAGAGTTAAGACAGCCACGTACACCCCACAAATGTCGCTCCCTAGTCAGTACTACCCAACATACTCCTGAGCAACCCAAGTTCCCTCAGGCCAACACCTCTCTTCTGCCTCCACCCCACCCCCCTGGCCTCTCTGGTCCTTCTTGTATGGAGCCATCCCTCACAACTCCTTCAAATTGCTGCACCAAAGAACTGCCCCTAGGGACTCCCTTACCTACCGTGGTCCCTGGAAACATCAAAACGGTTCTCCCTACTTCTCTTCCTCTCTGCGTTACTTGTGATCCTATCTCACACAGTAGTTATGCTAAGAGCAGTCCCCATGGAGCCTCCATGGTATCTCCCTGCAATACCCATATGTATTCTGTGGTTCCCCCCACCTCTAATCCCTGTCTACTCTCTAGTTCCCTCAGTCACTCTAAAAGGCCCCCTCAGTGTCATAACCAGCCTGTAATGCCGCCCTGTGATACCTATGGTGCTCCCGGGGCCCGCCCATACTTCCTTGTTCTACCCACATCTATTCTTTTATTCCCCTGAGAACACCCTTTGACCCCCAGTGTTTACCTGTTGTCCCCCGACCTCAGCCCTGCCCTAATAATATCCCCTGTGGGTTTCATACCTATTCTGTGGCCTCTCAAGTCCCCGGCAAAGAGTCCCCCCAGGTTCCCTATAGCTGCCCTTTGCCTTCACCCAAAAGCTCAACCTGTAGCACTAATCCAAGCTTTAATTTGACCATCGTGAGTGAATGTCAGAGTAGTGACAGCAAGAGCAGCCACCAAAGCAAAAATTGAAGTCGGAGCCAAAACAGAAGTCAGAGCCGGTGCAGTAGTCCTCACCAGAACCAGAACCTCACAGTTCAGAACCAGAGTAAGAGTACTCGTGATGACAGAAGTCGGAAGCGGAGCAAGAGTCCTCACACTGGCAAAAGTTGTGGTCTGAGCAAGAGTCCCCAGAATAAGAAATGAGAACAGAAGTTCTGACTAGATCAAAAATCTAGGCTGAAGCGAAAGTACAGACAGTAACAAGACTACCAGTAATAGTGACCATTCCAGCTGCGGCACCCAAGACCAAATTATGAACTACAGTACTCATATGAAGTCTTCACTTCCCTTTTAATCTACTTTTGTGCTCTTCAGGCCTGACTCATGTGCCTCACTGGTATTCCCGTAGCAGTCATTCTAGAAGTACTTGTTTTGGTTCATACCTTGACTGTGAGCCCTCCGTACTCCTTATCTTATTCCTGGGGTCTGGGAATTCTCCCAAAACAACCTTCAACCCTATGATTCTGAGCATTATGTTGCTATTCACTGTGTGATCTTAGGTAAGTTACCCTTATCTCTCCATGAAATGTGGAAGTTTTTGTTTTGTTTGTTTTTTGTATCCTACTGAGCACTTTTCTTGTAGTGTTTGCATGAACTAGTAGACACAGCTTTTGGAAAATAGAAGGTCTGTTCGAAGGCAGAGTATCTTTTGTTTTTTTTAAAGCCTAAAGCCTTCCCACTGCTTCTGTAGTCTCTTCCAGCCTGCTGCAGGCTCTCCTCAGGAGTCTTCTTTTGAGCTTCCCTTCTCTTAAATTCCTCTCACTCCAAGCCTCCCTCCCTGCCTTTCGAAGTGCTAGGGGTAGAACCCAGGGCAGCACTCATGCTAAGCAAGTGCTCTAACACTGAGTGACACCTCAGCCAAAGACTTTCCTTCTTGATGAGGCCCCTCCTGCCTGAACACATAGTTAACTGTGAGAGGTCCAGCTTCCTCATCACTCCCCCCCCCATTTATTTACTTATATGTTTGTTTTTGGTCTTTTAAGACAGGATCTTGTAGTTCAGGCTGGCCTTGAACTCACTGTGTAGTCCAGGTTAGCCTCAAACTCATGGTGATCCTCCTGCCTCACCCTCCTGAGTGCTGGGATCATAGGTGTGTGCTGCCATGCCCAGCCCTCCTGGGCACCTCTGTCTGCCACATACTTCTCTGGCAGGCAGAGGCAGAATGCCAAGGCAGGGTTGGACATTAGCTGGTTCTGAATTTGCCCCTGGGCTCTGAGGTTTGGGTGAGGTCAGAGGCAAGAATGAGATCAGTAAGCCTGCTCTTTCTTTTTTAGGCTGCCACCGAACCCAAATTCCCTGCCAGTCAACTGGCTCTGCAGAATTTTGACATGACCTACAGTGTGCAGTTTGGGGATCTTTGGCCATCTATCCGTGTCAGTCTCCTCTCAGAGCAGAAGTATGGTGCTCTGGTCAATAATTTTGCTGCTTCAGATCATGTGAGTGCTAAGTTGGAGCAGCTGAATGCCAAGGATTTTGTGAATGAAGCCATCTCCCACTGGGATCCGGAGGCTGAGAGTGACCATTCTGTAGCTCCATCCACAGCCTGCAGTCCGAACCTTCGATGCTTCACTTTTGCCAGAGGGGATGTCAGCCGCTTCCCTCCTGCCAGGTGGGATCTAGAGCCATGGGTGTGGCTGTCCTTAGTGCTTGTTGGATGTGCGCTGAAGAGACCTAGCTCCTGGCCTCTGTAATAAGGATCATAACACGCTTAATATTTCTGGTGTGCTTCTTCAGCCTGGGCATTTATCTGAGTTATCTCATTTTCTGTCAACAGCCAGATGAAGTAGGTAATATTATGCTCCTTACATTTGAGGAAACAGGTGTGGAGAAGCTAAGGTACTTACTTGCTTTAAGTTGTTCAGTTAGTGGTACAGCTAGTATTTAGACCCAGGTGGTTGGCCCTAAACCTGGACTCTGAAGCTCAATATTAGTTGTAGGATGTGGTAATTGATTTTTTAAAAATTTTATTTTTGTAGTGCTGGAGATTGAACCTGGGGCCTTCACACTGAGCTATATCCCCAGCCCTTACTATTTGATTTTCGAGACAGGGTCTAGATAAGTTGCCCAGGCTAAGCTCAAATTTTGATTCTCCTGCCTCATCTTCCCACAGTGCTGGGATTGTATACACCACAGAACTCGAATGGGAATTGACTTTGAAGGCTTCATTGATTCATTTGACAAATATTGTCTATCAAATGCCAGGCATTTAAGTGCCTGGGTTACTAGTATACAGACCCTCATTTAGCTTCTAGTCCACTAAGGAAGACAGATATTAAAAAATGATTTAGTGGGGCCAGGGATTTAGCTCAGTGGTTCTGCTGCCTGCCCTGCAAGTGCAAGGTCCTGAGTTCAATCTCCGGTACCAAAAAAAAAAAGATTTAGTGGGCCAGGGATTTAGCTCAGTGGCGCTGCGCTTGCCTTGCAAGTACAAGGTCCTGAGTTTGATCCCCGGTACCAAAGAAAAAAAAAGATTTATAGTTATGTTAAGTACTACAAAAGAAAAGTATAAAATGCTGTGAGGTCTTATAATTACTAAGAGGTTTAACCCAGACTGGCTTTGAACTCATGGTGATCCTCCTGCCTCAGCCTTTCAGGTGCTAGGATGACAGGTGTGCACCACCACACCCGACTGGGTGGATGGCTGGCTTCCTTCCTTTCTTCTCTCTTCCTTTTTCTTTTCTTTCTTTTTTTTTTTTTGGTACCAGGGATTGAACTCAGGACCTTGCACTTGTGAGGCAGGTGGCCAAACCACTGAGCTAAATCTCTGGCTGAATTTTTAGAATATTACTCCGGCTAAGGTGTGCAAAACTGATTGTGGAAAGAGGAATGGAAATGAGGATATAAATTAGCAAGGTTTTACAATTTGTTACTAGCCTGAGGAAGGAAAGATGAGGCTGGTAAAGTATATGGAAGGGGTATGTGTGGGAATTTTGAATGCCAGGAGCTTACACATCAGGGGAAAGGGATTTTTTGGGTGGCTCTGGGTTGCTTGAGGGTAGCTGGGATTACCAGGGTAGAATGGCTTTAGGCCATGTGCCCTTTAGTACATGTTGCTATAACTGCCTAGATTTGTTAGGGAATCACCAAAAAGGTCCTGAGCAAATGAAAGGTAGTAATGCACAGTGGTAATCTGCATGAACTTTGAAGTCATGCAAACCTAGATTTGGGGAATACTATCTTTATACCAGTTGGACATGTGGCATTGTATACTGAGCCTTGGTTTTCTTATCTGAAAATAATAGTAGATAGATAATAATACTACTGTCTTCAGATAATAGTAGTGATAGCTCTTTCTTTCTTTCTTATTTTAGTATTTGAGACAGGCTTTCACTATGTATATAGCCCAGGCTGGCCTCGAACTCACAGCAGTCCTCATCCCTCAGCCTCCTGAGTGCTGGGATTACAGGTGTGCACCACCACACCTGGTCCTTTAGTTCTCACTATCTTACCAGTACTCTTAATTGCAGGTAGAAAAAACTAAGGCATAGAGAATTGAGTAATTTCCTGAAAGTGACACAGCTAATGAGTAACTGGATTGGGTTTGAAATCCTGGCCGTGGAGCTCTGGAACCTGGGTTTACCTGTTTCATTATGGTATGGCACAGATTACATGAAATTACGTATATTAAACATGTAATGTAGTGCTTGTAGCACTTGTCAGTAGCCATTGATGGTATTCTCATCAAAGTTATGCTTAGGAAGTTTCCCTTTCTTTAGTCACTGTGTAGGTACAGTAAGATGGACCAGGATCAGAGAACAATTCCGAGGCACTGACTAGGTAGAAACACAAAATAAGAACCATCATGTCTCCTAAGTTGCTTGAGGTACTCTGAGAGACCGAGGAAAGTGAGCAATGGTGGCAGATTTGTGAAGGTGGTTTGCCCTTTCCCCAAAACTCCCAGATGTCTGATTTTTTCCCTTTTATTTTGATGGACTCCTTCTAAAGTCAAAGAGATCTCAACTTCTAAAGGATGTATTCAGGGAATCCAGGAGCCCTCTGAAATCGTTTATAAAATTGTTCTTTTTTAAGAAAGACTAGCTTTTACAGTCTCATCCTTATCCTTAAGGATCCTCAACCTCTAGCATCCTCATGCTTGATGAGGATGGCTTTTATGGCCTGCTAGTGGTGTGATAACAGTCCTGGGCCTTTCTCAGATTTTGCACTGCTTTTGTTATTCTCCTTTGTGAGGCATGAGGCACAGATAATCCAAGTGTGGTTTGACTTTGAAAATATCCTACCCAAAATAAAAAGCAAAGAAAATATCCTAGCCAGGCATGGTAGCACACACCTGTAATCCCAGCACTTGGGAGGCAGAGGCAGGAGGATCACCTTGAGCTCAGACCAGCGAGACCTTATCTCAAAAGACCAAAAAAAAAAACAAAACTGAAAAAGTATATATGTATATGAAAAGAAAATATCCTATTGCAACCTGAGCCTATTGCTGAATGCTTGGAGTGTTGCAGCCTGGGGACTGGCCATTGTAGGTATAATTGAACATGGTGCTGTGTCTTATGTTTTATTACATCCTTCTCCCAGACTCTCTGTCCTCTCTGTCAGGGTTTCTGTCTCCTTGATCTATTCCCAAGGCTGAGCTGTCTCAGACACTGGAAACGCTGCTCACCACAACTGTCCTTAAGACAATTGTCCAACAAGTAGGAAGTTGTTCTGTGATGGTTAGGCTGTTATTGATCAGCCCTGCCTTTCTACCTACATTTCCTAACTGCTCTATCTGTAACATATATATATATATATATGGGGGGTTTTTTTGGTACTGGGGATCAGGACCTTATGCTTTCGAGGCAGGTGCTGGAACCACTGAGCTAAATCCCTGGCCCTTCTATCTGTAACTTAAACCTAGTTTTCTGCAACTTGGATCTGTCTAATTGAGGCATTTTCCTGAAAAACTTTTGGTAACTGCTAAAGGTTGTAGTCCAAACTCCATAACATACAGTTTGCTTTCCAGCCTCAATCTTAACATATTTTGAATTTCTTTCTTTCTCTTTTTTTTTTTTTTTTTGAGGCAGAGTCTCGCTTTGTAGTTCAGGCTGGCCTTAAACTCATTATGTAGCACATCTTGTATTTCTTTTTTGGTACTGGAGATTGAACTCAGGACCTTGCACTTGTGAGGCAGGCGCGGTGCCACTGAGCTAAATTCCTGGTCCTCACATCTTGTATTTCTGCCACACCAGATTTCTCACTGATTCTGACAGAAGGTATGAATTTGTATGTTTCTTTGCCTGGCTTGTT
>NW_004624906.1:2239178-2259918 GCF_000247695.1 Heterocephalus glaber
TCCTGACCAAGAATTTTTTTTTTTTTTTTTTTTTGGTACAGGGGATTGAACTTGGGTCCTTGAGCTTGAGCAGCAGGCATCATAACCACTGAGCTAAATCACCGGCCTGTAAAGCATTTTGTATTTCACTATGTAACCCAATAAAACTGAGTTCCTACTTTGTGCCAGGCACTTCAGGAGTTGTGGATATTATAATGAACAGAGCAGACAAAATCCCTCCTGTCATGGGGTTAACATTCCAATAGGCCAAGATCAAGAAACAGAACACACATTTAATACAAAAAAAAAAAAAAGAAAGAAACAGAACACAAACATCTATACATATAAAGTGCTTTAAGTACAAATAATGCAGGCTAGAGAGATAGAAGGTAATGGGAATAAGGGCTGTTGTTTTATTTTATTTATTTTTTTTGGTACCAGGGATTGAACTTGGGTCCTTGCACTTGTGCAGCAGGTGGCGAAACCACTGATCTAAATCCTTGGCCCCTAGGGCTGTTATTTTAGATAGAATAGTCAGGGAATGCTAGTGGTTCTGATGAGGTAGCTTTTTTTTCCCCCTAGTACTGGGGATCGAACTCAGGACCTTGTGGTTGCCAGGCAGGTGCGGTGCCACTGAGCTACATTCCCGGCCCCCTGTAACTTTTGAGGAGAGATCTGAGAGAAATGACCAGGCACATGGGGATGTTTGAAGGAAGAGTATTGCAGGCAGAAGGCACAGCAGCTTTAAGGCCTGAGACAGAAATAGCAGATGGCTGGTGTGGCTAAATTGCAGGGAATTGATTTTTTTTTTTTTCTTTTGGTGGTACTGGAGATTGAACCCATGGCCCTTACACTGAGCTATGTCCTTAGCCCTTTTTTATTTTGTGACAGGATCTAAGTTGCTAAGTTGCCCAGGCTAGTCTCAAACTTGCAGTCCTCTTCCCTCAGCCTCTCAGAGTACTGGGATTACAGGCATGTGCCACAATACCCAGTCTGATCTGTTTTATTTTTATTTATTTATTTATTTGGTATCAGGGATCGAACTCAGGATCTTGCACTTACAAGGCAGGCGGCAGAACCACTGAGTTAAATGCCCGGCCCAGCTTGATCTGTTTTTACAAAGGTTCACCCTGGACACTGTAGATGAATGAATGAGAGAGAGAATAATTGAGTGTGTCTGAGAAATTAGTTTTTCACTGAGTGAAGCTCAGTGGCCCCTGGGGGCATGGACTTGGTTGTGTTGACTCCCAGGCTTGTCCTGACCAAGAATTTTTTTTTTTTTTTTTTTAGGTGCCGGGGATCAAATTTGGGACTTTGTGCTTTTGAGGCGGGCAGTGGCACCACTGAGCTACATCCCCAGCCCTCCTGACTAAGAATTTTTTTTTTCCCCAAGAATTTAACATTAAGATGGTCTCTTTTCCAGACTTGGCAGCCTGGGTGTCCTGGACTACTACCTGATGGATGCCGCCTCCTTGCTACCTGTCCTGGCTCTTGGCCTTCACCCCGGGGACACTGTGCTTGACCTGTGTGCAGCCCCTGGGGGAAAGACACTAGCGTTGCTTCAAACTCTGTGTTGCCGTAAGTCAGGGCACGGATGTCTTGGGCAGGGATGACTCCCCACCTCACCTAGTCACACTGAATGACTTTCTGGTGAGCTTTCTGGTCCCAAGGTCAGAGAGGAAATAGTTCTTGCTTGCTAAGTGTATTTTTTATTTGCAGTTTATTGCCTCTTTTTTTGTCAACTGGTCAAGGAAGGTTGCTGAGCAAGGCCGCTAAAGGCAGATTAAAGCAAAACTCCAGTTCATCACATGACCAATCCCATTGGATGTGTTTGCTTTGTCTCTAAGATTAAGTCTTAGTTCTTTGGCCTGCCAGCTAAAACAGTAAGATCTGGTTGAAGCCTCACTTAGAGGTTTATATATCACTCTTCCCCAGGCTTTATGTGCTTCAGCCATACCCTGCTCCTCTCTGTTGGCTGAATAAGGCTTTGTTCCTGTTACAGTTTAAAGAATTCCCTACTCAAGCTGGGTTGTCTAAATCTGTTAAGCTTTCCAGCCTCAGCTCCAGGGTGCCACCTCCAGGAAGTCTTCCCTCAGGCCAGTTCAGAAATGATCCCTCTTTCTTCTGTGCCCCCACACCAGGAGCATCACCCTTGCAGCTGTTAACCCATTAGCTTTACTTCAGAGCTTTACTAGATACAAATCTTTCCCTCTTCAAGATTATGAATTTCTGGGCCAGGGATTTAGCTCAGTGGTTCCGCTGCCTGCCTCGAAAGCGCAAGGTCCTGAGTTCGATCCTTGGTACCAAAAAAAAGATTATGAATTTCTAAGGTGGGTATGGTGGTGCACACCTATAATCTCACCACTTGGGAGGCTGAGGCAGGAAGATTCTCTCATGTTTAAATCCAGCCTGGGCTACATAGTGAGTTCAGATCCATCTTGAACTATGTAGTGAGACTTTGTCTCAAAAAAAAAAAAAAAAGATTGTGAATTTCTTGGGGACAGCTCAGGTCCTTTTTTCCCCATTATTGGGGGATTGAACTCAGAGCTATCCATATGCTAGGCAAGCACTTTATCACTGAGCTACAGTCCCAGTCTCAGCCTGAGTCTTATTTATCTCAGTTGGCAAGCCTGGGCCTCATAGTGAGTTCAGATCCATCTTGAACTATGTAGTGAACTTTGTCTCAAAAAAAAAAAAAAAAGATTGTGAATTTCTTGGGGACAGCTCAGGTCCTTTTTTCCCCATTATTGGGGGATTGAACTCAGAGCTATCCATATGCTAGGCAAGCACTTTATCACTGAGCTACAGTCCCAGTCTCAGCCTGAGTCTTATTTATCTCAGTTGGCAAGCCTGGGCCTTCTGCACTGTAAGTGCTCACTTCAGCCATCTGCTGGCCAACATACTGCCTTAAAATACTGTACAACAGGGCAGGGGATTTAGCTCAGTGACGCTGTGCCTGCCCCACAAGTGCAAGGTCCTAAGTTCGATCCCTGGTACTGGAAAAAAAAATACTGTACACTGTTTTTTAAAATCATAGTTTTTTTCCTTGGGGATCTGAGAAGTAGCCACAAGGGTCTGTGATTTTCATGCCTGACCTGGAACTTTGCCAGGTTTCTCTTGTACCTGAGCCTTTCTGTGTCCCTGAATCCTTCTATTCCAGTTCTTGTCAGCCAGCTTGCACAATTCCAATTAGCCTCCAGCCTCATTGTAGGCCCATGGCTGATTCAGAGAGCTATTACATCTGGTCTCAGGCTTGTAGAAGTCTAGAGGGAGAGGAGAAAAGATGTGGACATCCCATGAAAGAGAGCCTGACCTGTGTACTGGGCTGTGCTGATCTGCCTGAGTGCTGTGAGAATCCTTTAGAAAGGAGATGAGGGTAAGATCACTTGGAATGGGAGAACTTGAGCTAAGAGGAGGGAAAAGGGCAAAGGCGATATAATTGAGAGTTGCTGTTTTGAGGTGTGCTGAGTTACCAGCACCTTGCCTTCGTCCCAGCTCCTCACCCACATGACTAACTTCCTGATTCCAGGAAAACAGGGTCACAGAATTTTAGTGCAAGAAAGGAACTTAAGAGTTTACCTCCTAAGTCCAGCCCTCCCATTTTATAAAGGGGGAAACAACTCTGGTGAAATTATAAAACAAATTTTACAAGAGTTGGAGGTAGAGCCAGAACTAGAACCTGTCTTTTCTCTTCTGAAAATTCCTCTAGAGCAGAGAATCTGATTTTTACATTGTTGAGTGTCTTCAAAAACTGGGACATTTTTAGCTGGGCGTGGTGGCACACACCTGTAATCCCAGCACTCTGGAAAGCTGAGGCAGAACGATTGCAAGTTTGGGGCCAGCTCAGTCAATTTCACAATTTAGTGAGATCATATCTCAAAATTAAAAATTTAAAAGGGTGAATATGTAGCTTAGTGCAAAGGTCCTGGGTTCAGTCCTCAGTATGAAAAACAAAACAAAACAAAAACAAAGAAAGAAAAGAAGAAAATTGGGACATTTCTCTGCAGGGATACTAAATTGGTTCATGGTAGTGACTGTTACTGTTACATAAGGTATATACTCTCCAGTTCCCACCTCCCTTGTTGCCTCTTCTTTTAGACTGGGTATCAGCTGTGAGATATTTCTATAATCCATGTCTGTCAAAAAAAATGAAATGAAGCTGGGTGCATGCCTTTAATCCTAGCACTCTGGGAGGCTGAGGCAGGAGAATTGCAAATTCAAGCCCAGCTAGGGCAACTTAGCAAGACACTGTCTCAAAATAGAAATAAAAAGGGCTGGGGACATAGCTCAGTGCAAAAAAGAGAGAGAGCAGAATGTTTTGAGAATAGTGGGTTCAGCTAGGTGTGGTGCACACATCTGTAATCCCGGCACTTGGGAGGCTGAGGCAGGAGGATTGCCCTGAGTTCAACATCAGCCTGGAATACATAGTGAGTTCAAGGCCAGCCTGAACTACATAGTGAGTCCCTGTCTCAAAAAACAAAACAAAACAAAAGAATAGTGGGTTTGTGATGACCACTGCCTGTCATCCCAACACTTGGGAGGCTGAGGCAGGAGGATCACCATGAGTTTGAAGTCAGCCTGGGATACATAGTTCAAGGCCAGCCTGAACTACAGAGTGAGAATGTCTGAAAAAAAGGAAAAATAGTGGGGCTGGGGATTTAGCTCAGTGGTTCTGCCACCTGCCCCGAAACCGCAAGGACCCAAGTTCGATCCGGTACCAAAACAAAAGAAAATTGTGGGTTTCTGGGTGTGGTAGCATGTACCTGTAATCCTAGCTACTCAGGATGCTGAGATACGAGGATCACTTGAGCCTCACTTGAGTGAGATTTAAAAAAAAAAAAATCAGGCGTGGTGGTGCACACCTGTAATTCCAGCACTTGGAAGGCTGAGGCAGGAGAATCACCTGGAGTTCAAAGCCAGCCTGAATTATATAGTGAGACACTGCCTCAAAAAAACCAAAAACCAAGAAACAAAAGGATGGAAGAGAGCATGTTTCCTTAGAAATAAATATTCTTATTTGGCCTCCTTTATTTAATAGCCTTTCTTGGCCACCAGGTGCTGGTGGATGTGCCCTATATGTGTCTGCCCTGGCAACCTACCCTCCAGAGAGTTGATGCAGTGCGGTGTACACAACACACATCTCTATCCACGGGGTCTGTGTTGACTGGCTGTGCCTAAGAATTGATCTGAGTCTGCATCAGCACCATTGCTGGTGGGGTGTTTTATTGGGCTATGGTTTCTGAAGTATTTTTATTTGCACAGGCAACCTTGCTGCCAACGATCTGTCCACTTCTCGGACAGGTAGACTACGGAAGGTCCTTCAAAGCTATGTGCCTCAAGGTATCAGGGAAAGGAATCAAATTCGAGTCACTTCTTGGGACGGAAGGAAGTGGGGAGAACTGGAAGGGGACACTTATGACCGAGTGAGTAATTCTTTTTTTTTTTTTTTGGTACCGGGGATCAAACTTGGGACCTTGCGCTTGCGCAGCAGGCAGCGAAACCACTGAGCTAAATCCCCGGCCCCCAAAAGTATAATTTTTTTTTTTTTTGGACTGGGGATCGAACTCGGGTCCTTGCACTTGCAGGGCAGGCACCAGAACCACTGAGCTAAATCCCCGGCCCCCAAAAGTATAATTTTTTTTTTTTTTGGACTGGGGATCGAACTCGGGTCCTTGCACTTGCAGGGCAGGCACCAGAACCACTGAGCTAAATCCCCAGACCAGTAATTCTTGATTTAGGACATCCACTTAAAATTTCTTTCTTTCTTTGTTTTCTTTTTTTTTGGTTGAGACAAGGTCTTGCTTTGTAGTTCAGGCTGGCCTTGAACTCACTATGTAGCCCAGGCTGGCCTCAGACTCACAACAATCCTCCTGACTCAGCCTCCTGAGTGCTGGGATGACAGGCGTGTGCCATCATGCCCAGCTTTTTCATACATTTTAGAATCAGATTGTCAATTTGTAAAACAAAGTCTTTGGTGCTCTCATCAGCAATTATATTGACTCTAAGCACTTAATTTGAAAGATAATTTTACTGAACATAGAAATTTATGTTGCCAGTGTTTTTCTGTCTTCCACCTTGATCCCAGTTTGGAAAGAGTGCGTTTTGAATCCATGTCTTGATTTTGTTAGCAGTTTTAGAAAATTCTTCGCTATTATCTCTGAATATTTTTTCTGCTTCATTTTTGTCTGTTATGATTTTGGAACTATAATCACATGTATTTTATGCTTCTTTACCATGTCCCACTGTTTTACTTTTCTTCTCTCTCCTTCCTTCCCTCCTCCCTCCTCCTGCTCTTCCTTCTTTACCTCCTCTACCTCCTCCTCCTCTTTCCTCTTTTTTTTTTTTTTTTGGTACCAGGATTGAACTCAGGACCTTGCACCTGCCAGGCAGACGTGGCACCTCTGAGCTATATCCCTGGCCCTCCTCCCCCTCTAGCTCTCCTCTTCTTCTTCCTCCTTCTTTCCCTTTGTCTCTCTGTGTCTTTCTCTCTTTTGTGGTGGTGATGTTGAACACCAAACTGAGGGCCTTGTGCATACTAGGCAAAGTGTAGCTCTACCACTGAGCTATATCCTACGCCCCTATTTTTGTTCTTATTGTTTTTGAGACAAGGTCTCGCTATGTAGTTCAGGCTGGCCTTGAACTCACTGTGTAGCCCAGGCTGGCCTCAAATATGTGGTGATCCTCCTGCCTCAGCCTCCCAAGTGCTGGGATTACAGGTGTGTGCCACCAGGCTTAGCTGTATATTTTATTTTTATTTAATTCACTAACCCCTGTTTTTTACTCTTGTATTTCTGTTCTTTTTTCTCATGATTCAGTATGAATATTTTCACTTAATTCACTAGTTCTTTCTTCAACACTGTCTAATATGTGATTAAATATATCTATTGCATTCTTAGTTATTGTATCTTACAGTTTTAGGATTTCTGATTTTTTTAAATTTTAAAGTTTTGTTAATTTTAAAGTTTTTTCATCTAACTTTTTATGTTGTGACTTTTTGAAACATTTCTTTCTTTTTTTTGAAACACTTAGTTCTCATAATTTCAGTATCTTGTCTCATATGAGTCTGCTTCTGCTATCATATTTTTGTGTGTATATGTGGTGCTGAGGATTGAACCCAGGGCCTCATGCATACTGAATACATGTTCTACCACTTAGTGACACCTCTGTTATCAGGTAGCTCCTTCTAAAAGTGGCTCATCAAATAAATGTTATCAGGTTTTGTGATGCTGGTATCTCCTTCTGGAGTTGGATTCCAGGTTCTTCTGTCTTGAACAAAGAATTGAACAAAATGAGCAAAAAACAGTGGCAAAGTTTATTTGAAAAAGTAAAAGTGAAGAGTGAGGGAGAAGCTTGCTCTGCAGTGTGAGGTTGGGCCGAGTAAAAGGAAAAAACAAGATAGAAGAACACCCTGGAGGAAGCAGAGCGGGCTATGGTGAGGAAAGCCACAATAGCAAGCTCTTCTTGGCATCTGTGTCCTTTTATGCTGTCCAGATCTCGAAACCCACAAGAACTTCTACATACAGGTCCTGAGAGGCAGGGCTGTGTTAGGGTTAGGGTGGGCCTGCTTCCTCCAGGATGTACTTTTATCTTGCTTTTTCCTACATACTAGGTCACATACATGGCACCTGGACGAGCTGTTCTGCAACTGGGTTAGTAGCAGGCTCTCTGGCTGCTCTTTACTGACTTGTATCTGCAATGACTGACCAAAAATTGGAAAGAGAAGAAAAGGGGAGATAAACTTCAAACGGGCCCTGTAGGCCTCCTACGGCTGGAAGAAAATCGCAGAGGCCATGCACACCGCCACCACACCAACTCACATATACATATGGAAAAGCAGGAAACAGTTCCCAGTGCCATGAGAAGAGTCTCCTGAGTTCCCCAACCTAAAAAACCTTTGTGGCATTTTAGAGAGAGAAACAAAAATTGTATCCAAAAGGGCCTTGCCTGTTCCTTTTGGCTGGCTATGCCAAATATGTTAATGGGTTTTAGGGTGCTGGAGCCTCCTCCTGGATGTAGTTTCTAGGTTCTTCCTGTCCTGCACAAAGAATTGGTCAAGACAAGCACAAATGGTAGCAAAGTTTCATTAAAGGTAGAAAAAGCTCTGCAGAGTGAGTTTGGGGCAAGTAAAAGTAGGAAAAGAAGTACACTATGTAGCATGAGGGTGGGCCATCATGCAAGAGAGAACACGGTGGCCTCTTGGGGCATTTGCTGTTGTTATTTTGTGTTTTGTTTTGTGTGTGTGTGTGTGTGTGTGTGTGTGTGTGTGTTTTGAGGGAGAGTCTTGCTATGTAATACAGGTTCCCAGGTTCCTAGGTGCTGGGCTTATAGGCATATGCTACCATGCCCAGCTTCTCGTGGTTTTTCGGTGATTTGAATTTTATCTTCTGGTAAGTTAGTAATTTGTAACTTTGATTGCCAATGCTGTATATAAAGAATTATCTGAGGCTGTACATGCTGCCAGCTTCCTTTAAAAAGATTTTGATTTGCTTCAGGGCAACAGTTTAACATTAAGGCATACCATTTTAATTCACTCAATTTAGGCTGACTCAGGGTTGGTCTTTGTGAGGGCTGTTCTTTTTCCAGCTTTCCTCTGTATCTAGGGTATTAAATTTCAGGAGCCAGCTCAAAGCAGAAGGTATTTGTTTACTAGCATGCTCTTTGAAGATTTGGTTTTGCTGTGGGTTTCCATTCCAGTTTCTCACCTCATGTGGGAAATGCACTGTTTTTTTGTCCTTCTAGGCTTTTAGTTAATAGGGATTAGTAAAAAAAACATAAACCATTAGCTGGGTGTGGTGGCATCCCAGAACTCTAGGAGGCTGAGAAAGGAGGATAGCAGATAGCCATCTAGGCTGGGCACTTTAGTGATTTAGCAAGTCACAATCTCAAGCAAAAGGGCTGGAGATGTTGCTCAGCATGAAGGCTCTGGACTCAGTCCCCAGGACTGTACTGAAAACAAAACAAAACAACCCCAGAAGCCATTAATTTAGCTCCTACATGCCTCTTTGGATTTATTGTCCTGTCTTTTTTTTTTCCTTCTGGAGGCTTTTGTAATTTTGAGTGCTACATTTGAACATATTTCTGTCACACTTCATTTTTTTTTGGTACCAGGAATCAAACTCAGGACCTTGTACTTGCGAGGCAGGCAGCGGAACCACTGAGCTAAATCCCCAGCCCTGAACATATTTTTAAAATACATTTTACCCAGCCTTTTTAAAGTTTTGTGTTATAACAATTTTTAGTATATCTAATTTACTACATTACTAGAATCAAGAGGTATAAAACTCTTCTATGATATGGTTTCTAGAACATTGCAGTGTTCCTTCTGTGGGTATCACCATTAGTTAATATTTCATTTTTTCTGTGAAGGGCAGCCCCATCACAGTTCAGCATGGTCTGACTAGAATACAAGGTGATCATTTTTCTATCAAGGCAGCTGGGAACACATCAGGATGTTGAACACTGGATCAGTTTTTAATTTGCCTAGAGTTCCTGTTTAACTAAAACAGATCTTTTTCAAAGATGATTTTACTTTTTGAAACAAAAAAGTTTAAAAGAAAAATTTTTTTTTTTTTAACTGGGGATTGAACTTGGGACCTTGCACCTGCAAGGCAGGCGGCAGAACCACTGAGCTAAATCCCTGGTCCAAAATTTTTGTTTTTATTCAGTAGGCTCTTTGTAATGAATGATTTTGTATTTCTTACTTTAAAACTTTTCCATATTAGATCGGACATTGTTTTAATTTAATTTTGAATCCTGATTTTGTTATTCAATATTATCTATAAATTGAGCATTGTATCATCTATGAACTGGATGTTTTCATCCAAGTAGGTAAGGACACATCCCTGAAGCACTAAAACTTTTTCTTAGTTGATAGCAGTTCTTTAATTTTATATTTATCTGTGTGTTGGTTTCGGCTTTTTGACTATTCATAAATATTGCTGAATATACTATTTTCCCACTCAATATTTCACAGTTGTCTAAGAGGCTAAAATGAGTAGCTTTGTCAGGTTCTCTGAAATGGAGGGATGGGCAGAGGGAACATGAACCTTCTAGGCCAAGGGGCTAAGACAGCTCTGGCCTCAGTAGGAAGAGTCTTTAAGGAACTTTAATGCTTTACCCTTTAACTCTGAGCAGGTACTGGTAGATGTGCCCTGTACCACAGACCGCCACTCGCTTCATGAGGAAGAGAATAACATTTTTCAACGGTCAAGGAAGAAGGAGCGACAGATGTTGCCTATGCTGCAATTGCAGCTACTAGCGTGAGTGATAGATTTACAAAAACTCAAGGGTTTGTGCCAGAGTGCTCTAGGAGTCTGGTCACTGGAAGATTGGGGGAACCAGAAGCTTTTGCCAAGACTGTCACCCATAGAAGGGTCTTATAGCTGGAGATTTGCCTGGAGGAGATGCGATAGTCCTTTTCTGGAACATTAAAAACCCTATCTAGGCCCAGGGATTTAGCTCAGTGGTTCTGCCACCTTCCTCGAAAGCGCAAGGACCTGAGTTTGATCCCTGGTACCAAAAAACCCCCCAAAAAAACCCTGTCTAGGGCTGGGGATTTAGCTCAGTGGTTCCACTGCCTGCCTCACAAGCTCAAGGTTCTGAGTTTGATCCCCAGTACCAAAAAAACAAAACAAAACAATACCCTAATAGGATATACCAGGGTGCAGTGCACAAATTTACTCATGCTCCGTTGCCCCCTGTACCAGTGACTTGCATATTTGAAAAAGAGCTATTGCCAGATTCAGCGGTGTGTATCTGTGGTTTCTGCTACTTGAAAGGCTGGGAAGGAGGATCACGTGAGCCCAGAAGATTGGGGCTGCCCTAAATTCCTGGGCAAAAGTAGTGAGACTGCTTCTTTTTTTTTTTTTTTGGTACTGGGGATCAAACTCGGGACCTTGTGCTTGTGAGGCAGGTGGCAGAACCGCTGAACTAAATCCCTGGCCCCGAGACTGCTTCTTAAAAAAAAAGGAAAGAAAAGTTGGGGATGATGGCATATGCCTATAATCTTAGCACTTAGGGGAGGCTGGGGCAGGAAGATCACCATAAGTTCAAGGCCAGCCTGGATTACATAGCAAAACCCTGTCTCAAAGCCCCCCCCCACCCCACAAAAAAAAAAGGAAGAGAAGGAGGGAGGGAAAAAGGAAAAGAAAATGAACTACTGAGGGTTGGGGTAAAGACTCAGTGTATGGGGCTGGGGATTTAGCTCAGTGGTTCTTGCCTCACAAGCACAAGGACCCGAGTTCGATCCCCAGTACCAAAAAAAAAAAAAAAGACTCAGTGTATAACCAGCTTCAGGGTTTAGTCCATAACCAGTCCAGATACAAAGTAAGGCTTCCCAGAAGAGAGACCATGGAATAAGGTTGGATTGGTCTCTGCCTTGAGAATAAGTTTTCAGGCAGTGTCATCATAGAAGGGACTTAAGTGACTAATTCAGCTACCCATTGTGTAGTAGCTCTTTATTTGCTCCTTCTACTGCTGGGAAGCTCACTAGTCATTGCTTCTTTCTCTTTCTGTTTTCAGGGCTGGACTTCTTGCCACCAAACCAGGAGGCCACGTTGTCTATTCCACTTGCTCACTGTCACATTTACAGAACGAGTATGTGGTGCAAGGCACCATTGAGCTTCTGGCCAACCAATACAGCATCAAGGTTCAGGTGGAAGACCTGTCTCACTTCCGAAAACTTTTCATGGACACATTCTGTTTCTTTCAATCCTGCCAGGTTGGCGAGCTGGTATTGCCAAACCTGATAGCCAATTTTGGGCCTATGTACTTCTGCAAAATGCGTAGGCTGACATAGCATCACCCTGTTCCTGAAGTAGGAAGACAAAGGGTGTATTCTGTTGGAGGAACCAGAAACCAAGACCATTGGCAGATACACACTGTGGATCCTGTCTCCATCTTCCAGTTTTTATGAAGACAGTTTTAAGCAGTAGGAATTAGGAGTTTGTATGTCCTGATGTCCAATTGTGGAGCATCAGCAGGTTTCTAGCTCACTTATACCTCTGCCCCGCCTCCACATCTGTGCTAAAGGTTGCTACCCTGTTTGAGGGTTAGCAGGAGGAACGAATGAGCAGGCCTACACTATAAGCTGTAAACTTGGGAAGAAGCAGTTAGCCAATAAAATTGTTGATGCTCCATAGATCTGGGGCTATTATTGGGGGCTTCATGTCAGTCCAGGTCCTGTTTTAGTTCTGTTTGTTCCCAGCTGCAGCTGCTGAATACTAGCTCCAAGGTGCCTGAGCCTGGTTACAGGCCTCTGGTTATAGCTCCTCCCTCACACTTGAGGTAAGTTCCTCTTGATTAGTTGACAGGCCCAGCAAGCCTTCCTAGTTCCCCGTGATCTAATTTGAAGAGCAAGTAACTAAATATGTTAAGCCTGTGCATGATAATCTTCTTACTCATATTGAGAAAGCTCTCCTGAGCTGAATAATTCTGACCGTTCCTTCTGCTGTCAGTGACACTACTGTGTGGCTGGAGAAACTGCTTCTCCTATAGGGATGTCACACTCTTGTGCATTTCTTCCTTTGTTCCTTCTTCTAGCAGCAAACATGGCATGAGCTCCTGTGGGACAGGGAGCTAGAGAGCTGTTAAGAGTATTTGGGAACTCACCTCATTTTGCTGAAGTATCTGGGCATCTCCTAATGTTTTGCTTTGTGGTACTAGAGATTGAACTGAGGACCTTATGCAGTTTTTGTTCTTGTTTCTAATCTGTGGCTGAGCTCTGGTGCCTGTCCTTTAGCCCACTTCCAAATCCCTCAGTGCTTTTCCCAGCATCACTGGAATTCACTTCTCACAATGTGCTTGAGGGCAACATTACATAATTTACTGATAGCATGACGGTTATGTAGTTATATTTTTGTAACATTAGCCTTAAAAAAGATAACCTTTATTCTAGGAACCAGCCTACAAGCTCAGACCTCACCAAGGGGTGACGAGGATGAAAAATAGACACAGAATCAGGTTAAAATCTGGGGGGCCAGGGAACTCACGTTTCCCTTCTGCATAGAGCCCCAAGTGACTGGCAAACCTTGGCTTTATTTAGTCAGACACGGGCACAAGCAATTAGAGTTACACAGGATTCATCTGTCTCCCTTCTACCATGGTACTTGTCAAACAGTCTCAGGTGTTTTTACTTTTCCCTGCAGTTGTCAGCCCTCTTTCTTAGTGCTCACTGAAGAAACCAATTAGGCCTCAGACTTCCCAGCTGGTCACCCACACTTTATGGCAGAGATATTAAAACTTGCTCATGGGCTGGGGATTTAGCTCAGTGGCTCCTCACCTGCCCTGAAAGCGCAAGGTCCTGAGTTTGATCCCTGGTACTCCAAAAACAAAACAAACTTATGATCCTTCTGCCTCAGCCTCCCAGAGTAATGCGATTACAGGTGTGTGCCACCATGCTTGACTTCCATCAGTTTTTAATGTGTTTATTAAGGTTTTGTTTAATTTTTTGGTCAGCGCTAGAGATTGAATGGAGGTCCTTGTGCATCCCAAGCAAGTGCTGTAGCACTAAGCTACCTTCCCAGCTCTAATGAGTTTTGGTAATTGTTTTTCTTTTCCTTTTCTTTTTTCCAGTACCAGGGATTGGACTCAGGACCTTGCACTTTCGAGGCAGGCAAGGTGCCACTGAGCTAAATCTCCAGCCCAGTAATTGTGTATAATAGTGTACCCATGATCACCATCAAGAAGTAGAAATTGGGCCGGGGATTTAGCTCAGTGGTTTTGCTGCCTGCTGCGCAAGCGCAAGAGCCCGAGTTCAATCCCCGGTACTAAAAAAAAAAAAAGTAGAAATTAATTCCATCTCCTAAAATATTTCCTTTTGTTTCTTTGCATTCATTCCCTTCTGTTCCAGGTCACAGGTAACTACTGATTTTTTGTCACTATATTTTGCCTTTTTTTTTTTTTGGTACCAGGGCTTGAACTCAGGATCTTGCGCTTGCGAGGCAGGTGTGGTGCCACTGAGCTAAATCCCTGGACCTATATTTTGCCTTTTATAGAATTTGATATTGTGGATGATAGAGTTGATTTGCTACTGGATTGCCAGAACTTCATATTTATCTTTGAGACACCTGAATGTCTAGCTTTTCCACTCTTGGACAAAATAAGGGTATTGGGATTTACAATGTCTGCTTAAAATCTGACTGTCCTCTGGTAGCCCCCAGGATTACTTTCTTTAATGATAGTTTGCAACTGGTCTAGCTGCTTATGTGTGTGTGGCTTGATTACATGGTCAGAGGAGTGTGAAAACCTTCCTGGGAACTTTCTTTGTAAGCAGCACAGGTTTATTTTTATCTCACAGTTTGTAGAGATTTCAGTCATAGTCTGCTGGCTCCAAGGCAAGGTGGCATGGCAGAGGGGCACTGCAGAGAAACAGTCCATGGCAGTACAGGCAGGAAGCAGCACTGAAGCCTGCCTTCTTTCTTTCCCTTTATATTGGGAACTTCTGATTTGAGCTTTCCCAAAGCAAGGATTCTTCACACAGATCATAGTGATTCAGGCACAGACCCCCTCTCAGTGCAGTCCACATGTGAATAAGGGCCACTGGGATCTTGTACATGGGATGTCTCAGATTCCTGATGCTTACCTGCATAGTCTTTATCTTGCTGCTCTGTATCCTTTGCCTTTAAATTAAAAGCTGAGGGGCTGGGGATTTAGCTCAGTGGTTCTGCCGCCTGCCTCGAAAGTGCAAGGACCCGAGTTCGATCCCCAGAACCAAAAAAAGAAAAAAAGCTGAGATGACTATACTCTGTGGATGCTGGTGAATCTTTTCAAATACTTGACCTTGGGAAATGAAACATATAGTATAATCTTTTGTGTTGGACTTCTTCAAGTTAGTGCTGTATAATGTTTTTGAAAATACTATTGATGATTTGTTCCTTTTTATTGTTGACTTGTGTTCCATAGATATAGATAAATCACAGTTTGTGAACATTTGAGTTGCTTCCATTTTTGGCCATTAGTAATGGTGCTAACATTTACATAAATGATTTTATGTGTACAAGTTTTCTTGTCTCTGAGAAACTACACAGGTGGAATTGTTGGGTCATATGGTTAATGTATTTTTTTGTGTGGTTAATGTATTTTTAACTTTATGAGATATTGCCATACTGTTTTTCAAAGTGGCTCTAGCATTTTATATCCCTGTCACTAATGTATGAGAATTCCTACTTTTCCACATCCTTGCTTGTACTTGCATTGTCATCCTAAACTTTATTTTGGCTCGATGAGTTGGCTCATGCCTGTAATCCCAGCTACTCAGGAGGCTGAGTCAGGAGAATTGCAAGTTAAACATTTGAAAAAACTGATAAAACAGTGGAATACCCCTTTAATTCCACATAGTTGTGAGGCTAAGACAGGAGGATATAAGTTTGAGACCATCCTGGACAACTCAGTAAGACCCTGTTTTAAAATAAAAAGGACTTGGGATGTAGCTCAGTGGTAGAGTGCTTGCTTAGCATGTTTACAGCCCTGGGTTTAATCCCCAGTACCACCCCCCCCAAAAGCTTTGGCCCATCTCAGGGGAAAAAAAAAAAGATCCCTATAGCACTTTACACATCATTCAGGGATTTGGATATCTCCCCCCCCCAAAATAATTTACATAAATACTTAAATATTTTTGCAGTGCTAAGGGTTGAACCCAGGGCTTCATACTTGGTAGGCAAGCACTCTACCACTGAACGGTAGTCTAGCCCCCTAAAACCTATCTATAAACCCCTAGTTAAAAAACCTTTGAGTTAGAAGGTCTCAGGGTTTGAGGTCCTTGAATGGAAGAAAGGCAAGAGGAACCCTCATTGGCCAACTCAAATCACCACTTTCCCCCCTTTTAACTATTGCTCTTCTCACATGCATTCATCATCTCCACACATCAGTACCGTCTCTGCCCTGCTGCCCAAGCCAGAAGCTGCAGTTACCCTTATTACCTAACTACTAGTAGCAATGGCACTAATCGCCAGGGTGTTTTGTTTCTTTTTGGTACCAGGGATCGAACTCCAGTCCTTGCACTTTCGAGGGAGGCGGCGGCACCACTGAGCTAAATCTCTGGCCCCACCAGTGTGTTTTGAACACTTGCTTGAGCCAGGACCATGCTATGAAAACATTGTTTTATGTCCTTGTTTTTTATCCTCACAAAACCCTAGGAGATACTCTTTCTTAGTCCCATTTTATAGATAAGGGAAGGAGCATAGATCACTTAATCTTAGCTAAGTAATTTCTCCTACCACATGAAGAAGCCTGGATCATCCTGCTGGAGTGCATCTTAGACCTTCCAACCTGGGGACAGCAGCCTAAATTGCTGACTTCAGAACTTTGAGCAAATAGAATGGTGACTGTTGTAAGCCACCAAGTTTTGAGGCTAAATCAGCTTAATGAGAATTGTTAACATCTGTCAATTAATAAGTACTGTAATTGACATTTAAAAACCCAGACTTTAGGGCTGGTAATGAACTCAGAGGTAGATCCATGCTTATCATGTATGAGGCTTTTGGTTCAATCCCTAGCACCACAAAAGGTAAATCTCCCTAATCTGACAGTGTTGTTGATCTGTTTATAATCCTTGTTCTCAGTGTTGCCTCCAAGTCCAGGTCCAAACTGAGCCCTGGACTCTGGTGGTTTCATGCTTGCCATCCCCTACTCCCTTTTCTCACAGACTCTAGGTTTCAAGTATAACCTGACTGGTCCTCTGAGTTATGACACATTGTTTTCTCTGTCCTGTGCCCTTTTCCTTCTCTTCTTGTTCAGAGAGCAAGTCTGCACCTCCAAAAAGCCTATTCAGATCCTTGAAAGCAGACTGAGTGGTTCCATCTTCTGTATCTGTTATGGGTGTAGCACTTCCCATCTTTGCTTTTTCTCCTTTACCCTATTCCTAGATGAGGAATTGTTCAGGGCAGGAAACTAGTATTTACCTTTGCATCTTCTAGCCCCCAAGTGCCGATATGCATGTTTAATGTTAGGTAAGCAATATATACTTGAGTGTCTGTCATGTGCTAGGCCTAATCCTAAATGTAGGAATGGTGAACATGATGGACAAGGTCTTTTTTCTTATGAAAAAAGATGGCCAATCTAGAGGGCAAGTTAATTACAAATAAATTATAACTAATTATAGTTAATTTCAAGTAAATTACAAGTGAGCAAAGTCCTGAGAAAAGAGTAGAGTACATATGGCTGGGGGACTTACCCTAGAGGAAGAGATTTTTTTTTGTTGTTTTTTGTTTTGCTTTTGTTTTTGTAGTTTCTTTTTCTTTTTTCATTCATTAAGATTATTGGTACATTTTAGGAATATGCTGACATTCATTATTGGGAATTTGTACCTTTACATAATATATCTTGTTCTTATTTTTTTCCCCCATTCCCCTGCCCTCCCTTCAACCACTCCACCCCTCTCTATTTACAAAGACTTTGTTTCCATTTTTTCCTTTTCTCATATTATTCCTTTCCCTTCTTTCCTTTCCCTTGCCCTTTCCAATTCCCATTCCCCTTTTGACCTTTTCTTCCTATTTCACATGATCCATTATACATTTTGATCCTTATTTACACTTTCAGTTTCTCACACCAGAGAAATGATTCAGTATTTACACATGTGTGTCCTGTTTATTTCACTTACGAGTATGGCCTCAATGTGCATTCATTTAGCTATAAATGTCTCTAATTTCTCATTCTTTATGGCTGAGTAGTACTCCATTTTATTAAAAAAACACATTTTTTTAATTGTAAAAAAATTGTGTATTGGAAGAACTCACTGCATAAGGTGACAGAATTCCAAAATCAAATTACATGAAAATACACATCACAATTTCTTTGTACAATAGGTGAGGAAAAATCTGCAGTATAGAAGAATACAGGCAAAGAAATATGAAGGACCAAGAAGGGTATGAGGGCAAATAGCACTTTTGATAGCAAACCCAGAAGTAAAAAGCCAGTAGCTATGCATGCTTCATTTATCCACTCTTAATGGGCAATTGAGGGCAAAAAACCAAACAAGAATTTTGTATTGTTTGGGGTAAATTTCAGTAAGTTGAATTTAGAAGCAACAGCTTTTTTTTTTTTTTAGTTCTCGGGGATAATGACTGGGTTCAAGAGCTCTTAACAGCCAGAAAATGTTATTGCTACATCCAATCCAAGGGTGCAAGTAGAATATAAAAAGGACAAAGAACCTAGTGATGACCACTCTGGTGTCATCATTGAAAATCAAGTAACTCCTTATTAACTATTTCAGTATTTGAACTAAATGATTTGAGGACTTTCTGGCAGAAGAGACAAAAGCAAAAGGGGGTATGTCAAAACAAAGAAGATAGAAAAGTTTAATAAGTGAAATGAGTTTAATGAAGCCTTAATGCTTTAAAAGAAATTAAATGGAAACTTTTAATCCTAATCGCTTTTCATCTGACATTCTTTTTTTTTTTTTTTTGGTACTGGGGATCAAACTCGGATCCTTGTGCTTGTGAGGCAGGTGGCTGAACCACTGAGCTAAATCCCTGGCCCCATCTGACATTCTTTAAGGAGTCTTATTTTTGGTACTGGGGATTGAACTCAGGACCTTGCACTTGCAAAGCAGGTGACTGAACCACTGATAAGACTCAAAGAGTCTTTTAAAACTGATAAGAAACAGGGCGGGGGATTTAGCTCAGTGGTTCGGCCGCCTGCCTTGAAAGGTCCAGAGTTCAATCCCCAGTACAACAACAACAACAACAAAAAGAAAACCTGCTAAAATCTTTTAGAGTTTACACAATTCTTATTCTACTACAAGAAAGCATTATTTGGTGCAAGGTGTGTATGTGGATGTACATGAACAGTATATATATTGTCCAGATCATGTTGTGCTATGTACAGGTCTTTACAATTCCTCCTGAAGGTTAAAAGAGTTCGTTGGAATTCAGACTGCGAAATCATCTGAAAGTTGACATTTGTTAGGCTCTTATCAGCATTGATGACTGGCATGCTTTATTGCAGCCCAGTTCCAGCCAGTGTTTGCCAACTTGTTGTGACAGAAGTCCAGCAGTAGGTGGGTAGAGTGCAGGAAAACAGTGCCATGTTTCACAATTGGAGACCCTGAAATAAGTGAAATTTCTAGCTGCTGAATAAATCTCACTCAAAAGCAGTTTCTTGGCTTTTTCTTACACAGTGGAAAACTTTCCTTTTAAATTCTCCATTTCTGTCTTCCCTCCATTCTTTCAAAGCATCCACATTAGCAGTTGAGTTGCCATTAGGGTCCGCCAGCATCAAAATGGCACTAATCATGATAGTTTCCAGTGTGGATAGGGAGCCAGCATTCCTCTGGTATTTCATAACCATATTTATTCTCACCAGGTTCATGAAGAATAGAAATGCAAACATCACCATTTTTATCAACATTGGGGTGCCAGATTTCTGTAATGAATTTCATTTTAGGAGGCCAGAGGGGATAATCTTCTGGGAAAGTGAGATGAACCTTAAAAACACCACCTTCATAAAGTGTATCAGGAGGACCAATAATAAGGACTTCCTGCCAATAGAGATCATCGTCATCTATTAAACCTGCTGAAAAGCCTTCCATTAAATTTTTGTTGAGTTAATGTGTAGAGGTTTCATCCATAATCACCTGGCTCCAAGGCAGAGTGGCACATGGCAGAAGGTCAACAGTTGACAGTGGTGAAAGAATAAAAGCAGCAAGAGCAAAAACAAAAACAAAAAAAAACACATTTTCTTTGTCCAGTTTCCTGTTAGTGGGCAATTGAGCTGTCTCCAAGTTTTAGCTATTACAAACTGTGCCGGAAATCAAAGGCCTCTACTCTGAAAACTATAGCACTCTGAAAAAAGATGGAACAGAGTATCAGAAAATGGAAAGACATCCCTTGCTCCTGGGTAGGAAGAACCAATATGGTGAAAATGGTCATACTTCCAAAACTGCTATATAGTCAATGCAATCCCAGTTGAAATTCCAAAAGCATACTTCACAGATGTTGAGAAAACAATCCAAAAATTCATTTGGAACAAGAAGAGACCTAGAATAGCAAAAGCAATTCTAGGCAACAAAGACAAGGTAGGGGGTATCACAATCCCCAATTTGAAACTATACTACAAAGCTACTGTGATAAAAACAGCATGGTACTGGCAAAGAAACAGACCTGAGAATCAGTGGAACCAATTAGAAGATGCAGAAACAACTCCAGACACACTCAGCCACCTCATCTTTGACAAAGGAGCCAAACATCCTCACTGGATGAAAGATAGCCTCTTTAATAAATGGTGCTGGGAAAATTGGATTTCAACTTGCCGGAGATTAAAACTAGACCTATATCTCTCACCATGCACTAAACTAAAATTGAAATGGATTGAAGATCTAAATATTGAAACAAACACTAAACTGGCTGAAGGAGAGGTTAGGTAAAACTCTTGAAGACATTGGTGGAGGAAAAGATTTCATGAACAAACCTCAGTCCCACATGAACTAGCACAAAGAATCAAAAACTGGGATCTCTTCATATTAAAAAGCTGCTGAGCAAGAGAAACCACCAACAGCATGAAAAGACAACCCACACTGTGGGAAAAAATTTTTACCTGCTGTTCCTCAGACAAAGGTCTACTTTCTAGAATTTATAAAGAACTTAAAAGAGAGCCCGGGCTCAGAGGTGAAGGTAAAAGCGGATGAGGTTGCCTAGCTGGCACTGGTGGCAGGCTTAGCGCTTCCACTTTGCAGATGAGAAACCTGAGGCTTGGAGGATCGGTGGGACTTGCCCAGGACACGCCGCCCTGGAGCTCTCCCCGTGCCACACCTGACCCCAGAGCCCCA
>NW_004624906.1:2271453-2351693 GCF_000247695.1 Heterocephalus glaber
TTGTACTGGGGATTGAATCCCTCTTATCTTCTTAATTGCTCCCTCCAGCAAAGTTGTTTTTTTTAGTATGGGGAATCAAACTCGGGTCCTTGTGCTTTAGAGGCAGGTGGCAGAACCACTGAGCTAAATCCCCAGCCCCAAAAAGTTTCAATTCTTTCTAGTCAGGATTAACCAGAAAGCCTAATGAGACCTTTATTTTATTCTTTCCCTACCTGTAGACTCCTTTCCCCTATATAGGCATTTGCCACCATGAGTAGCTTTTTTTGTTTTTTGAGACAGGGCCCACTGTATACTTCAGGCCGGTCTTGAATTCACTATGTAGCCCAGGCTGGCCTCAAACTCAGTGATCTCCTGCCTCAATTCCTGGAATTATAGGTGTGCACCACCATGCCCAGCTCTGTTTTCCCAGTTTTATTTTAGCTTAACAGCGTGGAGACTATAACACATTTGAGGACTTTATCAATAATACTTCAGGTATTTCTTTTAAAATTTTAAACATAAAGAATGATTTCTAATACAGTCTATAATTTGGACATGTCCTTAAGCAAAAGTTTTAATCTCTTTAACAGTTAAAATACAAGTTAGAAAGTTTCAGGACCTGGGATTTAGCTCAGTGGCACTGTGCCTGCTTTGCAAGTGCAAGGTCCTGAGTCCAATCCCCGGTAACAAAAAAAAAAGAAAGTTTGCTGACAGTTTGTGTCAGATGTGTATCAGCTGTAAATAGTCTCTCTATGCAGTCCTGACTCTCAGAGGTGGAGGGCACAGGCTCCCAGAAATACAGGAAACAGGAACTCCATTAGACCGTTTTTATTTTTTGAAAAGGATTGGGGATCAAACCCAGGTCTTTACGCATGTCAGGCAAGTGATCTACCACTGAGCTAATGTACCTCCAGCTCCCAATTGACATCTTGATTGCAGCCTAGTGAGAGATTCTAAAGCAGATAATCCCACCACACCACTCCCAATCTACAGATATTGAGAGATAATAAATGTTCTTGTTTTAAACTGCTAAATTTTGGATAACATATTATATATAACAATAGGAAAACAATGTAGTGAGGTATTATACGCTGATGTTTTTTAGTCTCTCTTTTTTTTTTTTTTTTTTTGGTGCCGGGGATCAAACTCAGATCCTTCTGCTTGTGCAGCAGGCGGCGAAATGTTTTTTAGTCTTTAGAAGTTGGAGTAGACAGTCTGGGTAGAAGGTAGCATACCCTTTGCCCCAGGGGTGGGCTCTGATTGGTCTAGCCCTATCAAGGTAAACCCATCCCTCTAGCCACAGTCGCTGACTCATGGATCAGAAAAAAACTCAGAACTTCTGCTCAAGGGTTGTGGGAAGCAATACTTTCTCCTAGCTGAGGAATAAGCATGTGTGAAGCACTGCTGCCTGGAAAGCCAGCATGAGGATGAAGCCAAAGCACCTAGAGGAAGGCAAAAACCAAGATTGTTGCAGGGAATCATTGTCAGTCCCCTGGTCAAACTCAAAACTCATTTTCATTGTGGTATTTTCCATTTTGGCCAATTATCTTTATTGTTTAAGCCATTTTGGGTTGGGCTTTTGTTACTTAAACCTGAAAGCAAATTAACTGATAGAGAAGTATTGATCCAAGACCCAGAATTCAATGTTCTTCAAAGCATAAAGAAGAGAATCATGGGAGGGGGCACACCTGTAATCCCATCACTCAGGGTGAGGCAGGAGGATTGCCGTCAGCTCGAAGCCAGCCTAGGCTACATAGTGTGTTCAAGACCAGCCTGAACTACATAGCAAGACCCTGTCTCAAAAAACAAAAAATAAAAATATTGCTATCTCCAGCTAGGCATTGTGGTGCACACCTATTATCCCAGAACTCTGGGATACTGTGGCAGGAGTATTGCAAGTTTGAGTCTAGCCTGGGCAGTTTAGCAATTTAGCAAGACTCTTGTCTCAAAAATTAAAAAGAGCTGGAGATGTAGCAGTATAAAGGCCCTGGGTTCAATCCCACTGTTATGGCTTGTGTCTAGTATCACCCCAAAGCCTCATGCACTCATAGGGTGGGGTTTTTTGGAGTTGGCTGGATCAAGGGTGTGTAATACTGAAATTAAGGGTATGTAGTACTAAATTAACCCTCTGATTGGTTTAGCATGGTTCTGGGTGTGGATAATGGAAAGATTCAACCTGTGTGTGGGTGGCACCACCCAAAAGGTTCATAGCCTGGATGGGATAAAAGGGAAAGGGAGGCTACTGTTAGTTGCCTCCTGCCTGCTCTGCCATGGAGTGTTTCTCCTCTGCAATGCCCCTCTCCCATGCCACCCTGCCTTGGAACCAGCCGACCAGGGACTGGAACCTCTACAAACTGTGAATTGAGATAAATCTTTCCTCCTTTAACTTTGGGTGTCAGGTGGTGAGGGTTCACATTGGACAAGTCATCACGTCCATTTGCTACAAGATAACCTATTGAACAGATGACCTTCAAGACACTAAGAGTTTTCTCCAGTGACAAAGCCAGGAGAGCTCAACCTGATGAATTCCAAATTTTTGGTGTTTGTTTTTGCAGTGCTGGGAATTGAACTTAGGGCTTTGGGAGTGCAGGACAAGCACTTTGCCACTGAGTTGTACTCCTATCCTTGAGGAGGCTGTTTGGCCATGTCCACCCTTTTCTTTTAGAGGAAGAAGAACCTGTCTGCTTTGGGAAACTCTGCTCTTGATATAGGGGCTGCAGAACTTAACATGGAATAGTTTTCAGAAACTCTATAAACCCTGCAGTTAGACAAACAAGCACCAGCAGTCCATCATTAGATGTGTTAAGGGAGGGCAATATACTAGCCACTTGGATGTAAACTGAGGAGTCATCAGGATGATATAGTAGACTATAACACAGCAGTATTCATTCACCCTCACAATCAATTCAACATGGTGTTAAGAATAATATGATGGGGCCAGGGATTTAGCTCAGTGGTTTCGCCACCTGCTGTGCAAGCAAAAGGACCCAAGTTTGATCCCCAGTACGTGAAAAAAAAAAAAAAAAAAAGAATAATACGATGATGGAAGATACAGTCTCTGCCCTAGAGAGAGTCCAGACAGACATGTAAACACTCATTGCAATACTGTGCGATAAACCATCCCATGAGGGAAGCACAGGGAGCTTAGGTGAGTGGAATATCCCCAGTGTCGACTAAGGAATTCTGGGAAATCCTCCCAGAGGAGGGGACACTTCAGCTAAAACAGAAAGGATAAATAAACCAGATGCACCATAATGAAATAGCTAAAGGAAACATACATAAAATCACCTTCCACATTTTGAAAATTATGGTTCCAACTGTACAATACAGTTTTCTATTTCATTTGTTTTTATGATACTGGCATTTTGTTTTTGTGATATTGGGGATTTTATTTATTTATTTTTTGGTACCAGGGATTGAACTTGGGACCTTGAATTTGTGAGGCAGGCACTGTGCCACTGAGCTAAATTCCTGGCTCTTGTTTTATTTATTTTTTGAGACAGGGTTTTGCTGCATAGTTCAAGCTAGCCTTGGACTCACAATGTAGCTCAAGTTGGCCTCAAACTTGAGGTGATTCTCCTGCTTCAGCCTCTCGAGTGCTGGGATTATAGGCATGTACCACCACAGCTGGCTATGATTACTGGGGATTGAACCCAGGGGTAGTCTACCTGAACTATACCCCTAGCCTTATTTATTTATTTATTTATTTAATTCATTAAGTGTATTGGTACATTTTAGGTATACATTATGATCACATTCATCATTGGAAATTTGTGCCTGTACATGTATATCTTGGGTCTTATTTTTTCCCATTTCCCTTCCTTCCCTTCAACCCCTCCATCCCTCCCTATTTACAAATGCATTATTTCTTTTTTCCTTCTTTTCTCATTTTTTTTCTTCCCCTTTTTTCCTTCTTGCCCCCCTCCCTAGTTCCCAGCCCTTTTTATTTTGAGTCAAGCTGTTGCTAAATTGTCTGGGCTGGCCTTGAATTTGTCATCTCCTGCCTCAGCTCATCAAGTAGCTGGGATTACAGAAGTGTGCCACTGCACACCCTCCTACACCAGTCCTTATTTTTTATGTTAATAGATTTCTTCAAGTGTCCGATATAGTCTTAGTTATTCTTCTTGTTGCTGAGACAAAATACCTGACACTCAAAGTTAAAGAAGGAAAGATTTATGTTGGTTCACAGTTTGTAAAGATTTCAGTTCATAGTTGGCTGGCTCCAAGACAGGGTGGCATGGCAGAGGGGCATCATAGAGGAGAAACTGTTCATGGTAGGCAGAAGGCAGCAAAGCAGTGAAGTAGCAAGCAGCAAGCAACCACAGCAGCCCTCTTTCTGTCCTTTATATTCTGTCAAGGCTAGCTGTCCTAAGGGCAAGTAGCATTCACACCCGGGGGGGGGGGTCTTGCCATTATCCACTCCCAGAACTACAGCAAACCAATCAGTAATCACACACCATTAATCTCAGCATCACATACTTAATCCCAGCATTACACACCCTAAATCCAGCCACTTCTGAAAAGCTCCACCTATGACCACATGAGGCTTTGGGGGGATCATTTAGACACAAGCCATAATACCAGTGATCCTTGATTGTCTATTCTTATTTATAAGTCAATAATTGAATTGATTTATGTAAATTATTGACATTTTTTAAAAGTTACATGTAGGAAAAAAAAAAGTTACATGTAGGGAACAGGGAAAGGAGATGTTACTAGAACCTCTGCAGTAAGTCCTAGTCTCCTGTGAGCCACGATAGCACAAGGTGAATTAACTTATTACACAGGAAAGGTAGAAAAAAATGAGACTTTGAGAAGAAGCTGAGCTTTGGGTCTGATCAATGCTGCTCTGGGCAGCAAAGAGGAAAACCCCCGAGCTTGCTGCACCTTTATTCAGTACATCGGGAGAAACAAATGTAACAGACCGGGGTTGGGGGGGGGGCAGGGCGGCGGAAATCCTAGAACAATGAGGAACTATGTAGATGAAGATTTTGTTCCTCCTAGGATGTCTTCAGCTGGTGTAATATTGCCCTGGAGAATCACAGCATCACTGCACCATTGAGGTCTCATTTGTGACCGGAGGCCAAAATGGAGTTATGTCTCAAAATGCCATAGCTGGCCTGTAGGCAGGAGAAATAGGCCTAATCAAATGATTTTTTCCCCAAAATTATGTAGAATTTCTCCCGGCATATCTCCCTTTCTTTTTGTTTTTATGTAAGGGTGCTTTTAAGAAAAGTGAGCACACCCAAAATGGCTTGTCCCTATATATTGTGAGGATCTATAGTGTGTTTGACTGGTTTAGCTGTCTATAATAAGCATAATTTCTCTTAATTTTTGCTGTAAAAGGATTAAAAATCTAATAATTTTTAAAAGCAATTTTGGCTAAAATCTTAAAACTCTTGTTGAACTCATATAAATATTATCTTCAGTTATACTTTTCTTTTGGTACCGGGGATCGAACTTGGGTCCTTCTGCTTGCGAGGCAGGCAATGGAACCACTGGGCTAAATCCCTGGCCAGTTATACTTTTCTACTGGATATTTAGGACCAAGTTACGGTGAGACCTATATTAAATAAAATTAACCTCTTGTTATCTAACAAGGTCCATTAAGTCTCCTCAGGCACTGTCTTGGAACCATGCATAGAGCCTCTTAGCTCCTCTGTCAGTGTCAGCCATCAGGATATGTCACAGCCTTGCTCAACCATGTAGCTTTCTGTGAAAGCATGGGAGATTTTTTCCTCCAGATGACATTCCTTTGGCATACTTTTTGTTGGATCTTACTGTTTTGGTGTTCAACAACCTCCCTGTTCAGGAGGTTGGGTGACTCACCAAAGATGCAGGATCTTGGAGAAGGTTCCCTCATGTCCTGGATCTTTTTGTTGTTGTTGTTGTTGTTGACCTTGGAGGGCCAGGGCCAAAACATTGTCTATCTTCTTAGCCCAGATACCTTTAGTTCTGGTCTTTAAACTTTGGTTGTTGAACACCCAGAAGAGAAGATCAATAACATTAGCGTTGTAAGAGGAGTAGTATAATTTCACCTGGATATTAAGCATTTTGGAATAAAAATATAATTAAAAGACTTATTATTGCCAATCATGGTTGTTCTAGTGGTTGAATCCCTAAGTACCTATCTAGATATGAGTGTAGAGATTTCACTAACTGGCAAGATAAAAACACTATTCCATGGGAAAGACCTGTTTCTCATACCAGTTCCCTATTAAACCTGTAGGTGAATGGGGGGTGTTAAGCACAAACAAATGAACTGGATAGTTAGCGTTTATATGAAAAACCTGACAGTTATGTATGCTTTGTTCTATTAATTGTAACTCCTTTTATGCCTCTGGAGTTAATTTTTCTTTTTTCTTTTTTCTGGTACCAGGGATCCAACTTGGGTCCTTGCACTTGCACAGCAGGCCGCGAAACCACTGAGCTAAATTCCTGGCCCTGGAGTTAATTTTTGAGGGAAATTAAGATCAGAATCTCCCTGTAATATTTCGTACAAATTCCACAATTAAAAAGTTGCTATCCCTACTTTAGGCCTAATCCAATTAATATTACCTAATAATTTTTGAAAATCATTTAGTGTTTTTAGTTTGTCTGTCCTAAATTGTATCTTTTATGGCTTAACCAATCGCTCTGCTAACAAGGTACCCAGGTAAGTATAAGGCTCAGATAGTTGAACCTTTACAGGTGCTATGCACAATCCAAAACACACTAAATTCTTCTTTGCAACAGCAAAGGCCTGTAAAAGCAGCTGTTGTGTATTCACAGAGATTAATATGTCATCCATATAATATGTTAAATATACAGTAGGAAATTATTTATGAGTAGCTTGAAGAGCCTGTGCTACAAAAAGCTGACACAATGTGGGGCTCTTCGCCATTCCTTGAGGCAACACAGTCCACTGAAAGTGCTTCATCAGGTCTTTAAAATTTGTACTAGATACTGAAAAGGCAAATCAAGGTCAGTCACTCGGCCCCAAAGTAATGTTAAAGAAGCAGTGTTTTAAGTCTATAATTATAAGTGATCACTTCTGAGGAATTGCCACTGAGTTTGGTAAGCCAGGTTGCAGTGCCCCCATTGGAATGAAGCTGGCATTAACTGCAAATAAGTCCTGAAGCAAATGCCATTTGCCTGACCTTTTAGGAAAACATAGTATGTTCCAAGAGGTCACAGATGGTTCTGAATGCCCCTCGTTAAGTTATTCTAATATAAGTTGCTCTAGAATGGCTAGTTTCTCCTGTGTTAGGGGCCATTGATCAACCCAAATGGGATCATTTGATTTCCATTGTAAAGGCAAGGCTGCCTTGGGTGGAGAAACTTCTTCAATAGCCCCAACTAAAAATTTTGATCATATCCAATTCCAAAGCAATTATTTTTCTGTTGCTGTTCTATAGGCTGTGTTGTTCCCTGAAGTTGCTTACCTAATCCTTTTCCTGGTTCGTATCCCATTTTAGACATCATTTGTTGACCCAGTGAGGTTTCAGGGGGCAAAGTAGACACTACAAACATTTCATAATTAAATTATGATTAGGGAGGGCTGGGGATTTAGCTCAGTGGTTTTGCCCCTTGCTGTGCAAGCACAAGGACCCAAGTTCGATCCCCAGCACCCCAAAAAAAAAAAATATGATTAGGACTGTCTGAGGCCTAGTCTTCTTGCCTGGGAGCTGGCTATGGCTTGTGGAAACATAACTCCGTTTTCCTCTGGTCACAAGTTGAGGCTTCAGTGGTCCCATAATACTGTGATGCTCTGTCAGCTGAAGAATCCTGGTCTTTGAGAACCCAGGAGTAATGAGAGAGAGAGAGAGACAGAGAGAGCAGAGAGAGAGAGACAGAGAGGGAGGTTTCTCCTGGGGAGGGACAAATTCTTTATCATCTTTGTTTGCTCATCTCATGGAAGATCCTCATCAACATAGGACTAACACCACCCTCTGAGTCACCAGATCTTCCCTCTGATTATTGTAAGAACCCAATAAATAGTGGCTAGCTCAGAGTGTCTTTGTCTTTGCCCACTCTGAGGCACTGACCTCTCAGCCCACCGTGTACTTTGAAATTACACAAGTCTCTATTGTCTTTCTTTCTTTAGTCCTCCCTAGCCCCCTTTCTAGGCTGTCAGAGGACTGATTGCCCTCTGATAATTGGCCAGTAAAGGGTGATGTGGATTCACTCTTGAGCTGGGATGGGCTGCCTCCCAGGAGGCCTTTCTCCTGATCCAAAAGGGTGACTGGTCAGAAAAGCTAGCATGACCAAGAAATAGACATGTAGGCAGGGATTCCTATAATGTCATTGTCCTTTTCTCTTTTTTCCACTTCTTTACCTGTCCTGGGGGACCATAGTCACTCAGTTCCTCTTTGTTCTGCTCTTCTTAAGGCCTGATACACTCAGTGGTTGCCCTTCCCAGACTGTGGCACGATAGTATTTTTCTAGACTTGAGCAAGGAGTTAACTTTATCAAAGGGGCCAGGGAAAGCCTCCAAAGTCGAAGCACATCCAAGATGTACTCCATACTCTGTACTCTGTACTCTGGGCCACGTCTGCACCGTGGCCCATTCTTGCTTGGACCTTCTCCAGGAACACCCTGGCTCTCTCTAGTGTCTTTGACTGCTTCTTCTTTTTTGTTTTCCCCTTACTTCCAGTTTGAGATTGCCTACTTTCTTTTCTTTTTCTTTTTTGGTACCAGGGATGGAACTCAGGACCTTGTGCCTCCCAGGCAGGCATGGCACCATTGAGCTAGATCCCTGGCCCTAGATTGCCTACTTTCTATCTTTGAGGAATTTCATTTTTTCGTTTCCAATGATTTCTTTAAAAAATGTTTTTCTCTTATTTTAATGGCAATAGTAAACGTCTGTACTTGACCTGCCACCTAAAACCTGAGGCCTATGAACTCCATCTTTTTTTTTTTTTTTTTTGGTACTGGGGATCAAACTCAGGCAGTAGCACCACTGAGCTAAATCTCCAGCCCTCTGTGAACTCCATCTTGAAGGACGATTAAAAGTTTACCAGGCAGTGTGTATTGCTGGGTGATGATGGTTGAAGAAAATGGGGGAACATCAGACATTAGAGGCCAAGGAAATGGTGTGATGAAAGGCACAGAATAATACTAAAGCCTAAAACATTTGAAGAAGGCTGAGAAGTGTGTCAGGGCCTTTCTCCATTCCAACAGTCTGCCAAAGCCAAGGGACTGAATGAGAAATGCATGTTCTCCCAACTCTTAGAATCAGATGTGGGCATTTGTCAAAACTGTGGGCTGTGTCTCTTAGAAGTCCCTGTTTGTGAAGAAAGTCACCAGCATGTTGTTGCCAGCTAGAGAAGAATCCATAGAGCCTGCAGACTTGGCAGCTGAATATCCAGACTGCCAATGTAATGACAGCAGAGTCTCTGAGAACAGCTCCCCCAAACCTTCTGTTTAACCTTCCTCAGTAGAGCCAGGAATCAACAGGTCCCAAGCCTAAAGAGCTAAGGACAAGAGAGCAAATGAGCGGTAGAAGACCTTTTGGGGTACTTTGAGTTGTACTGAGGTTCAGTAGCAAGCAACCCTGAAACCTGTAGGGGGGATCCTGGGAAAGAGACAGGGGCCTCAGTCCCTTGAAGGAGAGATTTATTTTAGATAGACACAAAGAAATTTAGTGCATCTCTATTCAACATTTTGAATGTCCCTCAAAGAATACAGATTTGCTTTATAAAAGCTGTCTTCATTTTGCAGAATAATTCCTGAGATGAGTTAAAATAACATGGATTTGGGCCTGGGATTTAGCTCAGCGGCACCATGCCTGCCTTGCAAGCACAAGGTCCTGAGTTTGATCCCCGGTACTGGAAAAAAAATAACATGAATTTATATTAGGACTTGATTTATATACAACCTACCAAGGATATGTTCTTTGTGATATTTCATGAATGTGTAGTAATATTTTATCGGTGCTTTTTTGCATGTCGGGTTTTCAAAAACTTGTTGGCCATCCACAGGATGTCTTCTATGCTGTCTTAGATAGAAGAGTATATGCCAAAGCACACAAGCTGACTCAACACTCAGACTGATCTAATCAGATCAAAGTGAAACACATGTAGCTCTCATGATCAAAATAAAGGTGTTTCTCTAATAAAACTGTCATCACAGTGGCTCATTTTTAGTCATACTATTTTATTTAGTGACCTAGCCCTTGTGACATGCCAGACACTATTTGAAGCATTTTACTAACATTAACTCATTTATTTCTCATGGCACTCAAGGAAGTGATACAAAATATCCCCATTTTACAGCTAAGAAAACCAAGGTACAGAATGATAAAATAACCCCACCATTTCAAATAAATTATAGAATGGAGCAAGCATAACATTTCATGTATATACAAAGAGGACTTGGGTTAAAGTGAGGTGTGGGTTGTAGCTATCCAGGCTAATGACTAGGAAGTTATTAACAGTGGTCAAAAACGGGCATAGTGGCACACCTGAGTAATCTCAGCACTTGGGAGGCTGAGGCAGGAGGATCATCACAAATTCAAGGCCAGCCTGGGCTACATAGTGAGTTGAAGGACAGCATGAACTACAAAGCAAGACTCTGTCTCAAAAAAACAAAACAAACAAATAAACAAATAAACAGAAGTATCCTTGCTGTGTGTCCATGGCAAACACAGAGGCAGTAGGGATTGAGTCTTGAAGATATAGCTTTGACTCACAGTTGAGCTACCCACAGGCTATGTAGTGATGAACAAGTCACTGGATATCTGTGGGTCTCAGTCACTCACCTGAGCGACAGGGATTGGTAGGTGTTAGCTATTAGTTAGTTATTAGATCAGTTAGCTATTGCTTTGTAATAAACCAGCCCTAAAATTAGTTGTTTAAACAATCATTGTTTATTCTCTCTCTTTTTTTTTTGGAGACAGGGTTTTGGTATGTAGCCCAGGGTGGCCTTGAACTTATAGCGATCCTTCCCGTCTCAGCCTCCCAAGTGCTGGGATTAGAAGTATGCACACCATGCCCATTCTTTATTCTCTGAGACTACAGGTTGGCTGGTGGTTCTATTGAGCTCAGCTAGGCTTGGTGAGACTCACACATGTATCTGCAGTCAGTGGCTCTGCTCAGCTGGCTCTCTCACCTGGGGAAGGGGCTGAGCAGGAGTAGCTGGGAAGGTAGGTTGCAACCTACGTGGCTTCTCATCCTTTGGCAGCTGGCTTGGGCTTGTTCTCACAACAGTAGCAGGGTCCCAGGAAAGAGAGATAGAGAAATAAGAACTCGCTGAGAACTAGCACAATCTTCCTTCCATTTCTCTCTGTTAGTTAAAGCAAGTGATAAATGTTATAGGAGTGGAGAAATAGAATCTGCCTCAGGGAAAGAGCTACTGAATTACAGTACTTTGCAAGGAGCATAGATACAGGGAGTGGTGGAATACTGGGGTCATTTATGTGATCAATTTATCACAGGAGATGAACTCTCCCAAAACTCAGCAGGGGGCCCCAGACAACTGTGTCCAAAGACCCAACAGTGCTTTGTAAATTGTAAGTACCCAGCCTTGGGAGGCTGAGGCAGGAGGATCATTAAATTTGAGCCCAGCCTGGACAACTTAGTGACTTAGCACAATGTTGTCTTAAAAGAAAACTTTAAAAAGGGGCTGGGGATGTAGCTCAGTGAGAAGGCCCTGGTTCCAACACTGGTACTGGGGGTGGGGGAAGGTTGTAGCACTCCACAGATCGCAGCGTTTTTGAGTGTAGTGTCCCTGTGCTAGGAGGGGCTGTGTTAGTCCATCTCTGCGGCTATAACAAAATACCTGAGCCTAGGTAATTTAAAAAGAAGAGCAGTTATTTCCTGATGTTCTAGAGACTGGGAAGTCAAAGATCAAGGTGCCAACCCATTTGTTGTCTGGTAAAGGCTCACTGTTCTATATGTGATCCTTTGTTGCTTTTGTATGTGCACAAGACAGAAGGGGCAAATACTATATTTTTTTCAGTACTGGGGATTAAATCCAGGGCCTTTGTGTTACAGGGTTTTTGGGTGCTGGAGTCTCTGGAAGTGGCTTCTAGCTTCTTCTGCCTGAGCAAAGAATTGGTCAAAACAAGCACAGACAGTAACAAAGTTTTATTAAAGATAGGAAAAGAAACAGGCTCTTCAAAGTGAGTTTGAACCAAACAAAAGTAGGAAAAGAAGTACACCCTACAGTATGAGGGCAGATAACCATGCAAGAGAGCACAGGGGGCAAAAACTCAATGATTTTGTATCACCCACTCCTCAGCCTGATGTCATTTTTAGGCCTCCCTATTGAAAACCTGCTCCATAGAAGTCCACATGCAGGGCTTTGGAACTGTGCTGAGCGTGTACTGGGGGACCTTGTCACACCTCCTCTTGCAGTCAGTTTTAGCCATGCCTTACCTTTCTATCCCATTTGCACTGAGCTACACCCCCAGATCCCTCCCTTTCTGGATTTTTGAGATAGCATCTTGTTATATAGTTCAGGCTGAGCTTGAACTCACTAGCCCAGGCTGGCCTTAAACTCACAGTGATCCTCCTGCCCCAGCCTTCTGAATTCTGAGATAACTCATGTGCACCACCATGCCCAGCTCCCAGCCCTTTTTTATATTTCATTTTTGAGTTAGGATCTTGCTAAGTTACTAAGTTGCCCAGGCTGGGCTTTTTTTTTTTTCTCCTGTGCTGTGGATTGAAGCCAAGGTCTATGCATGTTGGGCAAGTGCTTCATCACTGAGCCATACATCCAGCCCTAGCACTTTTTTTTTGGTGTGGGGAATCTAACTCAGGACCTTCCGCTTTTGAGGCAGATGCCGGAACCACTGAGCTAAATCCCCGGCCCATCTAGCACTTTTGTTTATAAAGTCACTAATCCTGTTCATGAAGGCAGAGTCCTCCTGATCTATTACTTCTTCAAAGAGCCCCAACTTCTATTACCTTGGTAACTAGGTTTCAACATGGAAGATTTTGGAGTGAGCATACACTCAGACCACAGCCATTCCTTAGAGGAGGGCTGTGCCCCTCTTTCCTTCTTTGCAGTTGGCCCTTGGGAAGGGCTTGTCTAAGGGAAAGGAAAGGGAGAAGCAGAGCAGTTACAGTTCCTATCCTCTGAACAAAGACTTCACACCCGCTGGGATGCAGCAGCTGTCTCCCTTCTGCAAGCTCTCCTCCCCAGGGCAGCACAGCCACCACCTCCCAGGGAGCCCGGGAAGGGGCTGCCTGTCTTCCCACCGGACAGCAGAAGACTTGGTCCAGGCAGGAGAGCTAATGGTGTGGTGTGCCTGAAAACACAGCTCAGGAAGAGCTTGGAAAACCGGACCCTCTGGATCTTCGATGTGGTTACTCTTTCTTTCCAGGCCTCAGCCTCAGCTGCCTCTCCCATTTCTCCTCCACCCTGCCCTCCCAAAACACTGGCAGGATTGCTTCACATTGTTGCTTAAAATAGAGTAAGCTAAAGATTTTTGAGCCCTTACAATGGGTGAGGTGCTGTTCTAAGTTCTTTCCTTGAATTAACTTGTTTAATGTTTACAACAAATCTGTGAGGTAGTAACTAATTTTATCTCCATTTTGTAGAAATGGAGGTACGAAAGATGAATGCAGCTTATTCAGCATTACACAGCTAGTAGCAGAGTTAGGGTTTTAATTCAGGCAGTCTGATTCCTGAGCTTGGGCTTCTCAGGTCAGAAAATGCATCCCTGTAAGTCTCCTTTCTCTTCCCTTCCCTTCTCACCCTTTTCCTTCTCCCTCCCTCCCTTCCTTCCTTCCTTCTGGGATGTAACCCAGGGAGAACTGAGCTACATCCTAGCCTTTTAAATTTTTAAAAATTATATTTTGAGGGACAGTCTCTCTGAATTGCCCAGGCTGGCCTCTAACTTGAGATCCTCCTGCTTCAGTCACCCAAGTAGCTGGGATTACAGGTATGCACCACCACCTCTGGTTTATTTGTCTTTATTTTTATTTTTCTAATAACAACAATAGTAGTGATACTAGCAATGATCAACATGAATGGATTGCTTACTATGTGCTAGGCCAGTTCTGTGTTACATGTTCTGACTCATTTGATTCTTAACACTAGTACTGGAGCATTGAGGAGTACTGGCATCATCTTTTACATGTAAGGAAACTGAGGCACAGGAAGCCGGAAAGCAAGGAGGGATTACTTGACAGTCGTGCTCCAGGGCCAATCTTTTTACCTGGTGTTATCTGGCTTCCCTGAGGACTATTCAGCCCAAGAGTCAGAATCCAAGGCTCTTTGGGTTTATGCAGCATGATCTCTGCATTTGAAAGCTAGTCTTCTATTTTGTTTCTTGATTTCTAGACACCTTTATCCTTCCCAATCAGAATTCAAGATCCACAAAGCCAGTTTTGTTTCCGTTTTTGTTTTCAGTGCTGGGTACTGCACTGAATTACATCTTCAGCCCTTTTTTAATTTTTAATTTTGGGACAGGGTCGTGCCAAGTTATTAAGTTGCCCAGGCTGGGCTCAAACTTTCCATCCTCCGCCCTCAGTCTCCCAGAGTGCTGGGATTATAAATATGTACCACCATGCACAGCTCACAATGTCAGGTTTTAGGACAGGGTCTCACTATGTAGTTCAGAACAATAGCTAAGGCTGGGCTTGAACTCATGGCAATTGTGCCTCAGCTTCCCAAGTGCTTGGATTATAAGCGTGTGCCACAGGTCAGTAGATATCTGTTTAATTAAATTATGGATGTGAGAAAGTGAGTGTCCCAGGATCCTTTCTCACCAGAATGAAGTGATCATCCACTGATGACCTGAACACTAAACTCAGTAAGTCCAAGGCTTGCTGCCTGGACCACCAAACCCACTGCTATGTACCAGATCTTTCAAGTAAAGTAAGTCTGGCCAAGGATTTAGCTCAGTGGTTCCACCACCTGATTTGCAAGCACAAGGTCCAGCGTTCAATCCCTGGTACCAAAAATAAAATAAAATAAAATAAAGTAAGTCTGATGTTAATGTGTCCTTGGGGCCCTTACTACTTAGAGAAGCCATCATGACAATAAATACAAGTGTGTGCTCTGTAAATGGAGTCCTAGGTAGTAAATCTAGGCCCTACTTGCAAGTAAGAAACTTGACAATTAAGCCTCAGAAATGGCCGGAGTTTGCCCATAACTATAATCTTAACCTCTTTTTTGTGGTACTGGGATTGAACTGAAGGCCTTTGCACTGAGTTACATATCCAGCACAGTTTTTATTTTCTGTTTTGAGAGAGTCTTGCTAAGTCTCTAAGTTGTCCAGGCTGGGCACCAATTTGCATTCCTCCCGCCTCAGCCTCCCAGAGTGCTGGGATTACAGGTATGTGCCACCAGGCCTGGGTATTATTTTCCTTTACTTGAGAGAGACAGAAGATCTAGAGGAATATTGCTCTTCTTAAAAAGAGGGAAAGTTGAGTTACTCAAGGTCACCCAGCAAGTAAAGGGTGAAAGGAGGCCTAGCATCCTGTTCTCTTAGTCAGGAGATGGTTTGGGGTGACCTGCAGGATCCATTTCAGATTAAGGTTTCCATCATCTGTACCTGTCCGTTCCTCTTTTCAAGGGAAAACTGAGGTCCAGAGATTTGAAATTTATAAATGGCCATTAGTGCTGAGCAGGAATTTGGATGCACTCCAAGGCTTCAGAAACACAAGGCTTTGGACCCACTAGAATATGCTCAAGAGTCTGATTTAAGGTCCTTAGGGCAAGATTCTTCCAAAAACATTCATGACCCACCACAGGGAGGCCCTCCAGTCAGGCAGCGAACATGTACAGACCACTCCTGGAGCTGTTTGTGCGTTCCTCCTAGGTGGACCTGCCACCTCTTTTGTGAAGTGACAGCTCAGGAGACTTCTGTGTTCACCAAGGCCAATGAAAAGCCCGGGAGAGGGTTAAGAAGACTGAGAGCAACAATCATATTAATTTGAAGGTGGCAGGGCAGAATGGTTCTGTGATGCAGTTTATGAAGCACACCGCATGCCATACCTTTTAGTAAACTAGTGAGGCCTAGTGAATGACAGAGCCGTCAGGGAGGCAGACAGGAAATCTAACTTGACCGGCAGTCAATCAGGGAAAGGGACACACCTGCATAGCTGGAGTGGGTGGTGGGGATGAACTACTGGCTCCTAACAGCAGACAGGAAGTTTCTATAAAGGAAGCCTGGTGTTTTCCTCCCCAACTCAGTTCCTACAGACCAAGAATACATTCTCAGTTAGAAAACACAATTTGGTTCCACCTCTGCCTGATTCCTACAGTATAGTTTTATCTATTTTTTCAATTTGCCTTTTCCCCATTCCACCATTCTTCATAAAGTAACTGGTGTATGTGCGCAGACATTTTTTTTAACTCAATGGTAAATGGCATGTTTTGGTGGACATCAAATGGAGAAGAGATGGGGGAAGATACTTGTTCTGTGAAAACACCTCCTCTTCTCCCTTAGTGGCATGTTCAATAAGCTCCCATCTTTTTTTTTTTTTTTTTTTAATAAGCTCTCATCTTTTTAGTCCGGTGAATTATTATGCTTTTTTTTTGAGACAGGGTCTCAGAGGTGAATTCATTGCTTTAGCAACAAAAGCAGTATTAAAATAACTTCATACCTTGTTCAATTGGAGTTTAATATTTTTTACTTATCATTGTGTAAAACTAAAGACAGTTTTATAACTTTTTAAAATAATTTTTCTGGGTATAGCTGTTACTTGTTACTTTGGTCTTAGGTGGGGATAAATCAACACTGGCTTTGGGTTAGACCTGAGTTTGAATCCTTACTCTGCCACCCATGTGATCCATACAAGTTATCTAACCCTCTCCCTTCAGTTACTGCACCAGTAAATTGAGAATAAAAGCATCTTTCTCATGGGACTGTGGGGAGAACAGATAAAATAAAGCACATGAAATCCTGTGAGAGAGGCCGTGGGAGGAGTAGTTTTGTGTGAGTGAGATGACTGGGAAAGGTGCCAGGTCCTTGCAAGACTCCGGGTCAGGTAGTATTCTTTCAGCTTGATGAACCTGCATCCAGGAGGGCTCAGGACTGGGAGAGGGCGACCCTTCCCAGTCTGTGGGAAGTGGCTAAGGAAATGGACAAGCGATGGGCAGTTTGGGTTACGAAGAGGAGCCCAGGGTGAGAGGCACGGCGTCCAGGGCTTGGGGAAATAAGAGGGGGCAGCAGATGGCCGCCCCAGAAAAACTTCGAGGGTCTGTGCCGGGCTAGCGCCCCAGAAGCTCCGCGCTGGCACCGCTGCCCAGCGGTGCTCGGCCAGGACGCTCGGTTCCCCAAGAAAGATGCTGCTTCAGTGTTTGCAGAGGTTAATCAGGTCCGCGAGCCCAGTCTGTGGCTGCTGCCGGTCCTCTTGGTCCTCGTGTCCCGCGGGAGACGTTGGAGGTGGTGGCCCCAGCGGGTCGCGGCTGAATCGCTGCTACACCGGTGCTTCCGAGGGCGCCCACGCGAAGCGGTTACCCTTCCTGGATGGTTGCTTCCCTCGGCCGAAGAGGAAGGACGCAGGAAACGACCTCAGCCGATAGGCAGGTAGCACCTTGACCTCGGCGATCCGCTAGCCTCCAGTAGCTGCTTGGCGACTGCGCGCCTCCCCGCCCCTCCCACGGGCTCAATCCCAGGCGATCCAGCCCGGGTTTTATAGCAGAGCTCTGGGGCTGCGGTTGCAGATTCCTCAGCTGTCGCCCTCCGCAGCAGACCGCAGCGCAAATCATGGTGCTGCACGAACTGTGGAGCGCGCTGTCCGGAGCCTCCGGGGCTGCCCTGGCCTGCTGCTTCGTGGCGGCGGCGGTGGCCCTGCGCTGGTCGGGACGCCGGACAGCGCGGGGCGCAGGGGCCCGGGCGCAGCAGAGGCAGCGAGCGGGCCTGGAGACCATGGACAAGGCAGCGCAGCGCTTCCGGCTTCAGGTGACGGCCGGGGAGGTGATGGGCTTGGCTGCGGGTCCCCACGCAGCTCTTTCAGCAGTCCTGACGCGCGCAGGGCGGGTGCGCGGGGAGCTCGGGGATGACTATAGAACCTCTTTCCGTGGAATGGAAACGAAAGGGACAGGGCAGGTCGTGGAGGGCCATCGCAGCCCTGGGTCAAAGAGGAGCTTTGCTGAGCGTCCAGAAGACTTAGACGCTAACACGATCCGTGAGGACCAATAGGATGCTAGACTTTAGGACTTTGGACCCTGGAGCGATAGCCCAGGGCCTCGGGAGAGCTTAGAATTCAGGCTTCTTGTTTTGTGCGTGAGGATCTTAAGAGGGAGCCGGAAAGAGGCCCACGTACGTGGGAGTTATTGGCAAAGTTGGTCTAGAATGGAAATCTTCCCAACTTCTGCCACCCAGGCTGTTGTGTCCAACCCCTGACAACGCTTTCCACCAGCACGTTTAGTTCCAGCCCTTCCCTGGGAAATCTGTCAACAAGCTTTGCTTCTCCCAGCTCTGTAACTCTATGATCTCAGTGTGTGTTTGGGGGCCACGGCGGAGTGTGGAGGAGAAAGTGCCATCTAGAACACGGGGCTTTTCCCTTCAGATGTATGAAACACTGGCCCCAGTTAGCATTCGAAATGCTGAGCTCTGGGAAATGATCTCGTGTTGAGGAAGAGAAGACTTGCTGTGAGGGCGGGATCTGAGAAGACAGCCCAGGTGACTGAAAGCTGGAGTCAGTTGAGTGTGCCTAGGTGGGAGGCACAGAGGCAGTCACTGAAAATTGCGTTTAGCAGGTTCTCAGGGGAACTAGAGCTTAGGTGTGCAGCAGGACCCCAGCTGCCCTGGAGAGAAGGAGGGGAGAGAGACAGGGCCTTGGATGCCAGGCCCAGCATTTGGACCTGAATGTAGGTGAAATTTTGGTTGTAATTAATTTGAATTTACCCCACACCACCCCTGAAGCTAGGACGTGTTGTATTTATTTTATTTATTGAAGTAAAAATATATCTGGGTTCCAGGCTCCACTCATCAAATTGGCCAAAAAGACCACTGTCTGTCAGTGTTAGGTTCTCTCTGAACAGTTTGGGAGGGCCCTGGTGTTCAAACTGGCCACCTCCTGCTCCTGAGCCCAGGGTCCAGACTCTTGTGTTTGGCTGAGATCTGGAGATGCCTCTCTAGGGATCCTTGTGATGCTACTGGTTCAGCCTGGAGACTCTGAGCTCTTGGCTCTTGCCCTGCTGTGCAGTCAGCTGAGTTCTGCTAGCTCCCCCACTCAGCTCACAGACACAGAAATCTGCCCACAGTTTCTGGCTACAGGAAGGAATCCTCCTAGCAACAAGGAATCCATTTGACTGCTAGGGCCAGGGGGTGGTCAGAGGCTGGGTCTTACTACATTTCACCTTCTCACTTCTGCCCTTTTATTTTGTTTGTTTATTTTTTTTTTTTGAAAGAACTGAATTTTCCAGAATAGAAATTATGGCTCTGAAATACAGACTTGTTTATATATCTTCCTTGGAGTAGAAGCCCTGGCTTTATATATTGAAACTTGGCTCTTTCAGGAGAGAAAATTATCTTTTGGGTTTCCAATGACTGGAAATCAAAGGGAGAACCAGTGGGGAGCCTGTGTGGTTTTGGGCAATGAGCAAAGGGTTAGGTCTTTTTTTGTTTTGTTCTGTTTTGTTTTGAGCTGGGGTCTTGCTATGTTGTCTAGACTGATCTCAAACTCATAGGCTCAAGTGATATTCCTCCTTCAGCTTCCTGAGTAGCTGGGACAACAGCTGTGTGCCACCATACCCGGCTAAGTCTTGAAGACAATAGCTTTGTAGATGTTGAGGGGCCAGGTGGAGGTGGCTGAATTCAGCCCCGTCTTGAAACCAGCTCCCTCCCCTTCCCACCCCTAAGGTGGCCATGTGCCTGGGATTTGGGTCCCTGGATGAGGGGGTGGGATCTGAAGGTGTCTCAGGAGCCTTTCTTCTGGGACTTTCTCAGCTCAGCCTTGAGTAGTGAAGGACACCTAGGAAAGCAGGCCCAGGCCCCTGGGAGGCTACAGCTGTTTGTAGTACAGCACCCGCCCCCATGCGGGTGAAACTAGCTGTGTGCTGAGGAGGAAACCAGCTGGATAGGGGAGAAAGGGACCTAAGTGCCACTGGGTCATCCCAAAATGGGTCACCTCCCCAGCCTCTGGAGCAGCTCTAAAGAAAGGTGTTGGGGGCCAGGGATTTAGCTCAGTGGTTCCAGTGCCTGCTGTGCAAGAGCAGGGTCCTGAGTTTGATCCCTGGTACCACAAAAAACAGAGAGAATGTGGAATAAAGAAAGGTGTTTCTGGTGATTCTGTGGACCATGCGAGGCATACCTGTCACAGCCCTTTGCCTATTTCCACCATCTGCCCCCTGAGTGAGTTCTGATAGCCTTTCCAGATGGAAGACAGGGACCACTGAGACTGTCAAGGTTGGGAGAGTTGCCACAAGACTCTGTGCCTGCCACTGCCTTTGCACATGTGGTGTTTTTTTTTTCCATAATTAAAACTTTATTGAAAAACTGACATCAAAATAGGAGATCATTGCTGTGCACCTTACAAAATCAAACATAATTGCATTATCTTGGTAGATTAACTATAATTACTGATCTGAGTGTGTCCCCCACAGAACCCTGACCTGGACTCAGAGGCACTGCTGGCCCTGCCCCTGCCTGAACTGGTGCAGAAGTTACGCAGTGGAGAGGTGTCCCCTGAGGCTGCCCTCTTCACCTATGTGGGAAAGGTAAGTGGGCTGGGGCTGCCCAAGTCCTTTGGTCCCTCCTTCCCTGCCTCCTCTCAACCCTTGCACAGGCTGTGGGGAAAACCTGGCCTGGGATTGGTTTGCCAAGGGCCTTGCTGGGACCATAGTGCCAGGGGCTGCCAGGCGTGGAAGGAGCCTGAGCACTCTGTGTGTGTGAGTGACACTGGGTGTGTAGTCTTAGCAAGAAACCTGGCTTTCAGCCCAGACTTTCTTCTCCTTCCTGCCTCCACTCCACTGGTCACCAAGTCTGGTCTGTTTCCATTTTCTGCCTCTCTCCAGTTCCTCCCTTGTCCCTCGCCCTGTCAGCCTCCCTGTCCCTTACCGTTGTTACGGACTTGGACTCGGAAAGAAATGCTCAAAGGCACAGAACTCAGGCAAAACAAATAAGATTTACCTGCAAGCTGGGGAGACCACCAGAAACTGGTCTGGTCAGAGTCCCCCCTCTCTTTTGTTAGTCTCTTCTCTTTATACTTTTGTTAGTCATTATCTCCTTCCTTGTGGTCTTTGATGTGTAAATACAATTCGGGTTCCTACCTAGAAGTCACAGACACAAGATAGGCATATATACATTGTAAATTCACTTAGGCATTTGCAACTTTGTTAGGTTAAAATGTTATCTATAGGGCCGGGGGATTTAGCTCAGTGGTTTCACCGCCTGCTATGCAAGCACAAGGACCCGAGTTCAATCTCCGGTACCAACCCCCCCCCCCAAACAAACAAACAAACAAACAAAAAGAATAGAGAAAATGTTATCTATAATTAAATTACTGGTTAACACCTTAAACATCAAGAGCAACGAAAAAAGCAAATCTTAAAGGAATACATTACTTATTTTGCTTTTACAATTACCTTCATATTCAATCTACTAAGCTACTTAAAACTTTCTATCAGTGTGATTTATAGGAAGCTTCAGGTCTATGTGTACTTTTGCTAGCAAGGCATGGTAATTTTTTTTTTTTAGTTTGAACCTCTGGCCCAATTCAAGTGTGGGGGGGTTGCGGTTAAGAAATGCTGCCGGCATTTCCTTATCTAGGGATGGTGCTATTGCCTGCAGTCATTTTACATATCCCTTAACACCATCATCTCCCTCAATGCCCAGCAGCCTCCTGGCCAGGTTCCCTCTCAGCTCTCCAGTCCTTTTCTTCTTTCCCTTGTCCATTGTGGGCTCTGTGGACAAAGCTTTACTTATTTTTGCTCCCCCTTCTTTGGATTGAACCCTGGGCCTTTGTGCTGATCTACATCCCCAGCTCCCTCCCTTCCTTCCTCCCTCCCTTCCTTTCTTTCTCTTTCTTTTCTTTCCTTCTTTCTTTTTTTTGAGACAGGGAATCACTAAGTTGCTAAATAGCCCAGGTTAGGCTTGAACTCCTGTTCCTCCTGCCTCATCCTCCCAAGTGCTGGGATTACAGGCATGCGTCACCATGCCTGGCTCTTGTCTTTGTATTTAGTGCTGAACACTTTGTCTTTCACTCAGGAAGTGCTCAAGAAATATGTGGGAAAAGAAAGAAAGGAAGCTCAGTGGTTCCACCACCTGCCTTGCAAGTGCAAGGACCCGAGTTTGATCCCTGGTACCAAAAAAAATTGGAAAAAAAAAAAGAAGTTCAAATAGTTACAAAACATTTGGGCTGGGGATTTAGCTCGGTGGTTCCGCCGCCTGCCTCGAAAGCCCAAGGTCCCAAGTTCAATCCCCCGTACCAAAAAATAAATTTAAAAAGAAATTAAAAAAAGAAAAGAAGGACAAATTGTGTCATGAGTGTGACTTCTGTGGGATACTGAGTGTGGCCACTAAGTAGGTAAGTGTCAGGGTGAGGGGTGTGTATGTCAGGGACTGCACCAGAGAGAGGGGAAGAGTGAGCACCGGGCAGTTGTCACTGATAAAGGACACAGGGTCCCAGTAAATGGTGAAGGGCTCTTGCTCTTCCTGGTCACCAGAAAAGTGCATTCTGGTTATACATGGGCTCCCCTCTTTCCACCTGGGGACCTAGGCACAGATGTCACACAGTCCTGATGAGCAGCACCCCCCCCCCCCCACGGAGCTCTCGGGACAGGTGTAGCTGGAGCTGGCTTTTCCTTTTCCGGCCTTTCCCTCCTGGGCCCTGGGGCTATGATTGAAGGGATAGGCAGATACCTTGATCAGTGTCATTCCTTTCTGTTTAGACCTCAGCCCTTTACCACAGAGTGACTTGATCATCATCGAACACAAGAGTTTCTGGGAAAGGGGAGGCTTGGTTGGGTAAGTGTGGGCCAGACACGGGGCAGAGGAAGGAGTGTTGGGCCCGGGAGGCTGGGTATGGGTCCAGGCTCTGTGTGGTTCCTGACTGCCTCAATGGCCAGAGAAGTGAGTTAGAAGAGTGGGGGGAGTGGCTGGTGTCACCTTCCTCCCAGCTCATCCTTTTTGGGGGGCGTCTAAGGACAGTGTCTTTTGTTTTCTTGAGTCAGGGTCTTGCTTTGTAGTTCAGGCTGGCCTTGAATTCACTATGTAGCTCATGTTGGGCTCAAATGCAAAGGGATCCTCCTGCCTCAGCCTCCCAGTGCTGGGATTACAGGCATGCACCACCATACCCAGCCCAAGGATAGTGTTTGCTCCTTTGAGTACACTGGGTTGTACCCTGGCTATGAGATCTCCCCCTCCCCTCTCTCCCTCCCCTTCTCTCTGTTTTGGGGTTGAAGGCCAAATAGCTAGGGTGAGGCTGAGGCCAAATGTGTACGAGGTGCTAGGTGCTCCTGGCTCTGGGCCGTGTTGCTGGTTACCCTTTTCCTGAGTATACTTTATTTATTTTTTATTATTCTTTTTTTGTGGCTCAATAAACTTTTATTATTTTTTGTTATTTATTTTTGTTACTCTGTTTTTTTTTTTTTTTGGTACCAGGGATCGAGCTCGGGTCCTTCCGCTTGCGCACCAGGCAGTGAAACCACTGCGCTAAATCCCCGGCCCATATTACTCTGTTTTTTATTAATAAATTTTATTTTATCCCATTCCCCCAATCAAGCCCCTCTCCTCCCTGTATACAAAAGCTTTGTTTTCATTTTTTCCTTCTATTTTCACTTTTTTCTTGTCCCTTCCATTCCTTTCTCCCTCCCTCCTCCCTTGTTCCCCTTTCCACTGGAACAATTTCTTTCCATTTCCCAACATCCATTATACATCTCAGTCCTTATTTCAGTTTCTCACACCAGAGAAACAATGTATTTAAACATGTGTGTCCGATTTATTTCACTTAAGCATATAGTCTCAAGGTCCATCCATTTAGCTATAAACGTCTGAAGTTCATCCTTCTTTATGGCAGAGTAGCACTCCATTGTATAAAAAACCCCCACATCTTCTTTATCTACTCATCAGTTGATGTGCATTTGGGCTGTTTCCAAGATTTAGCTATGTATGACAAACTGTGCTGCTGTAAACATGGGTGTGCATACATCGCTGTGGTATGATTCTTGTAATTCTTTCGGGAAGATACCAAGAAGAGGAATAGCTGGGTCAAATGGAACCTCTAGTTTTAGTTTCTTGAAAAATCTCCACACTAATTTCCACAGTGGTTGCACCAGTCTACACTACCACCAGCAGTGGAGAAGGGTGCCCCTCCAGCATTTGTTATTGGTGGATTTCTTGACAGCAGCCATTCTTTTTGGAATGAGATGGAATCTCAGCATTGTTTTAATTTACATCTCTCCAATGACCAGTGATGTTGAACATTTTTTCATATATTTATTTGCCATTTCTAGTTCTTTATCTGAGAAGTGTCTTTTTATTTCAGATGCCCATTTTTGCATTAGGTCTTTAAATTTGAAGGGTCTGATTTTTTTGAGTTCTTTATATACTCTAGATAATAGTCCTTTATCTGAATATCTGGTAAAAAAATTTTCCCACTCTGTGGGTTGTCTCTTTACTCTTTTGGTGGTTTCTCTTGCTGTCCAAAAGCTTTTTAATAAGATGAGGTCCCAGTTGTTGATTCTTTTCAGTATTTCCCATGTGGTCTGAGTTTTGTTCATGAAGTCTTTGTCTCCTCCTATGTCCTCAAGCATTTGACCTATTCTCTCTTCCAGCATATTTAGCATTTCTGTGTTTTGGGGGGTTTTTTGGTACTGGGGATCAAACTCAGGACCTTGTGCTTGCAAGGCAGGTGGCAGCACCACTGAGCTAAATCCCCCTAGAGTTTCTGTTTTAATATTTAGATCTTTGATCCATTTCGATTTTAGGTTAGTGAGTGGTGAAAGATATCGGTCTAGTTTCAGTCTTCAACATGTGGAAAGCCAGTTTTTCAATCACCATTTATTAAAGAGGCTGTCTTTCTTCCAGTGAAGGTGTTTGGCTCCTTTGTCAAAGATAAGGTGGTCGAGTATGTCTGGAGCTGTTTCTGGATTCTCTAGTATATGTCCTGGTGAAATGAGCACATTTCTGCATCCTCTAGTCTGTTCCATTGATCCTTAGGTCTGTTTTTTGGCCAGTACCATGCTGTTTTTATCACTGTAGCTTTGTAATATAATTTAAAGTCAGGGATTGTGATACCCCCTGCTTTGCCTTTGTTGTCCAGAATTGCCTTTAGTATTCTAGGTCTCTTCTAGTTCCAAATGAATTTTAGAATTTTTTTCTAATTCTGTGAGATATTCTGTTGGAATTATGATTGGGATTGCATTGAATCTGTATAACAATTTTGGCAGTATGGCTATTTTCACTATATTGATTCTCCTACCCAAGAACAAGGGATATCTTTCCATTTTCTGATACCCTCTTCAATCTCCTTTTTTTTTTTGGTACCAGGGATCAAACTCGGATCCTTGCACTTGCGAGACAGGTGGAGGAACCACTGAGATAAATCCCTGGCTCAATCTCCTTTTTGAGAATACTGTAGTTTTCAATGTAGAGGTCTTTTACTTCCTTCGTTAGATTGATTCTTAGGTATTTCTTTTCTTGGGATGCTATTGTGAAAGGGATTGTTTCTCTAATTTCTCTTTCCATGAATTTTATTTGTGTACAGGAAGGCTATTGACTTTTGAGTGTCAATATATTTGGTTATAAATCTAAAAGTCTTTTGGTGGAGTTTTTGGGGTCTTCTAAGTAGAGAATCATGTCATCCGCAAAAAATGATATTTTAACTTCTTCCTTACTTATCCTTATTCCTTCTGTTTCTTTCTGTTGTCTAACTGCTCTGTCTAGTGTTTCTAGAACTGTATTGAACAAGAGTGGTGACAGTGGACATCCTTGTCTTGTTCCTGATTTTAGAGTGAAAGCTTTCAATTTTTGTCCATTTAATATGATGTTGGCTATTGGTTTGTCATAGATGGCTTTTATCAGATTGAGATTAAGACCATCTATACCAATTTTCTATAGGGTTTTTTTTTTTTTTATCACGAATGGGTGTTGGACCTTGTCAAATGGTTTTTCTGCATCTATTGAGAGGATCATATAGTTTTTGTCTTTGGCTGTGTTAATATAGTGTATTACATTTATTGATTTGCATATGTTCAACCATCCCTTCATCCCTGGGATGAATCCAGCTTGGTCATGGTGGTGTATAACCTTGATGATTTGCTGCATTCTGTTTGCCAGTATCTTATTGAGGATTTTTGCATCTATGTTCATTAGGGAGATTGGCCTATAATTCTCCTTTTTGGTTGGATCCTTTTCTGGTTTTGGAATCAGGGTAATGCTTGCTTCCAGGAATGAATTTGGAAGTATTGCTTCCTTTTCAATTTCATTAAAGAGTTTGAGGGGTAGCAGCATTAGGTCTTCTCTAAATTTCTTGTAGAATTCAGCAGTGAATCCATCAGGGCCAGGGGTTTTCTTTGTTGGTAGTTTTTATTTTATTTTACTTTATTTATTTATTTTGGTACCAGAGATTGAACTCAGGACCTTGTGCTTGCAAGGCAGGCGGCGGCACCACTGAGCTAAATCCCAGGCCCTGTTGGTAGTTTTTATTATTTATTTATTTATTTATTTATTTGGTACTGGGGATTGAACTGAGGACCTTGCGCTTTTGGGGCAGGCGGCAGAACCACTGAGCTAAATCCCTGGCCTGGTAGTTTTAAAATTACATCTTCAATTTCATTGGCTGATATTGGTTTATTTAGAATTTTTATATTGGTTTGATTCAGCTTTGGTAATTCATATGTATCTAGGAATTTGTCTCTTCTGTATTTTCCATCTTATTAGAATACAGGTTCTCAAAGTAGGTATTGATGATCTTCTAGATCTCTGTAGGATCTGTTGTGATTTCACCCTTTTCATTCCTAATTGCATGGATTTGAATCTTTTCATTCCTTTTTTTGATAGGGTTGGCTAAGGGTTTGTCAATTTTATTTAATCTTTCAAAGAGCCAACTCTTTGATTCATTGGTTCTTTGTATTGTTCTCTTAGTCTCCATTGCATTAATTTCTGCTCTGAGTTTTATAATTTCCTCACTCATACAAGCTTTGCACTTGACTTGCTTTTCTTTTTGTAGAAGCTCAACATTAGGTTGTTTAATTGATCCCTCTCTGTTTTCCTGATATGGGAATTCACCACTATAAATTTCCCTTGTAGAACTACTTTCATTGCATCCCGTAAGTTCTGGTATATTATATTGTCATTATTGTTTAATTGTGGAAATTGTCTGATTTCTCCTTTAATTTCATCTGTGACCCATTGGTTATTCAGGAGGGTATTATTTAATTTCCATGTCTTTATGAAGTTCTTGTGGTTTCTTTTGCAGTTGATTTCCAATTTCATTGCACTATGGTCTGATAATATGCATGGGATTATTTCAATCTCTTTGCATTTACTTAAGTATGTTCTATGAGCTAGTATATGGTCTATTTTGGAGAAAGTCCCATGTGCAGCTGAGAAGAATGTATATTCTGATGTTGTGGGGTGAAACACTCTGTAGACATCTACTAATTCCATTTGTTCAAAAGTTTGGTTCAGGCTGGGGATTTAGCTCAGTGGTTCTGCCGCCTGCCTTGCAAGTACAAGGTCCTGATTTCAATACGCAGTACCAAAAAAAAAAAGTTTGGCTCAATTCTAATATTTCATTGTTGATTTTTTGTCTAGTTGATCTGTCTGTATGTGACAGTGAAGTATTGAGGTCCCGCATTAGAACTGTATTAGTGCTTATATGATTTTTCATGCCCTTTAATGTTTGTTTTATATAGTTGAGTGTGCTGCTATTTGGTGCATATATATTTAGGATTGCTATTTCTTCCTCTTGGATTGTTCCCTTTATCAGGATTTAGTGACCTTCTTTATCTCTCTTAATCAGTCTTGGCTTGATATCCATTTTGTCTGCAAATAGAATAACTACCCCTGGTTTTTCTGGTTTCCTGTCACATGGAATATTGTTTCCATCCCTTTACTTTCAGCCTGTAAATTTGTTTTTCAATTAAATGTCTTTCTTTTTTTTTTTTTTTCAATACTGGAGATCAAACTCAGGACCTTGAGCTTGTGAGGCAGATGTGGTGGCACCATTGAGCTAAATTCCTGCCCCTAAATATGTTTCTTGTATGCAGCATATTGTTGGATCTTGCTTCTTGATCCATTCTGCCAGTCTATTTCTTTTGATTGGTGAATTAAGACCATTAACATTGATGGTTATAACTGATCTGTATTGTCTTATCTCTGTCATGTTATTTTCCTGCTGTTGGCTTCCTTCTTTCCCTTTCTGTTTAATTTCTTGCCTTGCCTGGTGGATTCATTCTGTTGGGGTTCATGGAGTTATAATCCTTATTGTCTCTTTCTAGAATATCCTTCAGAACAGTTTGGAGTGCTGGTTTGGTGGTCATGAATTTCTTTAGGTGTTCTTTGTCATGGAAGTATCTTATTTCTCCATCAGTTTTGAAGGATAGTTTTGCAGGGTACATCAGTCTGCAAAGGAGGTTGTTTTCCTTTAGGGCTTGAAATACTTCACTCCCTCAGTATACTTTATTGTTGTTGGTTTTTTTTTTTGTAACGGGGATCGAACTCAGGACCTTATGCTTGTGGTGCAGGTGGTAGCACCACTGGGCTAAATCCCTGGCATCCTCAGTATAGTTTAAAAAGCTAACTTTACACATTTTACTACAGTAAGTCTCTGACTTACAAATGAGTTCCATTCCAGGAGGATATTTGTAAGTTGGATTCATTTGTAAGTCAAACAAAGTGAATCATACAATTTTAACATAAATATGCAATGTATATTGCGTTGCACTTCCTAGCAGTCCTCTCTACATCACCACTGCTTTTCCTCTTGCTTCCAGACATCCTGAGCTGATTGATCACTGTACTACTGTACACTGTCTCACTGTATAGTAAGTATATAGCAGCACAACTGTGACAGTATCTGGCAGGCACATGAGCTACTTCTGCAATTTGTTAGCATCTATGAATGTTTGTAATGCTAGGTCTGTTCATATATGTGAAAGTTTGAAACCTGAAAGTTTGTGAGTCGGGGACTTTCTGTACAATAAAAAAAAGTCCAGCTTCACTCTGTCTTGTGTCCATTTCTTCCTTACCAGGCCTGGGAAGTGAACAAAGGGACCAATTGTGTAACCTCCTACCTGGCTGACTGTGAGACTCAGCTATGCCAGGCCCCACGGCAAGGCCTGCTCTATGGTGTCCCTGTGAGTCTCAAAGAGTGCTTCAGCTACAAGGTACACCCTTCCCTGGTGTCAGGTTCCTTTCCCCTCCATCCCTGCAGCCAGCTGTGTCCTGGGTCACTTAGGTCCTGCAGAGGAAGTGTGATGTCTGGAAGTTTGAGAAAGGACCATGGGTGTGCCTGGCCTTGGCCAGTGTGACAGTGGTGGAAGTGGACCTCTCCTGACTCATCTGCTGAGTTTTCCCATTGCTCATCTCCCTCTTAGGGCCAGAACTCGACACTGGGCTTGAGCCTGAATGTGGGGGCGACAGCTGAGTGTGACAGCGTGGTAGTGCAGGTGCTGAAGTTGCAGGGTGCTGTGCCCTTCGTCCACACCAATGTCCCCCAGTCTATGTTCAGGTTGGGCCTCAGCAGGGTGGGGTGGAGTGGTTGGGATAGAGGTGCCAGAATGGCCCTGGCTGACCTGCTCCTGCTTTCTCCAGCTATGACTGCAGTAACCCCCTCTTTGGCCAGACCTTGAACCCACGGGAGTCCTCTAAGAGCCCAGGTGGCTCCTCAGGGGGTGAGGGTGCCCTCATTGGATCTGGAGGCTCCCCCCTGGGCTTGGGCACGGACATTGGAGGCAGCATCCGTTTCCCTTCTGCCTTCTGTGGCATCTGTGGACTCAAGCCTACTGGGCACCGCCTCAGGTACAGGAGCTTCTGGGCCCCTTGTTGTGTGATCTTGGCTGAGCTTCCAACCTTTCTGGGCTCTAGGCAGGAATTCACTCACCAGAGTTTCACTGGGTAGAAGTGTTACCACCAGCAGGGCTCCCAGTTTCCAGTGGTGGGACTCCAGAGCTTCTGCAGGGGGTTTGGGGTGGGCAGAGGGTAGCCATTTCCTGTTTCCAACACCTTGTATTTCTTATCCAGCAAGAATGGCGTGAAGGGCTGTGTCTATGGACAGGTGGCAGGTGAGGTCTGTGGTTCTCTCAGTGCCCTGGATGAGGGTGGGGGTCAGCCTGATCTGCCTCTGCTTCTCTGGGGGACAGTGTCAGGCCACTAGGCCACTCCAGGTATGAGTTCCAACCTCCTTGTCTTGTTCACACTCCTGGCTCATGGCTCAGCCCTTACTCCAACCCAGCCCCAGAGCCCACTGGGGTCATGTGACCCATATTCCCTCCCCTCCCTGCCCCACAGTGCAGCTCTCCGTGGGCCCCATTGCTCGGGATGTGGAGAGCCTGGCACTGTGTCTGCGAGCTCTTCTGTGTGAGGACATGTTTCGCCTGGACCCTACCGTGCCACCCCTGCCCTTCAGGGAGGAGGTGAGTGGGGTAGGGGTGGGCAAGGTGGTGAACTGAACCCAGGAGCTTTGGGCAGGCCTCAGAGTCTCCCACCCCCTCAAAGCTGCCCTCAAGATCTGAGGCCAAGGCTCAGCTGTGGCTGCTGCTGCTTCTTCTCAGATGGCCATTAGGTGGCACCCTTGTACGAATTTGGAAATCCTCAGGCCTTCCAGCTGGAGAGCTCTTGTACCTGATCTGTATTTGACCCTTAGTAAATTGTAGTTTTGCATATGGTCTGTATCCCCACTGGTGGGATGCTTTGCATGTACTGAACCGTAGGGGTCTGTGTTGGCTCCTCAAAATATCACCAGGACAGTCCATTGATCAGAGCTGAGCTCACTACTTTCTGAAGTGGCCTCTACCTTCCCAAAGCCTTAGCAGCGTCTCAGAGGGCAGGGATGGTGTGGAGTGTATCCTTCAACATGGAGACTGGATGAGACTGGATAAGGTCATGATCTAATAGTTAAGGACTGGGGACACAGCCTGCTGAGGATCTTGAGGTGTCAGGGTCAGAGTCCTGGGATATAAATGTCATTTGAAGCTTCCTATTGAAGAGTTGATGAAGACTGTAGAAGAATACATATGGATATTTGCACTTATGTACAAAGGGTTTGGGAGTAGTCAGTTAGATGGATGCAGACTTCATGGCAGTGTGTACTTTCACACCAGTCTGATGTTCGTTTCTCTTGTGTGGGCCCCTTGTCCTCACTCTAGCCAGGCTGAGGGGCTGTGGGCAGGACAGTGGGCCTTGGTGTTTCCTGGGGGTGGGCCAGGTGGGCAGATCTGGGCTGGGGAGGCTCTCACTCCTCAGCAGACAGGTTCTGACCATTGCAGCTTGAACCTTTCTTGAGAGGGAGGAGAGGAGAGGGGACCCTGTCTGGAGGTCTGGGAACCAGGGGAGGTGATAGAGTCTTGGCCCAGGAGTCAGGATGCCTGGGTCCAGGCCCGTCCTTGGTACTGTCTACTGGGTAACCTTGGGCAAGTCCCAGCCCCACTGTCTAGACCTTAAGCCTCAGTTTCCTCAAATGACCAGTGGGAATCTTTATCGCTGCTCTGCATCTCTGAGATACTACAAATGTGTTTTATGACAGAGTAAATGTGGAAGGGGCTGGCTTGGCAGATGATCTCTTTCGAGGAAAAATGGTACCAGAAAGATCCAGGCTGCAGCTGAGTAGCTTCTGTAATCTTTAGGAGCTCTGCCTAGGCCTTCTTCTCCTGAACTTCTTCTCCTTGCCCTGACCCTGCCTCCTGTGTTTGTCCCCAGGTCTACAAAAGCACTCGGCCCCTGCGTGTAGGATACTACGAAACTGACAACTATACCAGGCCCAGCCCAGCCATGAAGCGGGCCCTGCTGGAGACCAAGCAGAGCCTTGAAGCTGCTGGCCACACGGTATGGCTGCAGTATCCCACAGTCCTGGCATCTCCTTCCCTCCAGGGAAGTCTTCCTGGTACCTGTGGCCTTCCCTCCAGTCTCTGTGGTCTGATTGTTTTATCACTGGTGATGAGAACCGTGGCCCTGTGGGACCAGTATACAGAGGGCTGACCGGGAGGATGGGGCTATGGGGATGGAAAACCCAGCACAGCTGAGTGCTGCATTTTGGGGGGACCTCATCAACCATGAACAACAATGACCTGCTGTTCAGAGGTTCCTGGGGACCTGAGATAGTGGGCCAGTGGTTTAGTCTGCTCATCTGAGACAACCTTATATGTGGCTCCAGACTTTTCTCACAAGGGCCATTTTAAGGGGTGTTTTCATGGTTGGAAAGGCTGCCTCTGTGGTTTTTGTGAGGACAACCACGTGGGCAAGGTGGTCCTGCTCCTCAGGCTGCTAGGCGGTATATGGGCCATGGGAACAAGGCATGTTAAGGCTAGGACCTTGTACACCTCCATCCCTGCAGCTTGTTCCCTTCTTGCCAAGCAACATACCCTATGCTCTGGAGACCCTGTGTGCAGGCGGGCTGTTCAGTGATGGTGGCCACAGCTTCCTCCAGAACTTGTGAGTGCTCTTGAGCTTTGGGCTCTGTGGTGGGATGAGGAAAATGAATAGACCCAGTGAGAGCAGTTGGGCCTTGTGACACCCCCCCCCCCCCACCAGGACAGGCTCGACCACGTTCAAAGAAGGATTGTGATTTCTGGTCAGGGACCTTGCTGTTCCTCCTATTGTGCAGGTTGAGCCTGGAGATATCTTGCCAGGGAGAGGTGCCAGCCCAAGGGAGGCTGACTATGCATCTGTATCCCGTTCTCAGCTGAGTTTGTTGTGGGATAGGAGGAGGGTAGGGGAGTTCCCTGCTGTCTAGGAAAGGTCAGAAGCAAGGGCAGGATCAGGACAGGTGGATTGCAGTATGGACCTCAGGCTGTAACTCCAGGCTCTGTCTTGTCTGAGCCAAGTCTTTCTTTTTTAGTAGGACCTCAGTTTTTATTTCTGTAAAACATGTGAGTTGTACCAGATTCACTTTAAGGGATTTGGCTGAGCTACTGTTTAGAGAAGATGGTTCTCCTTGGCTGTTTTCAGTCATTACAGGGCAGAGGATGGACCTGTGAAGGTGAGGGTTGGCTGGAGCGGTGCCCCCCAGGCTGTAGATCTCATTATGGGGACACTTGGACCTTGCAGTCTTTCTCAGTCAAGGACTCAGCTTGTTACTCCCTCTCCCCGCAGCTGAGCATGGTCCAGGCTTCAGTAAAAGGTATTACCTCTCACTCTGGCCCTGGGGTGGAGCCCCAGGATCAGCCACCTGAGACCTTTCTCTGAGATCTTGAGCCAGGTCAGAGAATTCCTGGAATGCCCCACGTGAAGCTGCAGGGTGACAGCAGTCTTGAGAAGCACAGGCCCTCAGTCAGGGCAGGGAGATGTTGCCCTCAGTCCCTATAGCTCTGAGCTCGATCTGCTGGAGATGGGGACCCTGAGTCCTGCCTTGGGGACTCCAATGGGTGTGGAGTGAAGCCCAGGTGTCCTGAAGAATTGGCAGAAACAAAGCATGTGTTGGAGGCCTGCAGTTACTGGAATCTGGTGAGGAGGGAGGTGGACAGGACCACTGATAGAAAACAGGGGTTGCAACTGGAGGAGAGTGAGCCAGGAGGGAACCAGGATGGGAGCTCCTAGACTGAGCCTTTTGTTTCCCAGCAAAGGTGATTTCGTGGACCCCTGCCTGGGAGACCTGATCTTAATTTTGAAGCTGCCCCAGTGGCTTAAAGGACTGCTAGCCTTCCTGTTGAAGCCTGTGGTAAGAACACAAGGAGTCCAAGGGGCTAGGGGAGCTTCTGGGACCCCCTATCCTGTGTTACCCCATTGCCTCTGGTTCTTGCCTGCTTCCCCTTCGCCTCTCCGTTTGGACAGTCCTAGGCTCCTCTTGTCTCCCTCCATCTCCGCAGCTGTTCTCCTCCCCAACCCCTGCATCGTCAGCAACCTGCTTTCCCAAAGGGGTGGCATGGGTGGGCAGCTCATGGCCCCAAGCTAAGTCACTGACCTTGTGTCTGTTCTGGCGCAGTTCCCACGGGTGGCAGCCTTTCTCAGCAGCATGAGGCCTCGGTGAGGATTCTTCCTGTGCCCAGATGCCCGCCCTCTCTGCTCTACCTGTTCTGAGGCCAGATGGTTTCTGATAGGAGAAGCCCCTGTGGGAGGTAGCTTCCGAGGTGGAAGTGGCCCAGATGGGGGGACCCTCAGGTGGGACCTTGAAGCTGTCAGTGGGGTCCAGGTCTGGCTGTAGAGCAAGGGAACAAATGAGAGAGGTGGAGGGGAGAAAGTTGGCCTGGCTGGGCATGGGAGAAAACACTAGGAAGGAGTTTTCCCAGGCTCAGTGGCACCTGGAGATTCTGGGCCCTGGGTGACAGATGAAATGCTTTTAGAGTTCTGAACTGAACTGAGCTGCACTGGTCTTACCTGTCTTTAGTAGGTCAGGCTGGAAAGGCACCTCATTTCCACCCAGAAAATCCTGTGTACTTGCTCCCCTTTTCACCTCCAGGCATTTGACAGCCCTGGCCTCTTCTTGGTCCTGAGGGCAGTGAGGAATCAGGCCTGGTTTGGTGTGGGCTCTGCTATGGAGTCAGTCACTAAGTGACCCAGCTTAGGTTCCTCTGAAGCCTGGTTTGTCTCATCTGGTCTTTGAACTTTTCATCTTGCTTTGAGCTTCTGCCCTCTCAGAGATCCCTAGAGTTGAGGGCTATGGAGGAGTGCGATGTAGAAGCAGTGAGAGAAGGGTGTCTGGTATTTCTGACCTCCATGGCTATGGCCATGATGGCTGGTGACATTACTCTTTGTCCACAGGTCGGCTAGAGAACTCTGGGAACTGCAGCACAAGATTGAGGTGAGTGAGGCCTGAGCCCCTGCACTTGAGTAGGGCTGTTAAGGGGAGGGGAGCTGTCCAGGGCACCTGCCAACAGAGTCTTCTGGTCAGTCCTGCCGCTGATCTGCTGGTGGGGCCTGTCATTCCCCCTTGCCCTTTCCTGGACTACGGATTGCACCCTGCTGTCAGATGCTCATTTCCGTAGTGCTCATCCCTGGGGGCTGGGTTAGTATGGGGCTCCTCTCCTGGGTACTTCTTTGCCCCTTTGGGGCTGCCTGTGGCTATGCAGACTATAGATCCACCTCTGCAGGGAGACAGGTGCCTACGGTTTGGGTGGGAGGTAGAACAGTGATACCTCTGAGAAGCGATGTTTCCTGCCTGCCCAGAGGCCCTCCGTCTTATCATAGTTCAGCTCAGCTCAGATCCAGCAGCAGGTGCTGGGGCCAAACCCAGCCCAGCCACTGTCCCTGCAGTGGAGAGTCCTGGATGGGCTGGGTCTGAGTGCCTCCTCTGTTTGCTGATGTCCCCTCAGGAGTACCAAAACTCTGTGATTGCCGAGTGGAGAGCACTGAACCTGGATGTGCTGTTGACCCCTATTCTGGGCCCTGCTCTCGACCTGAATGCCGCAGGCAGGGCCACAGGTGAGGCCTGCTTTTCATCCTATTCCCCTCACACCTCTGCCTGACCCTGCTCTCAGTGAGCTCAGCAGCCCCATGTAGCTGCTGGGAAGTAGAGGAGGGTGGGTCCCCTGCCCTTAGGGGCTCATAGTCTGGCTGGCTGGAGAGAGGGGAGTCACGTGGAATACCCTAGGAGGCAGTGAGATCCCTGTCCAGTGTGTACTATTTAAGTTGGAGATCTCAAGTTACAAAGTCTGTAGTTTGGGGAGGTGGTATTTAAACCTAGGTGGTATTTATATGAGCCAAGAAAATAGGAACAATATTCTAGAAACTACGTGGGCAAAGGCCCAGGGCAAGCATCAGGAGATCTTGCTGGGTTCCTGGGATTTGTCACTCAAACTTCAGCCTGGGAGAGGGTCTTTCCCTGCTGGGGAAGCAGGGTGGCATTTCACAGGGCCGGTGACTGAGGCCCAGCATGGACACTTGAGCACTGTGGGCCCCAAGGCCTGCTGCAGCCTTTGTGGTGTGTTCTAGGGGCCATCAGCTACACTGTTCTTTATAACTGCCTGAATTTCCCTGCGGGAGTGGTGCCCGTCACCACAGTGACCACTGAGGACGAGGCCCAGATGGAACATTACCAGGGCTACTTTGGAGATATCTGGGACAAGGTGCTGCAGAAGGTAAGGCCTGCCCATCCCCCAGCTCACCTCCTGCCCGCCCATCCCCCAGCTAGTGTCCTCAGCACTTGGTGTCCTCACCCACCCTTCTTAAATGAATACTGCACCTTGCTACTCTCTTCTGGTCAGGCACTCCCTTCCTGGACCCTGGGTAGGATTCTGCCTTGTGCCGCCCATTATAGGGAACAGGAAAGGGAAGTTACTGAAGACCTCTGCCAGGGGTCTCAGCCTCCTATGAGGCACTACAACACAAACTGATAAGAGTAAAGAAAGAAACAAGAGAGAACTCTGTCTTGGGGCTGATCTATGCTGGTCTGGGCAGCAAAGACAATGAGTGCTAAGCGCGCCCAGTATTTATTGATAACAAATGTAGGAAGGTGAGCAGGGTATGCTTTGAAGACATCTAGTGACATAAGACATAGTGTGAAGCATCCAGAAGCATCTGGCGATGGCCGATATGCAGGCAGGAATATTTGATATGCAGCCAGGATTAGCTGATATACAAACAGGGATGTAAAGGGGAAGGGCACTGCTCATCTTGCTTGGAGAGATCAAAGGGTGCTGAGACTGGGTTGCAGTTAACCAGGGCCTGCTAGTATTGGGCCGAGATGTCTGCTACACCCCATCCTGATGTCCATGTCTCCCACAGGCCCTGAAGAACAGTGTGGGGCTGCCTGTGGCCGTGCAGTGTGTGGCTCTGCCCTGGCAGGAAGAGCTGTGTCTGCGGTTCATGCGGGAGGTGGAGCGACTGATGACCCCTGAAAAGCAGCCATCCTGAGGGCCGCCTGCCTGCCTGGCTCCAAAGGACCGGACACCTGCATGCCCTGTAGCCCAGCCTAATGGGGCACATGGCCACCCTGTGAGGAAACACTCAGCCTGGGTCAGAGGCATCTATGACCCCTTCCTGAGCCCCTGCCAAAGCACAGACTCCCACTCCCCCCAAGTCTGGATCTTGCTCCCCTCTCTGGTCCCTTTTCTACCCTGATCCCCCACCCTACATGGCAGCAGGTATGACAGGGGCCAAGACCACCAAAGTCAAGAAACATTTCCTTGTCTGTGGGGTGCTGGGGCTGGAGCCTATTGACAGCAGGGTTGGCTTAATCTTCCAGAGCCAGGTGGCAACCATGTCACCATTCTGCTCCAAAACCTCCCCTGGTGTCCATCACCCACAGAAGGGACAAAAGCTTGTGTCCCAGCACTTCACTTCAGCACCTCCCCTCCTCTTGCTTGGACTCAGGCCAGCTTTGCTGGATACTGTTGTGGTTTTCCTTCCTTTGCTTCTCTCTGCTGATATGCCCTTTCTGCTCCTCCACCACTCAATCCTTGGAGGCCCAACTCCTCTTTCTCCAAGAGGCTTTCTGTGCTCCTGAGCCCTGAAAGAGTGTGAGCTCTTTCCTCCCAGTCTCCCCTGTATGAGGCATCTGGATGGGTCTGCTTTCCTGGCCATCTCCTTGATGGTGGGGACTGCATTGCTATGTCTTTATGTACTGTGGCCAGCACAGGGCAACAGGGAAGCACCTGAGTTGGGCTGCAGGGAATCGAGTGGACACAGTGGGCCCTGAGCTGGTGCTGTTGGGTAAAGGAGCCCACAGGCCCAGGGGTGGTGGTCAGCAAGTGACAAGGCAGGTAGCAAGGGCTCACTCACAGGGCCAGCCAAAGCCTGGACTTCTCTGGGAAGGCTTGCTAGAGGAGGACTGCTCTTGAGTCCAGAAAGTTCTCACATGCTGATATATAGGGGATGAGGTCATCCTGGGGAGGAGGCACTGTATGTCCAGGACCAGGGTGAGCTTGATATTACAGGAATGTTGAATGGGCACAGGGGAAGCAGGGATGTAGGTAAGCCCAGATAAGGTGAACTTGGGTGGCTAGGTCAACAACTTGAATTCTATCTCAAGGGCGATGGAGGCTTGTGAAGGGCCATATAGGCACAGTGAGGAGAGTAGACAGAGGGGCAAAGCCTGGAAAAGAATAAGAATGCTGCTCCTGATCCCTAATTTGGGGAAAGGGCAGAAGGGGTAGAGAGGCTGTCTGGGGATGGGTAGTTGGGATGGAGGTAAGCTGTCTTACCTCAGTCTCAGTCCTGCCCTGCCTGCCACGTCTTACTGGACTGAGTTGCCTGGCAGGGAAAGGGTAGTTAGTTTGTGATGGGATGTTGGGCTTTCTTGACCATCCTCACAGAGTTTCCCCATCTGCCCTGGCCCTAGCCTAACTCTCCTGCTGTCTAGATATTTCAGAGCCCAATCCCTGAGGGTGGGTTGGGTACCGGCTCACATCTGGCCTGTTTTACATTTTTTCCACCAAATTGCCTTTTCTAGGCTTCCTTCTCCACCATTATTCCCCTGTTCCTCTGGAAATGCTTTTCCTTCCGGGTTACATGTCTAGCGGTATCCATGCCCCTACCAAACTGCCTCTGTCTAGGAGGGCCCCCACCTTGAGGGGTGCTGACTCAAGGGCCCAGCCCGAACTGGGACACCTAGACCGAGATAAGTAAGCTGTTGCCGCACTTCTTCCTGGTTCTTCCTAACTTGAGGACTTCCTCATAACAGCTGCTGTAATTTTCCCTCATTGTCCGATAAAACCATCCACCAACTGCCCCAGCTTTCTCTTTCTCCTGTCCATTTCCCTTCTAGTCACCAATATCCTCTTCCTTTCAGACCCAAAGCTGAAGGGTGGAGATGCCACTACCGCATGTTTTCATTGTTTCATTGATTTCAGCCCTCAGAGCCTCAGCCTGGCCACGTCTAGCCCTGTGCCAACTGTGGCTGGAGACTGACATGAACCCAGCCTGGCTGCCATCCTTGGGCGGACCCTGACAAGCACGCCTGCTCCTCACTGATCAGGGATGGCCAAGGGAGGGAGGGGCCCCTTGCTGTTGAGGGAAGGGGGAAGGGGTCGCAGAGGCACGTAGGTGTCCCCTGCATTACATCTCCACCATCATGCTGTTGTCCAAGCCACCTGCCTTTCATCCAGATACTGCAATAACGTCCTAACCCTCTGGCTCCCTGCTTCCATCTTCAGGTGGCGCCCAGTCCCTTCTCCACAGCATAGCCAGAGTGATCCTGCAGAAGTAAATCAGGTTGAGTTGCTCCTTGCTTAAGACCTTCCAATGGCTTCCCATCCCTAGAATAAAATCCAGTCTCCTTGTGGGGCCATGGCTCCTGTCCACCTCTTCAGTCTCATCTTGGGGGTCTCTCCCTGTCATTCCCTGTGCTCCAGCCACACAAGCACCTTTGGTTTCTTGATCATCTTGAGCTGGTTCCTGCTTCAGAGTTTCTGGGGCAGTTGTTCTCTGGTCTATTCCTCTGGTTGTTCTGCGTTAGTTGTTCCTCGGTCTCTGTCACCTTCCCTTACACCAGCTGTCACTTTCTAACATGTTACCCTGTATTTTTTTAGAAAGCATTATCTCTATCTAAAATCACTTATGTGTTTTTGTCTCCTCCACTAAAGCAACCATACTTTTTCTTGTTTCTGATTATATTCTTGGCATGAGTGATGTGCAGAAGGTACTTAGTTCTGTGAAATTAAGCGAACATCTACTAGGGAGCCAGGCACAGAGTTGGGTGCTGGGACTGCAATGATGGACGACACGACTTGTTTCCTGTCCTCTTGGAACTTACATTCTGGAGGATATTTCTAGAGTGAAGGTGGGGTGGGGGTGGGGGTTAACAAAGACTTCTGAATATTTAATTCATGGAGAGATAAGGTGACTTTTGATTAGCACAGACGGAGGAAAGGGATCTGAATCACATTACTGAGTACCTGCAGTGAGCCACCTACCTTCTGGGCATTTGGAGTCATCATGCCATTTAATCATCCTATTAATCCTTTAGTAGTGTTTTTGGCCCCATTTTACAGAAAGATTATATACCTTGGCTGCAATCCCATAGCTAGAAGTGGGGGATTGGGCTGGGTATTTAGCTCAGAGGTTCCAGCACCTGCCTTGCAAGCACAAGGACCTGAGTTCAATCCCCGGTACCAAAAAAAAAGTAGAAATGGGGGATTGGAATTGAAACCTGGGTCAACCTTTGTCAGTGCCTTGTGACATGTCAGGGCCCCTTCTGATGTCCCATGATGCTGAAGCACAGAGAGCACACATTGCCAGAGGAGAGCCAACGTCAACTCTTTCCTTCCTGATCACCTATCTTCTGGCCTTAAGACCTTCGAGGTCACAAGGCTGCCACCTGTTCCCATGGCCTTTCCCCTCCTTACTATGTCCACTGTCACAGCTCCTTGCCTGGCCTCCCCTGCTTCTGCTATGATTGTCACTAAGCACCCCTCATATGGCAGTCAGGTGGCCTTTCAAACTGCAAATATGAATACACTTAATGCCTTTAGTATCATTTGTGTCAAGTGCGACTCCTTGCTCCAACCTCCAAGGCTATGCTTGGCCTTCGAGTGGTACTGAGCTCCCACCTCCCCGCTCTTTGCCCTGTGCTTGCTGTACTGGACACTCTTCCTCTGCTCTCCACCTTGTGACTGCCTGCTCATCCCGGGCCATAGTGATGTCTCTCACTCACAACTCTGCCAGGCACTGTTGAAGTGCTGCCTTGTGCTTCTCCCCATGCCTGAGGCAGAGGTGGTATTGTGATCATAAGATCCAACATCTGTTAGATTGTGGTGTTGCTAACCCCACTGTGTCATTTAAAAATTGGGCATTACTATTTCCATTTTATAGATGAGGAACTGAAGTTCAGAGAGTTGATTTGTCCAGGGCCAATCAGTAACGAGTACAGAGAAGATCTGAAACCTGCATGCCCCACTGGAATCTGTGCAGACTTTCCTCATTTGTACAAGAACAGGCATTGAACATGCTGTAGGTACAGCCCCTATGCTGGGCACACACGATGAAGACAGAGGCAACACCCACCTGCTCCTCTGCAGATAGCACACACTTTAGACACAGATGCATAGTCAATTCATGAGTTTCCCAACAAGATCTGTCTTCACTCCATGTTTCTCTAGCTGGCTGGACCTTCCCAGGCCTCCCACATATAAGTTAGGAGTGGTGTTCCCGGCCACCGTAGGTGGGTGATGCCACTTGGGGTAAGGACTGCAGTTGGCTTTGTAAGCCCAACACCTCATATGGTGCCTGGTACTCAGTCGCTACACAGTGAAGCCTTGCTGAGTCAGGAGGAATGGGGGACTTGCTATCAGTGAGCCCAACTTGGGCCCTTCACGTTACTTCCTTATTTCATCCTCATAGGGAATTTCCCAGTCAGTCCCTGACCCTCGCCCCTTTTTGCATTTATCTACTACCATGTTTTTGATTAGTGCTTATAAGGACAAATAATTATCAATGTTTATTCAGTCTAGAGCTTTCTCCTGGTCTGTAGATCTTCATCCATCCACTTTCTTCATCCTCCTAACCCCTCTTCCCTTCCCTTACCCATCCAATACCTATACTGAATTCCTCCCAACAGTATACACAGGGTGACCAATCAGAAATAGTCCCTGCTTGGCTGGGTGTGGTGGTGCACACCTGTTATCCCAGAATTCAGGAAGGCTGAGGCAGAAGGATTTCTTCAAGTTCAAGACCAGCCTGAGCTACATAGCAAGACCTTGCCTCCAATAAAAAAGGAGCTGTCATTCTACCAGCAAATGCATAATTACACAAATACATATGTTAGGATTGCAATAAAGCAGAAGTCCTGAGTATTATGGGAATAAAGCAAGTGAGACCTGATCTGGCCTAGAATGCATGTGTGAAGGAGTGCGAAGGGATTGCTTCCTGGAGGAGGTAACATCTGAGAACTGCATTATCACGTGAGCCAAAGACTAGTGCATTTCAAGAAGGGTCAGGCTGACAGCTTCAAACACTACTGATGTAGCAGATCTGGGCAGGAGCCAGACAAGATTAGGTAGGGGAGGGAGTGGAGGGCAAGGAGTAAAATCTGGAATTGTGGAGAACTTGAGAACATGTCCTGGATGGGATAGTAGCTATGGGGGGTGTAGATCTGAGAATCCTTTATTTTCCCATGTGATAGATCTGACAGCGTGTCTGATGCTGCTAGGAAAGAGCTAGCAGGGAGATAGAGAGGGGGCACAGGTAAAGGTAGGAGTGAAGGGCTCTATCACCAGCATTTCTTCCTGAAAAACTATCACTGAGCACCTGCCATGTGCCAAGCACTTTGCAAAAGGCTCACAAGATCCTTATTTTTATGAAACTTATTTTTTAAGGTGGGAAACAGGAAATAAATACATAATTTCCCCTGTGATAAGTGTGGTGAAGATTTCCAGTGGTATGTAATATGATAATGGAGCAGCAACCCAAGCAGAGGTGAGATATCAGGCGTGGGGTGTAGTGGGGTGTGGTGCAGGTGCCACATGGCCTGGGAAGCTGAGGATATCCGAACAGCCAGTATTCAGTGTGTTCCCTTCCCACCTACCCCACTAGAAGGGAAATCCACCAATAGGGGAGGGAGGCTGGAGCCCCAGGATAAGAACTGCCTGCCTCGGTCCATGCTCTCCCCTGGGTGGATGCAAGATGGTCCCTGAGATCCCTGCCTGCTCCCTCAGACATCTCTTGCTTTTTTCCCAAATGCTTGCCTGGAATGTCATCCACTCTGGAGAAACAAGGGCCCCTCCCTGTGTCTGCTTATGTGGAGCACAGAGGGTTGGTGATTATCATTGTGAGCAACAGGAAACCATAGAACAACCCCATCTGGAATTCTTGAAGGTCAAACTAGGGTATTGGAGGGGCATTATGTGAGGAAGGTGATGTCAGAGCCTTGCCACCTGCTCCGTGGCAAGGCTTGGGACCCTCTTTAGTCTTTTTTTGGTATCAGGAGTTGAACTTGGGACCTTGCGCTTTCGAGGGGTGGCAGAACCACTGAGCTAAATCCCCAGCCCTCTTCAGTCTTTTCTCTGCCAAAGCTTCTTCCTCTGTGTGACCTGAGGGATGGGGGTCTTTGTCCCCAGCAAGTCCAGGTAGGGGTCAGAACTGGCTGGGGAGAGGCAGGACTGTGGCACACCCAGAGCTGGGGCTACTGTGCCCACAGCCCCAGGTACGATGGGGGCTCTGGCAGTGTCACTGACAAACAGTAAGAGGGCTCTTGAGGAAGCAGCAGACTTATCCACACAGGTCCATGAGGCTGGGGCTGGCGTGGCTGGGGAATTCTATGGACCCTGCTGGTTGATGTGCTGTTGTTCTGGCAGCATGGCCCAGCAAGGACCAAGGTCCCCAGGGTGCAGGAGCTCGGGGAGGCAGAGCTGCAGCAGATGGAGGCCCTCGCCAGCATCTCTGGAAGCAGATGAGCAGAAAGGATTCCCTGAGGTTTCTAGCCCCAGCGACCCTTGGCCCTCAGTCCCAGTAGAGGGACACACCCTTCCCACAGCCCCATTCTCCTCAGAAAATGGAAAGCCCAGCTGGGCAGTCTTCACCCTAGGTCTCCCCACCAGCTCATTGTGTCCTTGTCAGTTTCTCCTGCATCAACGTTCATGGAGCCTGTGGAGGTTAGGGACCATGTATTTTTGCTGTTGTCTCAGTGCTGGGCACATGGCTTAGGAATATACTTACTTGGAGTGGTAGTTGAAATAAACAGATGGAAGCTATTGGAGGTCTCTGAACACCCCCAACCCCCACTGAGACAGGAACCCTTGTCCACCCCCACCCCCATCCCATGCAGTTCTGAAAACATTTGCTGAGCAACTGTAAGTGCAATGTGTAGGGAGCTGGACACAAGGCTCCTGGGGAGTTATAGGTCTTAAAAGGTGGCTTTGACTGATCAGAAGGGGCTATTTCAAGATCTTTGACAGCCACTGTGGCTGGCTGGAATGGAATTAGCAGGTGAAGTGGCTGAGCTATGGGTGTATCAGCAAAGCCTTCCTGGGGTGGCAGAAAGAAGGGTGGGAAGGCAGAGCATGGAGACAGATAGAGATTGAGGCTGAATTTGGCATTGCCTGGAGGATGTGACATGCCCTGTCTGGACTCTGGGCTCCTCAGCTGCTGGAGGAGGGAGGGCTCAGTGTGTCTTGGGGTTCCCATCTTTGGTTGATGGTGGCAGGCTCTCTCTGGGAGCACTGGGGGTGGGGGTTAAGGACAGTGCCTGAGGTGCAGTCTCCCCATGCTCTGGAGTTCCAGAGTGTCCTCTGCTGTCCCCTGGATGGTGATTGATGGCCCCAGTGGGCAGCTTCTGTGCCTGAGCTGCTGCAGTTGCCGAGAATGTGTATTAATATTAATTGGGGCTAATTAGTTGGATAAATCAATCTGCCCCCAGAGAGCAGCTGCCCCCCTGGTTGATGATGAGGAAGTCTAGGCTAATGGGGTTGTTGAGGCAAATCAGCTTGATGGAGAGCGTTCCTGTGGGTGGTGGCCCCATCTGTGGGCATTGGTAGGCTTAGGCTCCTTTAATGTGGCCCAGGGCCTGCTTGCTCAGCCTCCTGCTGGAGTTTCATCTGCTGTGTTTGGGTGTGTGTGGAGGTGTGCTGCTGGTGTCTGATTGTGTGCCTGTGATATGTGTGTGTGCCTGGCTGGGTATGCATGCCAGCTGGATTGTGTACATCTTGATATGTGTGGCTGGTGTGGGTCTGAGTGTTCGAGTCAATATGTACCTGTGTGGCTGTGTGTCTGATACCTGAGGACAGCTGGTTGTACGTGTGTCTAGGCATCTTGGTGTACATGTAGATGTCTGGGGTATGCGGCTACTGGGCTGGGTGCCTGGTGGGAGTGGGAGTGTCTGGTTGGCTGGAAGAGTGGAGGGGTTTGGGGGTGAGGTCACCCACGGTGTCTCCAGCTTCATGGCTGCAGGCTTCTTGGTTCTCCCCAACATTTCTCCCCAGCAAAGCTACACAAATCTGCCCTGGACAACTTTCCCAGTCTGGTCACCCTGCACTAGAGATACCTCAAGACCTCAAGTGTCCAGCTTGTCCCAGTGGAGGTAGAAGGCTGAGAAATAGGTCAAACCCTCATGGGGTCCTGTGAAACAAATTCAATTTGGTTCATTTTAGCAAAATTCCACAGGAGACTCCTCTGGGTCTTCCCTTGTGCTGAATCCTGCAGATAGATTCATTATAAAGTGGAATAAGAAGCCAGGCGTGTTGGCACATGCCTATAATCCTAGCACTCAAGAAGCTGAGGCAGGAGGATCAAGAGTTCAAGGCCAGCCTTGATCACATAGAGAGTTCAAGACCAGCCAAAACTGAACAGTGAGATCCTGTCTCCAAAAACTAAAACCAACCAACCAAACAAACAAACTAAAGAGCTACCTGGGCTGGGCACAGTGCTGTGTACCAGTAATCCTAGCTACTCAAGGGGCTGAGCCAAGGGGATTGCTTGATCCAAGAGTTGAGACTAGCCGTAGGGCAACATAGGAGCCCTTAGTTCAACAACAACAATGAAAAGATGAATCTGACATTTGACCCAGACCTGTCTTAAAGAAGCTCCCAGCCAACACAGCTAAGAAACAACCTACAATGTGGGAAAAAAATTTTAGCAGCTGTACTTCAGACAAAGGACTACTATCTAGAATCTATAAAGAACTGAAAAAAATCAGACCCCCCCAAATTCAAAGACCCAATTCAAAAATGGGCATCTGAAGTGAACAGACATTTCTCAGACAAAGAAGTAAAAGTAGCAAATAAACGTATGAAAAAACATTCAACATCACTGGTCATTCGAGAGATATAGATGAAAACAACACTGAGATTCCACCTCATCCCAGAAAGAATGGCTGCTATAAAAAAAATCAACCAACATGGACCGGGATTTAGCTCAGTGGTTTCGCCCTCTGCTGTGCAAGCGCAAGGACCTGAGTTTGATCCCCGGTTCCAAAAAAAAAAAAAAAATCAACCAATAACAAATGCTGGCAGGGGTGTGGGGAGAAAGGAACCCTTCTCCATTGCTGGTGGGAGTGCAGACTGGTGCATCACTGTGGAAATCAGTATGGAGATACCTCAGAGAACTAGGATTAGAGGTCCCATTTGCCCCAGCTATTCCCCTGCTGGGTGTCTTCTCAAAAGAATTAAAAGAATCACACCAAAGCGATATATGTGCACCCATGTTTATAGCAGCACAATTTGTAATAGCTAAAGCTTGGAAACGGCCCAAGTGCCCATCAACTGGAGACTGGATAAAGAAAATGTGGGTTTTTTTTAATAAAATGGAGTACTACTCAGCCATAAAGAATGAGAAACTAGAGTCATTTATAGCTAAATGGATGCATATTGAGGCCATACTCTTAAGTGAAATAAATAGGACACACATGTGTACATACCGAATAGTTTCTCTGGTGTGGGAAACTGATAATGTACTTAAGGATTAAAATGATTAAAATGAATAATTGATAATTTGAAATGGGAAGAAAGGGTCCAAGGGGGTAGGGGTAGTGGGAGGGGAAGGGGAAAGGAAAGGAGGGAAAGGAAAAATTAGGAAAAAAGAAAAAAATGGAAACAAAGTCTTTGTAAATAGGGAAGGGTGGAGGGGGTGAAGGGAGGGCAGGGGAATGGGGAAAAAATAAGAACCAAGATATATCATGTACAGGTACAAGTACCCAATGGTAAATGTAAATGTACTGTACACCTAAACTGTACCAATAAAAGAATTTAAGCCAAAAAAAAAAAAAAGAAGTTCCCAGTTTGGGTGAGTGTGGTTGAACCAGAGATGTGTAAAAAAGGATGGAGGGCTGGGGATTTACCTCAGTGGTTTCTCTGCCTCCTGCGCAAGCACAAGGACCTGAGTTTGATCCTTGGTACCAAAAAAAAAAAGGATGGAGGGAGCTCAGATGAGTGTAGCCAAGACCACATGGCCATGTAGCTGTAGGACTTGGTAGGAGACAGGACTATGCTGCTGGAGAGGGTCCTGTTGGGGAGGCTTCACAGAGAGGGGATGTCTGAGTTGAGGCTTGGAGGAAGTGTAAGTTTTCCAAAAGAAGAAAGGAACAGGAAAAGCAGTAGGAGGGAGGAGAAAGCCTGAGATCAATAAGGCTTTGTCTCTAGAACACATAGAAAAAAATATTTAGTAGGGCTCCCTAGGGTAGTAGGACAAGCTGGAAGCTGCTGGCCGGGAGGCTGTGGTCACCACATGTGGAACCTGTCCACCCCAAGGGTTGAGGGTTTTTATGCTATTGAACACATTTAAGAGACAGGGAATGTAGCTTAGCAGCGCAGTGCCTGCCTGGCAAGCACAAGACCCTGAATTAGATTCCCAGAAGAAAAAAACCAAACAACAACAACAACAAAAATATATTTAAGAACCTTTTGGAAATATTAATAAGTCAATTTCATAATAGCTTTAAAATATGTTTTGTTTGTTTTCCAAACTGTGAAAGGAGCTGAATGTGGAAAAGTCCAGTCTATGGGACTGGACTGGAGGGGTGATTTGCTCAAAACCCTAGATTAAATTGGCACAGCAGTGATAGAAGTCAGGCAGAGAAGAGCCGAGTGCAGTGCAGTGCTGACATGCAGGAAGGATTTCATCCAAAACCATCCAGGTTGCCGCAGAGGGCAGCGGGTAAGGAATAGAGGGTTCGGGTCAAAGTCCAGGCTGGCTCCCACATCTTTCTGTCCTTGGGCCAGACAATTAACCTCTCCATGTTTCAGTTGCCTTTCTTGGGGATGGAGAATGAGAATAAGAGCACTCCACCAAGGGTTTTTGTGAGGGTTAGTGCAACAGTGCAGGCTTGACATGGTTTCTAGACACACAGTAGGAGCTCCAAGTCCTCAGTCAATGGGGAAATATGAGTACTTATATATGAACACATGTTCTCTGTTTATAGTGAAAGCTTTGTAAATCATGCTGATTAGATGGCGATGCAGCGGTACCCTCAGGCCAACTGGCACCTATTGTTGGATGTGTGATTTTTTTGCCACTTTTTTTTTTGGTACCAGATCTAATTCAGGTCCTTGCCTCTGTGAGGCAGGCAGCAGAACCACTGAGCTAAATCCCTGGTCCTGTTGGATGTGTTTTTTAAAATCTTCAATGTGTATCTCAGGCTGCAGTGAAGAGGTTGAAATGTATGGAGGCCCCTAGGCTAAGAGAAGGGCTAGACAGGCAGGAGGCGGAGGGTCAGAGGTGGGAGATGAGGAGGAGACAGAACCAGCTTGGGAAGGGTATGTGGTAAGTGTGGTTTATGGGCCTCTGCCACTGACTAGCTGTGTGTCCTCGGGAACAAGCTGTCTCCATTTCAGTGTTTTCTTCTGTTGTAAATCCAAAAGAGAACACAACCTACCTCCTTGTGTAGTTGCCAGGCGTAATATGACTCCTATATAAAATGCTTGGAATGGGGTCTGGAACATATATTGCAACATACCTGACGTGATTATGTGTTCACCATTGATTATTATCAGAGCTTAGATGCCAGGGAGGGGTCTAGAATTATTCTGAGGTTTGTTGATTTGGTGCCATGAGTGTCATCAATTGAGAGTTTCAAGAACAAATTTGGCAGGGAAATGATGAGTCCAGGGCTTGGAATGTGGCTTAGTGGTAGAGCACTTGTCTACTATGTACAAGGCCTGGGTTCTACCCCAGTATTAAAAAAAAAAAAAAGGAGTCCTGAGTCCTGGGGTGTTTGTGGTTATGTAAGTGGACAAACAGTTCTAGGGCCTAGAAACTGGGTTGGATAGGTGCATCTGGTTCCTGAGGTCTGAGGTCACCCAGGGAGGGTGGTGGTGAATGTTTATAATCTCAGCACTTGGGAAGCTGGGACTACTTAGTGAGTTCAAGGCCACCCTGGACTACATAGAGAGACCTGATCTCAAAAACAAACAAACAACCTTAAATACTGAAGGATGCTAACATTCCCAGAGCCTGAGAAGAAGCCACTGGAAGGCCTGAAGGGCTCTCATGCCAACCTGGAGACAGACTGGGGCATGTTTCTAGCACTGAGGATGAGCACAGGAGCGCGTACTGAGTGGGCAGATATGTGGGCATTTGTGTGTCTGTGGAGTGCATAGTGTGTGATGTGCAGTGTGTGCAGTGGCCCGAGTGGATCAGGTTTTGCTATCTGCCTGCCCCATTCGGCAGTAGCCAGAGGTGGACCCCAAGCCCACCCTGAACTTACCCCTGGCAGAGCTGGCCTAGAAACTGTGGGCTGGGAAGCTGAATCCGGACAGCGTCCTCTGTAACAGTCATGGTGAACATTTCAGAGACCCAGTGCCCAAGGTGCAACCCAAAGCCCACTTATTTATTGGAAAATGCCAACACTGCAATTAAGCCTGAAAACTGAGATTTTAGTTTAGAAAAAACAAGTTATCTGATGCTTGGCTGCTGGGGCAACTTGGCTCACGTGCTGACAGAGAGGACTCTCCGTGCTTGCTGGGGCACACGTGCCATAGGTTCACCACCACTGCTCTACAGCTACTTACAAGAGATGAGGGACTTGTCAAAGAAAAAAAGAGAAGCAAATCACCAGGAATCAGGAAGGTACTGACAGGAAAAATTAAAATCTACAGAGAAATTGGAAAGACAGCTTATGATGCAGAGAAAAGAAGGAAACACTTTGGACTCTCTCCCTGGCTAGTGGGGCAACTGTGCTCTCCAGATGCAAGGTAAGCATGCAGAATTGAGACATCCAAAGACAAATGGCAGCAGAGACCATGGCTTTTGTGATCTGCAAAATCAGGGTGAGGTTTTGCTCCATGGGGACTCCTTCCACACAGCAGGCAGCAACTAGAGAGGGATCAAACATGGCACCCACCGTATCACCAAAGAGTGCTAGATCAGGTGCCATTTCAGGAAGGGATTGATTATTTAAACCTGGGACTCAGAACAACCAAAAATCAATTTCACTTCAGGTCTCCCAGTGTTACCCTCCTATAGTGACTGGATGAGCAACAGTCATGGGAGACAGCTGCAAACAGGAAGTGAGCTAGAAACAGATACCCTGAGAAGTTTAAACTCAGGCTAGGAAGCACACAGCCCACTCCCCTCCTCTGAGAAGCCAGGCCTGGCTTGAGTTGTGCTCAGAAAGAGCTGGGTCTGAAAGTGCCTTCAAGCAGAAAGTACTTGAACCCTGCTGCCTACATCTAGCACACATCTGAGGTCTGATCACCTTCCCTGTCCTACAGTGTGAGCAAGGGCACATCTCAGCATGCATACTGCCACAGCCTGAGGTAAAGAGAGGGTCCTTTGGAATAGGGGGTGCACTCACAAACCCACAGGGCAAGGCTAGGCAGAGATAAGCAAGACTGGATGGATGTCCGAGCTGCAGATCCTAGAAGGAAAACACTCTTTCAAAGATACAGAGAAAAACTTTTTCCTCTCTTTTTGACTCATTTTCTTTTTTCTACTCATTTCTCTTTTCCTTTTTTTAACTCATCATATTTCTTTTTCCCTTTATTCTTTTATTTCTCATTTTTTTATGTTACCTTTATCTAATTCTATAAGTGTCCTTTTACTCCATAATAGAATCCTTTTTTTTTTTGGTGGTGGTGGTACCAGGGATCAAACTCAGGACCTTGCACCACTTGTGAGGCAAATGCGGTGCCACTGAGCTTGTGAGGCAGGCACAGTGCCACTGAGCTAAATCCCCGGCACTTAATAGAATCCTTTGTCTCACTTATCTCTCCTCCTGATCTCCTATTGTTTAATTTTTCTTTTTGCATTCTTCCATTCCCAGGCTTACATATCCCATAAACCTCACTTTCAAAATTGATAGAGAATGGGCAAACCATCTGGGACCCCTCCTGTCTCTCAGGAGCTATTCTTATCCCCCATTCTTATTCCTCATTCCTATTCCCCAGTAAACTTTCCTAGTCTCAACCTCCACTGTTTCTTAGAATTCATTCTTCGACTTTGGGGACAGGAACTCGGGGTGTTTGGGAGTTACATCCATTTCCCTCTATATCAAGATCATAGATTAAGTGTGTGATTTTAAGTTTAGCTATTGCCTAGTTTGTTGCCTGAGCCTAAAATAAAAGGTAATTAAAAAAAAAACTTGATAGAGAATGGGCTGGCGATTTAGCTCAGTGGTGCCATGCCTGCCTGGTGAGTGCAAGGTCCTGAGTTTGATTCCCCGCCATGGAAAAAAAAATTGATAGAGAAATAAGGTATTTCCATGACAAAGAGCCCTCAAGAAATTCATGACTATCAAACCAGCACTACACAAAAATTTTGAAGGATAGCCTAGCAAGAGACAATGAAGCCAGGAATGCCAAAAAATTTAATAGAACGAATACACCAAGCAGAGTGAGCAGTTAAGCAAAAAGGAAGAGGGAGATCAGTAACAGAAAAATAATGCAATGACAGGAATAAATCAATAGCCACGTGTAGTGGTGCACATCTGTAATCCCAGCACTGCAGAGGCTAAGACAGGAGGATCACCATGAGTTTGAGGCCAGCCTAGGCTACATAGTGAGTTCAAGGTTAGCCTAAGCTACATAGCAGACCCTGTCTCAAAACAAACAAACAAACAAACAAACGGAATAATTCAATACCTTTCAGTAATAACTCTCAATGTGAATGGTCTCAACTCCCCATTTAAAAGACATAGATTGGCAGAATAGATCAAGAAACAAAACCCAACAATATGCAGTATACAATAAGCACATTTAATTAAAAAAGAAAGGCACAGATTAAAAATCAAAGGATGGAAAACAATATTCTATGCAATGGAAATCCAGAAAAAAGCAGGAGTAGCTATCCCAATTTCAGACAAAGTAGATTTCAAGCCAAAACTGATCAGAAGAGGCAAAGAAGGTCACTACATATTGGTTAAGGGAACAATTCAACAGGGAGAGAAAACAATTATAAACAAAGATGCACCAAACACTGGCATGCCCAGTTTCATTAAACAAACATTATTGGACTGGGGATTTAGCTCAGTGGCACCATGCCTACCTTGCAAGCACAAGGCCCTGAGTTTGATCCCTGGTATTAAAAAAAAAAAGGAATAAAACAAACATTATTGGACATAAAAAAATCAGATAAACACCAACACAATTTTCATGGGGGACCTCAATACCTCACTGTCACAAAGAGATCAATTAGACCAAAAAATCAACAACAGCAACCAAAAAAAAAAAAAATCAGAGTTGAACCAAACTTTTGAACAAATGGACTTAGTAGATATCTACAGAGTGTTCTACTCAACAACAACAGAATACACATTCTTCTTATCAACACATGGGACTTTCTCCAAAATAGACCACATGGTATCCTGTAAAGCATACTTAATTAAATGTAAAAATAATCAACATTATCCCATGCATATATATCAGATCACAGTGCAATGAAACTAGAAAACAATAGCAAAAGAAACCACAGAAATTATGTAAACACATGGAAATTAAACAATATCCTCTTGAATAATCAGTGGTCACAGAAGAAATCAAGGCAAAAATTAAACAGTTCGTAGAATCAAATGATAATGTCAGTACAATATACCAGAACCTATGGGACACAATGAAGGCAGTCCTAAGGGGAAAGTCTGAAAAACAGAGTGAGCCCAAATAAATAACCTAATGATGCACCTCAAGGTCCTAGAAAAACAAGAACAATACAAATCCAAAGCTAGTGTAAGGAGGGAAATGATAAAGAGCAGAGCAGAAATTAATGAAATTGAGACTAAAAAAATACAAAGAATCAATAAATTAAAAAGCTAGTTCTTTGAAAGAATAAACAAAATAGACAAACACTAGCCCATCTTGCCCCCAAAAAGGAAAGAAAAAACCCAAATCTATGTGGGCCAGTGGTCTAGCTCAGTGGTGCCGCCACTTGTCTTGCAAACACAAGGTCCCGAGTTCAATCCCTGGTACCAAAAAACCAAAAACAACAACAGCAACAACACCCCAAATCTATACAATTAGACATATAAAAGGCAAAATCACAACAGACTCTGCCAAAATTCAGAAAATCATTAGTAACTATTTTGAGAAACTGTACTCTAATAAAATAGATAATTCAGAAGAAATGGACAGGTTCCTAGATATATATAAACTACCAAATCTGAACCAAGAAGACATAAAAACCCTGAATAATCTAATATCACGAATGAGATTGAAGAAGTAATAAACTACCAACCAAAAAAAGCCTAGGTCCTGATGAATTCACTCCCAAATTCTACAAGAACTTCAGAGAAGATCTAATGCCAAGACTCCTCAAACTCTTCAATGAAATCAAAAAGAAAGGAGTATTTCCAAAATCATTCTTAGATGTTAACATTATTCTGATTCCAAAACCAGAAGAGTACCCCACTAAAAAAGAGAACTACCGGCCAATCTTTTTAATGAACATTGATGCAAAACTTCTCAACAGGATACTGAAAAACAAGATGTGACAAATAATCAAAAAGATCATAATCATGACTAAGTAGAATTCATCTCAGGAATGCAGGGATGGTTCAACATATACAAATCAATAAATATAATGCATCACACAAACTGAAGCAAGGACAAAACTCACATAATCATCTCAATTGACACAGAAAAAGCCTTTGACAAAATCCAACATTCATTCATGATTAAAAAAAACCCCTGAAGAAAATATGTATAGAAGGACCTTATCTCAATCTGATAAAAGCCTTTTATGACTAGCCAAGGGGCAACATCATAGTAAATGGGGAGAAGCTGAAAGCTTTCTCTCTTAAATCAGGAACAAGATAAAGATATTTGTTATCACTACTACTGTTCAATATAGTTCTCAAAACATTAGCCAGAGTAATCAGGCAAGAGAAAGAAATAAAAGGATATGTATAGAAAAGAAAGAAGTCAAATTATTTGCAGATGACATGATCTTCTACAGAGAAGACCTAAAAAAATTCCACCAAAAGACTCCTGGAATTAATAACCATATTCAGTAGCATAGCAGGTCAACATAAAAGCCAACACACAAAAATCAATAGCATTTCTGCATACCAATAGTTAACTCACCAAGGAAGAAATTAGAGAAACAGTACCTTTTACAATAGCATCAAGAAAAATTAAATACTTCAGAGTTAACCTAGGGCCTGGGATTTAGCTCAGTGGTTCCACTGCCTGCCTTGCAAGAGCAAGGTCCCAAGATCAATTCCTGGTACCCCCCCTCAAAAAAGAGTTAACCTAAACATGGAAGTGAAGGACTTCTGCAGTGCAAATTACAGTATTCTGAAACAGGAGATGGAGGAAAGCATCAGAAAATGGAAAAATATTCCTTGTTCCTGGATAGGCAGAACTAATATAGTCAAAATGGCATACTTCCAAAACTGATACATAGATTTAATGTACTCTCAATCAAAATACAAATAACAGTTCTCACAGAACGAGGAAAAATAATCCTAAAATTCATATGGAACCAGAAGAGAACTAGAATAATAAAAGCAATCCTGGGCAACAAGAGCAAGGCAGAAGGAATCACAATTCCAGACTTCAAGTTGTACTACAAATTTACAGTGATAAAAACAGTATGGTATTGGCAACAAAACAAAACAAAAAACAGAAATGTGGATCAGTGGAACAGAATAGAGGATGCTGAAACAACTCCACATTCAACTACCTTATCTTTGACAAAGGGGCCCAAAACTTCCATCTAAGGAAAGATAGCCTCTTTAACAAACTATGCTGATCTTATGATACATCAACGAATTCACATGGGAGAGAAACCCTACAGATGTCCTGACTGTGGTAAAGCCTTCAGCCAGAAGACCTGCCTCATAGCACATCAGAGATACCACACAGGAAAGATGCCCTTTGTATGTACTGAGTGTGGACAATCTTGTTCACAGAAGTCAGTTCTCATTAGACACCAGAGAATTCACTCTGTAGGGAAACCCTATAAATGCAGTGACTGTGGGAAATCCTTCATTACAAAGGCAAAGCTCATTACCCATTATAGAACTTATACAGGAGAGAAACCCTATGGATGTGAGGAGTGTAAGAAAGCCTACTCCTACATGTCTTGCCTTGTTAGACATAAGAGAACACACAACAGGGAGAAATGCAGTGATTCAATGAAGGTAGAAAATTCTACAGTGAGTCACGCCTTATCGGACAGTACTACACTCCTGCAAAGGAGAAACCCTGTTGGTATAACTGTCCAAATACCCCTGATACGTCAAACATCAGTGGGCTCCTAGCAAATAGGAGTGTGGTCCCTGTGGGACAGCAAATGGCCAAATGGCCACCTTCAGGGGAAAATAGAGGATTTGCACGAGAGAGAAACCTTATGAATGTAGTAAATGTGGTTGTGCCTTCAGTCATTAATTATGTATTATTTTATGTCACAAATATGTAGGGAAAAAAAAACCCCACCTGTATATTCAATGTGGAAAAGCCTTGCTGAATATTTGCTTAAGTGTCACTTTTGAAATCCTAGGACTAGAGAAACTAGAAAAGCCTTTTCTGAAATAATGGACTTTATTGTGAATAATCACCATGGACTATCACAGAGCATGTAATGGTGTAATGAATGTGAGGAGACTTTTGCCCTCAAGAGGTGGTGTTACATACTGGAGAGAAACTGGGAAGGTAGTACCTGGCAGGGCCTAAAGTGGTATCTTCTGCCTTTCTCATTAGCAGATAAAATCATACAGAAAAAACAGTGAACACACTAACTGTGGAGTGCCTTTAGTAAAAATATTACGGTAACTTTGAAGCAAACAAGTCCTGTGAAAGGAAGAATGTTTAAGCTTTCTGTTCATTTTCAACCTCATACTGGACAGGATACCTTGAAACATATCCCTGTATACTATGTTAGTGATTCCACAATTAAAAAGAGCCTCAGGGACAGGGAATACACCTCTAATGCAGCACTTGCCCTTGCCCACTATGCCCAAAGCCCTGTAGTTGATCCCAGAACTGGAAAAATAAATAAGCCTCTGCTTCACATACAAAAACCCCCCCAAAAAACAAACTATGCTGGGAAGACTGGCTATCCACATGCAGAAGATTGAACCTAAGCCCGTATCTCTCACTATGTACTAGACTAAAATAAAAATAGATCAAAGAGGGCCGGGGATTTAGCTCAGTGGTTTCGCCGCCTGCTGCACAAGCACAAGGACCCGAGTTCGATCCCCCTACCGGGAAAAAAAAAAAAAAAGATCAAAGACCTAAATATTAAGATAGGAATACCTAATCAGCTGGAAGACAAAATCGGTAAAACTCTTGAAGTCAAAGGTGCAGGCAAAGACTTTCTGAACAGAACCCCAACTGCACAAGAGATAACACCAAGAATCAACAAATGGGATATTTTCCAGTTGAAAATCTTCTGCACAGCAAAGGAAACAACCAACAGAGGGAAGAAACAACAGAATGGGAAAAAATGTTGCCAGCTATTCCTTGGACAGAGGACTATATAAAGAATGCAAAAAAAAATTAGCCCCCCATCCAAATAAAAGACCCAGTCAAAAAATGGGCAACAAGTCAGGCATGGTGGCACTTGCCTGCAATCGCAGCCCTCAGGAGGGTGAGGCAGGAGGATCACCCTGAGTTTGAGGTCAGCTTGAACAACAAAGAAATACCCTGTCTCAAAAACTGAAAACCAAAAACCGAAAAAAATAGAAAAGAAAGAAAAAAAGGATGGGGCGGTAGCTGAAATGCAAAAAACATTCAACACCTCTGGCTATTAGAGAAATGCAAATTGAAACAACACTGAGGGCTGGGGATTTAGCTCAGTGGCATCGAATGCCTCACAAGTGCAAGGTCCTGAGTTCGATCCCTGGTACCAAAAACAAAACAAAACAAAACAAAAAAACAACAACACTGAGATTCCATTTTACTCCAGAAAGAATGGCTGTCATGAAGAAATCAGATAACAAATGCTGATGAGACTGTGGGAAATATGACCTCTTTGTTGTCGGTTGGGATACAAACTACTACAATCATTATGGACGTCAGTATGACGATTCCTCAAAAACCTAAAACAAGAAATTCCATTTAAGTCATCTATTCCCCCTAGGTAGTATCTTCCTGAAAAAAATTAAAGACATCATATTACAGTGATACATGCATACCCATGTTTACAGCAGCACAATTCACAATAGCTAATATGTCCAATAGGCCTATATGTCCATCAACAGATGACAGGATCAAGAAAATGTGGTATTTATACACAAGGAAGTACTACTCTGCCATAAAGACAAAAAACTTAAGACATTTGTAGGAAAATGGATGCACGTTGAGACCATAATGTTAAGGGAAATAAATCAGACACACAAGCTTAAGTATTGCATTGTTTCTCTTATATGAGAAACCCAAAATATAAATAAAGAGCAAAATAAAAGACAGATAATAGGAGAAAAAAAAGAGATGGGGTGGGATGCAGCCAGGAGGGAAGAGAAAGGAAGGAGACATAAAAGGAATTAAGATGTGTTATGTACATTTACCAACTCTTCACAATGAATGCAATTATCACGTACTGCAAATATGACCTAGTTAAAAAAATTAAAACCAAATTTACAGGAAAGAAAAAGGAAAAGGTTGGGGTGGAGGTCAGAACTTCACCCTAGGGTTTTGGGCTGGTTCAGGAAGGACAGGTCACCTATCATTGTCTTACTAAGAGAAGCTGGGGAACAGGTGCGACTACATGATGCTGTGACTTGCTTGGGAGAGGGCACATACCACTGTTACCTGTCACTTCTACTCTTCTGAGTCAGGGTGATGGAGGTCAGGCCACTAGTCCCTGCCTAGCCCTGGTCTCACCTGCCCCACCCCCTTGTCTGGCTTTTCACTTCTGCCCAGGAACAGAGGTGTATCAGGAGATGAAGTGCCTGGCAGACTTCCTGGGGGATGTGAGGGGCAACTCAAGTGAGGAATAGGCTCACAAAGGTTGAAAGGGGCTAATTCTTTGGGCTCCCTGAGAGCTTGGGACATCAGTGACTGCATGCAGAGCCCTGGGGTGTACGTCCACACATGAGCTTATGATGTATGGAAGGACTCCCTGGTCTCTAAGGGGCCTTAAGGGCTCTGAGGTCCTAAAATTACATCTCTTTTTCTATCCTGGTTTCTCTTCTAGTTGTTCTTTTCCTCCCTTGTTCTTTGTCTTCCTTCCTCAGCCTTCGGTGTTCCTAGTTATTGTGAGGAGCCTGTTCTCACTGCTGACAGCAGAACTGTGGGCTCCTTGGTCCTTACTTTAGGAGTCAGGGTGGCTGTCTGATCTTGGTCTTTCCTTACTGTCAGTAGCCCTCACCCCATCTAGAAGGGAGATCAGGAGATCTCAGTCCCAGGAGGAGCTCATGGAGCTAAAGAAGCCCTCGGATTGGCCTGAGGGTGGCTGGCCTCCAGTTAGGATGGGCTGGATGGCCAGGTGATTGTTCACCTCCCAGGTCTTGTTCTCCTGCTTCCCTCAGCTTTGACCTCAGCAACCTCATTTATGGCCAGACCCCAAACCCCTTGAACTTAAAGAAAATATCTGGGCATGCTTCTAGGGGTGAAGGAGCTCTGCTGGCAGAAGGGATTTTCACCCTGGGCATGAGTACAGACACAGGTGGCAGCATGTACATACCAGCCTGGTTTGTGGGGTTTATGGCCTCTGGACTGCAGAATTCTGCCCCAGGTACTCACTGATTGGGAATGGGGCCTATGGTCATCCCAGCCTAGAGCAACTGGGGGTGTGGCAGTAGAGTGGCCTGCTCCACCCACCTACTTTTGTCCACCTAGCTCTATCCAATGGGAAGTGTGTGAGGTAGGAGAGCTTCAAACAACTCCCGCCTTTGCCACAGCTAAACATACGTTTCTTACAGATGGCAGTGGAATAGACCTACTCAGTCATAGGGCCGGGGATGTAGCTCAGTGGCACTGTGTCTGCCTTGAAAGTACAAGGTCCTGAGTTTGATTCCCAGTACTGAGGAAAAAAAAAGACCTACTTGCTCATTAATTGATCATTTCATTAATTCATCTGTATAGCTATCTGTCCACCTGTCTTTTCCCTTATGCCTCTATCTATCCATCCATCCTTCTTCCATTCAGCCATCCATGCAGTCATCATTTCAATCTCTATCAATCAATTTCACCATTCATCTACTATTTGATTTATTAGACAAACTTTTATTATTTAATCTGGTCCAGACACTGTACTAGTTATTTGGGATACATCAGTGAACAAAATGAACAAATATTCCGGCCATTAAAAATTTACATACATCTTTCCTTCCATTATGTTTCATCTATCCATCTACTTATCAACTCACATTTTATTCATTCATCTACTTATCCATCTATCTATCCATATTTCTATTAATTGCTCCAGGCGTGCATGATGCATCCATAGACCTTTGAACTCCTCTGAGAACCCACACTATGATCTGTATTGGGGACACAGAGTATGAGATCTCAGAGCTAGCCCTTGCCCCTGCCATGCTTAAACACCCAAATGGTTTAATCAGAAAGTGATCAGGGCTTCAAGAGAGAGTCAAAGCTTGTGGGAGCCCACAAGCGTTGACAGAAATGTATTAAAAGCCTATATATGGGGCTTGATGTAGTTCAGTGATACAGCACTTGCCTACCATGTGGAAGGCCATGGGGTCAGTCACGTGCACAGAAAAACAAGAACAAAAAAGATGTTAGACTTGCAGAGGGAGGGCAAGGGAAGGCCAGGATTCCTGGAGGAGGCAGCATCCTTTTGAAGGATGGATTTGCAGAGATAGCGTGGAGTCTAGAAGACAGTGTGGCTGTAAGGAGCTTACTGTGCCTGAAGCAATATGCACGGGTGGAATGGCTGGTAGGAAAAGCTATGGAGAGTTGATCCTTTATAGCCTTGAAAGGCAATCAAAGAGGTCAGAATGCTGTGGGCAGCAGAGAATCACAGAAGGGTTGAAGCAGCTTCTATCCTGTGCCATAGGGGTGGGGGGGCACATTGTCTGGGTGCTCAAGCCTCCCGCCCCTGGCATCTAGACCCCTCCCTTCAGAAGCTGAGCTAGGCGCTGTGTGGGAGGGGTTTTGCAGCTACTCTTAAACACCTCTGCCATCAAGGGCAAAAGATCAGGTCAGCCTCTGTCCGTGCCTGTGTCCACACCTGTTCAGAGACAAATCTGCCAGTCTTTATCCCAGAATATTTCACTCAGCCTGTGTCTCAGCACCACAGATAACAAAGGTATCTGGGAGGGGACACTGCAAGGCTCCCACCTGGCCTCCCTAGTCCAATGCCTCTTGTCCCACTGAGAGGTGCTTCCTACGATCTAGCGATAACCTCTCCTTCTGGGCTCTTTATGCTCCATCCCAGGTGAGATTCTCCCATCAAATACTAAAGCTGCCATGGCCAGTCTATCAACCTGTCTGTCCACAGGCTCTGACTCCCTTGATCATGGTCCTGGGCCCCATTCCCTGAGGGCAGGCAGGAGGGATTCCGGAACAGAAACGTGAGAGGTATCTGCCATCACACTGGCCCGTACAGTGACCACAGTGGCTGGGCCCATGGCCCAGCACATTCAGAACTTGGTCCTGGGCCTGCCAGCCCTGCTGAGTGAAGTCATGAGCCAGGTGATCCTTGCATGCCCCCATGCCCTTCAGGATGGAGGCGACCTGGGTAGGGAGCATAACTGGTAGGACTCTTCCCCTCCCCTCCCATCATTCCTCATTGACCTGTACCCAACACTTCCTTCCCCACCCCAGGGTGCAGTGAACAAGAAGCTGAAATGCTCCGTTCTGTTTGTTTCACACTCTTTTTCTGGACACCTACTGCCTTGGCCTATCGACTATTTGGAGCCACACCTGTAATTCTGTTGAAGGACTCCAACGTCACACGTGGGCAGAATACTCAGCAGGTATGGTTCAGAGACTCTGGTATCCCATTAAGCTGGGCTCTGTCTGAGCCTGTTGCTAACCTGGGCCAAGTCACATCTTTTCCAGGCATCAGTTTCCCCATCGGTACAACAAAGAGGTCAGACTACAATATGGCTTCAGGCTTTTCCAGCTCTGGCAGCCTTCACTGATTCATTGATTCACTCAACAACATTTATTCATACGAACCATGAGTGTGGTTCTTTGATTCCTTCCTAACACTCTGTAGTATGAGCACTGCTCTTCCCATTTACAGAGGAGGAAACTGAGAAGTAGAATGATTTGTTTGTGATCATACAGCTAGTAACCAGTTGAGCAGGGCTGACTCCAGAACTCTTTCCCCAGGACAGAGTCTGTCTATCATTTAGCCAATATCTTTCATCTGATTTCCCCATCTGTCCTAGGTGTGCCAACATGATTCCCAACCTGTGATCATTGTCTGTCACCCATTATTTGCCCCTGTTGATTTCTCCATCCTTATCTTCTCCTGACAGTTCTTAGCTTAAAGATACCTGTGTCTACTCATCTACTTACTCACCTGCCCACCCACTCAACTTCCATCCCCCTACCCACCCATCCACTTAGACACGCAGCCCTCTGCCTACCCACTCATCCATCATCTACCTATTCATGAATCTACCATCTACCTACCATCCACTCCATCCATCCAGTCACCTACTCATCTCCCCACCCATTCTTCATTCTTCCTCAGAGCACCTGGAGCCTGGAGAATATACAGGGAGGACCCCAGGTCCTCTTGGGGAATCTCTGAAGATTCCTCCTGGGTGAGGACATTTATGGCTTAAGGGCCTGCTTTATAAGCCTGGCTCCAGGACGGAGTGAGGGCGCCTTGTCCCCAGCCCAATATCCCCTTCAATTCCTGCCCAGACTTTTGTGGCCCAGATGTACGCTAGTAACTTGCCCTTTCAAACTGGCCACTACAAGTCAAAGGGCTACACTCAGGCATTCCCTTGCATGGCCAGGTTCCTGCAGTTCATTGTCAGGCTGCTCCAGGATGCAGGACACAGTAGGGCTCAGAAAGGGGAGGGGATCATTGAGGAATTGGGGTGGAGTCAGAGAGGAGGATGAGGCCCAGAGAATGGTGGCTTAAAGAGGTGCTCAAGCAGGAGAAGGAATAAAGAAGGAGGAAGGGGGCCAAAAAGGAAGGGAATGCTCAGAGAGGGAAGGGATCTTCAGAGAGGAGGCTTGGGGAGGGAGAAGGCATCTCAGGGAGAGGTAAGGGGGCTGGAGAGGGTGTAGACTTCACCAGAGTTTAGAGGGGATCAGGGTCTGGTGAAGGTTTGAGACTTGGTAGAAAGCATCAGGCTGCATGGCGATGTGCCAGGCAGTGCTGACCTCCCTGGGCCCCTGTGCCAGGAAGAGGGCCTGCTCCCTGTGGTTCTGCAGTTCATCTCCCCCTCTTGTCGAACCTCTAGGATCTCCCAGCCAGTGAGAATTTTGAAGAGATTTGGGTGGTGGAGTGAGTCTCTTTGGGTCCCGCTCTTGCCCACGAGAGCAGGGGTGGTGGGAATTGAGTGAAGGCCATGTGACTGAATTTGGTGTCTGCTTGGAATCTCATTAGGGTGGGTTTTGTTTGTTTATCTTTTGTCTATTGCCCAGGTTGATCTTGAGCTCCTGGATTCAAGCAATCTTCCCATTTTAGCCTCCTGAATAGCTGGGGCTACAGGCCTGTGACAACATGCCTGGCTTAATTGGGGTGTTGAGATCATGCTTGATGGTAGGATTGAGTTTAGACTTTTTTTTTTTAGGTACCAGGGATCGAACTTGGGACATTGCACTTGCTAGGCAGGCAGCGTAACCACTGAGCTAAATCCCCAGCCCAAGTTTAGACTTTTGAGTTGGGGCTGGTTTAGGGCTGGGATGCAGACCTTAGTGAAGGCTGGAAACAAGGTTAGGTGGAGGTAAAGGATGGAGGGGAAGTTGAAATTTAATTTTGTGGAATTTTTTGGTTTTGATTTTTCTTTTCTTTTTTGAGACAAAGTCTCACTATATAGTCCAGGGCGGGGGATTTAGTTCAGTGGTTCCGGCACCTGCCTCGCAAACACAAGGACTTGAGTTCAATCCCAGGTACCAAAGAAAAAAAAAAAAATTAAATTACTATATAGTCCAGACTGGCCTTGAACTTGCAGTGATCTTCCAGCCTCAGCCGCTTGAATGCTGGGATTACAGGTGTGTACCACCATGCCTGGCTGTGGTTTTGGTTTTTTAGAACAGAGTCTCGCTATGTAATTCAGGCTGGCCTTAACTCACTATGTAGCCTGGGCTGGTCTTGAATTCACAGCAATCCTCCTGCCTCAGCCTCCTAAGGGCTGAGATTACAAGTATGTGCTACCACACCTGCATGAAGTTTGGTTTTGGCTGGGGTTCAGTTAGTTGGAGTTGGAGTTGGGGTTAAGGTTAAGAGTAAAGACAGATTTGGGTTCAGGCCTGGGAAGAAAGTTGGAATTGGAATAGGGCTACAATTAGATGAGACATGAGGCTGGGAGAGGATTCTGGTCTGGACTTGGGTTTGCTGTTTGGCTTGGCCTGCAGGGGCTGGAGTTGAGCTGTGGTTAGACTTCAGCTAGAATGGCCTGCGGGCCAACCAGGTGCCTCAAGGCTAGAAGGAGCTTGAGGCCTTTCAGGGAGAGTTCCTGCGACTACTAGTTTGGGGAGTGGGAATTGACCACAGGATGAATGTTTTTGACAATCTTGGGCAGTCAAGAATTCTTGGCCAAGGGGTTGACTTGGCCATAGTCACTCCCCATCCATCAGCTGATTTGCAGCCTACAAAGAGGCCAGATGCTGCCCCTTGAGTATAAAAGGAGGTCCTCCTATGGTGACCTTTGAATTTCTCTGAGTCTTCCTCAGTCTCCCAGGGCACCCAAGAAACTGTGTGAGCAGCATGCAGCACTGGATGTGTGTGCTTGGGAAGACCTCAAGGGGCTGCCGGAGCTGGGGCAGCAGAGGCCTGGTAGTGCCCAGAGTGGCCAGACAAGGGGCAGAGCATGGGCCTGGTGGCCTGCAAGCGAGGCCCAGTGGGACCTGGTGGGGAGGCGTGGTGAGCAAAGAAGTTAACGTCATGCAACCCTCTGAAGCTAGGATGACACATCACCTCCAGACCACTGTAGCTGGGGAGTACCCTTCTCATTGCTTCACTGCAGCCCTGGGAAGACCCTGGCCCTCCCAGGCATCTGTCCAAAGCTCGTAGCCTGAGAGTTCTTCCCAGTGGCTAAACAAGGACAGCATCTGACCTTGAACAGAAAGCAGTGGCCTCAGGTAGTCCCACCCTCCTGCCCCTCGATTTCCCTGCAGGAATATCATCAAGTTCATAGGCGGGATGTGCAGCTGGTGCCCACTCTGGACCCTGCTGTCTACTTTAGCCATCTCACCATGGCATCAGGTGTGAGGGCACTGGGTCCTGGTGGGCTTGGTAGGGGCCCAGGATTCCTGAGTCTTGCTCCAGCACCTGTGGTCTTGACCTCTGTCTCCTCCCACTCCCTTACCCCAGTGCTGGGGACTGAACACAGGGCCTCACACATGCGGAACAAGTACTGTACCATTGAGTGACATGCCCGGCCCTCATTCATTTTTAAAAAATGTCTTAAATAGAGATAAAAGTCAGGTAACACAAATTCACCACTTAAAATGTACAATTTAATGGTTTGTCGTATTTGAGAATGTTGTTTATCCACCACCATCTAATTCCAGAGCATTCCCTTCACCCTAGAAAGAAATTTTGTAACTAATAGCAGTCACTCCCAATTTCCTTTTTTTTTGAGACAAGGTCACACTACGTAGCCCAGTGAACTCATAGTGATCCTCCTGCCTCACCCTCCTGAATGCTAGGATTACAGGTATGCACCACACCTTCTTCCATTCTTATTTATTTATTTATTTATTTACTGTGGTACTGGAGGTTGAATCTAGGGCTTTCTCTCTAAGCTATATCCCCAGTCCTTTAATTTTCTTTTTTTTTTCTTCAGTTTTATACTTCTACATTTATTTAGGTCTGTTTTGATTTCCCTCAGTACTATTTAGATTTCAGCATACATATCAAGTGTACATGTATGTTATATTTATACCTAAGTATATTTTCCTTTGGAACTACTGTAAATAGTACTTATTATTCCATGTTTCTATTGTACGTTTTTTTTTCAGTACCGGGGATCGAACTCAGGACCTTGTGCTTATGAGGCAGGTGGCGGTACCACTGAGCTAAATCCCTGGCCCCCTATTGTACATTTTGTTAAGACAGTGGTCTTTCAGTATCCACAAGAGAGTGGGTCCAGGAAACTCCACAAATACCAAAATCCACAGATAATCTAGTTCCTTTCGAAATGGCATAGTATTTGTATACAACCTATACACATCCTCCTGTATATTTTAAATCATCTCCATATTAGTTATAATACCTAAGACAATGTAAATACTACATAAATAATTGTTATATTCCCTAGGGAACATGACAACAAAGGACTTAGTTCAGACACATGCTTAGTTCAGCCACAATTTTTTTCACACACTTTTAATCCATGGGTGGTTGAATCTGCAGACGATGAACCTGAAGAAATGCAGAGCCAAATGTCTAGAGAATTAAGACTGGGATGGGGGTGGGTTTGTGTGTGTGTATCATATCCTGTGACCTTGCTAAACTCTAGGTTTTTGAAGATTCTTTGGGACAATCATGTTGTCTATCAATGGAAACAGTTTTATTTTTCTTCCCCAATCTCCTTGTCTTTTATTTCCTTTTGTTGCCATATTAATGCTGACCAGGATTTTCCAGTAAAATACTGAACTGGACACTTCTAGCCACTACTCAAATAAGCCTGGTCCAGCGAAGTCAGACTCCACCATTCCAACTTCTGGCTTCCCAGTGCCTGTATGCCCAGGAGTGGAGGCCTAGGAAACTTGAAAAAAAAAAAAAAAAATTGAACTGGAGAGAGGTTAAGAGTAGACATTCTTGCTTTGTTCTTGTTCATGGAAGAAAACTTCCATTCCTTCACATTAAGTATGATGTTAGCTGTAGTTTGTTGATTATGTTTTTCCTTTTATGAACAGTGGAATTTAATTTGCTAATTTTTTTGAGGATTTCTGTAATATGTTGTTGATTTTTTTTTTTTTTTTTTGGTACCAGGGATCGAACTCAAGTCCTTGCTCTTGAGAGGCAGGCAGCAGAACCACTGAGCTAAATCCCCCGCTCTGATTTCTGCAGTATGTTCATGAGGTAAATTGGTCCATAGTTTTCTTTTCCTTTGTTCTTCCTTTATTGTTTACTGTTTGGTTTACATAATCAGGTTAATACTGGCTTTACAAAGAAAGGTGGGGGGCCAGGGATTTAGCTCAGTGGTTCTGCCGCTTGCCTTGCAAGCGCAAGGACCGGAGTTTGATCCCCGGTACCAAAAAAAAGAAAAGTGGAAAGTGTTTCATCATCTTCTAAGTTCTGATCCCCTGAACTGACTGCTTCTCAATGTCGTTCGTCTGGTTTCCCCACTATTAACAGGTGGGGAAAACATCGCACTGAAGTCCAGCAGGACGGGACCCTCAGCTCCTTGTCGGTCCCTATTTCAGCCATGCGCTGTGGTTGGGGGTTCACCTTCGGCCGCTCTTCTTCTCTCAGGTCCAGCCTCTGGGCGAGAGTTGTCTCTGGCCGCGCGCGCATGCGCCTGCGGGCGGGGTCGGCGGCCGCCTTCCTCCGGGCCGGCTTCGGTGCCCCCACAGAACTCGTGGGTCTCCTCAGGCGCTGCTTTGGTCTCTCCAAGTTGCCCAGATTGGGCATGAATTTAAGATCCTTCTGTCTCAGCCTCCTAGAGGGTCCATTCACTTCTTAAATGAACTTTATTAAAATAATAATTTATAAATAAAATTCACAAATTTTAAATAATGTGATGAATCTTGACAGATGTATGCATTTTTAGAATTTACTTATTTATTTTTTGGTTTTTTTGAGACAGGGTCTTGCTATGTAGATCAGGCTAGCCTTGAACTAAAGGCAATCCTCTTGCCTCAGCCCGCCTAGTGCTAAGATTACAGGTGTGTACACCATGCCCAGCTAGAATTTATTGATTATACGGTGGACCCTTGATTTACAAACTCAACTTGTTCGTAAGGGCTGGCTGTAACTTAAGTTGGTCAACTGAAGGCTCAGGCTCCTCTACACAGCCTTCAAAGTCTCTCTCTTGTATACAGGCAGATCTCAGGGTCCTTAGAGAGACATTGGCCCAGGGTTTCTCAACCCCACACAGGAAAAAATGTAATGTTCCTTCCTGAGCTCTTTAAGGGTTAAATCTATATCTGAGACCATCTTGAAGCAAAAGCGGCCCACATTTGGGTCATAAGACTTTGGTCATAAGTTAAAACTAAAATTCTGATTGCAACCCAAGTTATTCCTATGTCAGGCGGGTCATAACTCAAGGGTCCATTGTATATTCTCATCATCCCTAATTTGCCTCATATCCTTTTTCAATTCAATCTGTTCCTACTCCCAGCAACCACTGATCTGCTTTTTGTCAAGGTAGGCAGAATTTTCTAGAATTTCACATAAAGGGAATAAAAAAGTACAAGGGGTTTGTGTTTGGCTTTTTCACTTAACATGTTCATTTATTCTTACATTCTCTCTGTTGCCCCCATTTCAAGATGTGCAGCTTAGTGGTAAAATGCTTACCTAGGATTTGGGAGGCCCTGTTTGATTTCCAGCATGAGAGAGAGAGAGAGAGAGAGAGAGAGAGAGAGAGAGAGAGAGAGAGAGAGAGAGAGAGAGAGAAAAGAGAAGAGAAGAGGAGAGGAGAGGAGAGGAGAGGAGAGGAGAGGAAAGGAGACAGCTGGGTGTAGTGGTGCAGGCTTGTAATCCCCGCATTGGGAGGCTGAGTCAGGAGGATCACAGCAAATTTGAGATCAACCTGGGCCACATAGTGAGTTCAAGGCCATATTGAGACCCTGTCTCAAAAATGTAAAAGAAAGTCACCTTGAGTGCAGCCCCACTAAAATATGGTCCTCAGGGCAGGGCAGGGTCTGGGGCATTCCTTGGTCCCATGCACAGGAGCTGGGCTCTGAGGTGCTGTTTAGAGCAGGATGAAACCCAATGTCAACCTCAGCCTGGACCCCACCCTGACCTTGAAAACAGGTCCTCCTGGGTCCTTCCTCAGCTGCTGGCCAAGGGTGCATCCCATTGCCGACTCTCCCTCCACACAGGTGGCTGTGCAGAGGGGCCATCTTTTCAACTCAGGGTCTGCAGCACACCCTGGACACTGGGGTCCAACACACAGCAGGACTTGGGTTGTGTAGCCTTGGGAAAACTACCTAAACTGTCTACCAACCCCAATTTCTTCATTGTACACTTCACCAGGGTGGAGAGGCGTCAAAGAATTAGCAGTGGAAATAAGCCAGCACAGTGCCTGGAACCACGTAAGATTTCCACCATTCGCTCTCATTCCCTCCATTTAGGGAGACATGCTGGCCTTGTCTGGGCCCATGCCGGCAAGACCAGTTCTTCCAAGCCCAGATGACTGCAGCGCCAAGAAGAACCGACAGGGGGCGCTGGTCCAACTTCCTTACCTGATTTCCCAGTTTTCTGGATCTTACCGTAGAAAGCGCCTACCTAAACCTGTCCAGCACCCTGAGCTTCCCCGTGGGTATGTGCCTGTCGCTACCGTGACTGCTACTGAAGACGAAAACTGCATTTCTACAAGGGACACTACAGAGATGGTACTGACAGAAATTTCCAGGTCAGTTTCCTTCCCCATGCCTCTTCCCCGGGGGGCACAAACCAGGGCTGATCCTTACCTCCATCTGGGTGGAGACTGCCGGGTCGCTGGTGAGGGTAAGATGGGGCCCCTCATTTCTAGCTTTGACTCTTTATCTCTTCTGCAGCAGTTTCACCCCATCCATTTGACCTCTGTGTCAGCCCCATTCTTGTCAGGGAAGAAAACTGCAAAAATCAGTGGTCCTCTGGGCACTTAGAGGGAAAGTGGATCCCAGAGATAGAGAGGGTAGAGGAGGCAAAGACCTCAGGTCAGGAGCAGACCATGTACCTGGATTGGACATTGCTCCTCTCTGGACCTCAGTTTCTTCTCCAGGAAAATGGGAATCAAAACATCTACCTTATCTGGGCTGGGGATTTAGCTCAGTGGGGCCACTGCCTGCCTCACAAGCGCAAGGCCCCGAGTTCAATCCCTGGTACCAAAAGAAAAAAAGAAAAAAAAAATCTACCTTGCCAATTTGTGCTAAAGGTTAATTAAATAAAAAAGAGAATGAAGCAATTAGCACAAGGCCTTGCATGTAAGCATCCAAGAAATGCTATTATTATTATTAATTCAGAGGTGGCTCATAAAAAGAAACACTACCATGAACCTATTTACTGCAGGGTCTGGAATAACAACACTGACTTTAGAGCAAGAGAGAGAAAGGGAGAGGGAGACAGTAAGAGACTGAAAAGTATGTATGTGACTGAGTCAGACATTAAGTGACTTACTTTTTCTGGAAATTGATTTTGGTGCAAGTTACCCAGTGGAACTGCTGACCTGAATTCTGAGAAAATAACAATAATGACACTATCTAATGTGTCTTGAGCTCTTACTCTGTCCTAGGAACTGCTCAAAAGTGCTGTATATATATTAAATCATTAAATCCCACAACTGTCCTGTGAGGTCTTGCAAATGAGGAAGTTTGTGCCTCCATTAAGGGACTGCACTGAAGTGGCAGAGCTGGGACTGGAAACCAGGTGATCTGCTTCCAGAGACAAAGGCAATTAAGGGTGTAGATGCTATCATTATCATAAAACAATGAAAATGTGTTTGAATTCCTACAAGTATGTTTGGATTTCATGGCAAGGGTTCAGGCTCAGCTGCCATGCTCCTGGGCCTGTGTCTGAGGTGAAGATAACACTGTCACTGGGGAAATGTAACCAGGCTGTAGATCAGGATTTTGTACCCTATTCTTTTCCTTGCCATGAGTATTAGGTGAATGGCTGGTTTTAGCTTCATTATTATGGTCAGCATTTCTCACAGGGAGGAGGTTTTACATTTTAACCTTGGAGAACTATAGACAGAATCAGCAGTCTTTTCAGGTTTCACTGAGGGCTGAGGAAGCACAAAACTCTGAGAGCCAGGACATCTTTATCTTAGTGTAGATTAGGGGTGAGATGTTTGGATTAAGGTCCAACCTAGGTCAGCCCCTGCTACAGAGCCCAGAACAGCATGAGAGAGGAAGAGGATGGCTCTGAGTTCCTGGATTTTCTCTCCTTTAGGCTGCGAGAGTGCCTGGGACTTCCAGTGTCACCGTGCAGTGGAAAGAGGAGTTGTGTCTCCTGTCCGTGATGAAAGTGAAAACCTTGGTCAGTAGCCAGAATGAATCAAAGTGACGGCCACTTCTCCTGGAGACTTTCTGAGGACTTCATCCTTGTCTGCTAATGCCCCTTTCTTCTCATGAATATCAAATCAACCTCACATCTCCTTCTTCTGTGGCTCCACCGCAGTGCTCTTTGTAGCTCCCCTCCGAGGGTGTGCAAGGGCGCCCCATGTTGGCCCAAGGCAGGAAGCAGGACCAGGGGCTCAGTAAAACATTTTCTGCTTCCTGGTCTTGAGATCTCTGGCCCAGGTGGGGCTATAGCCTCCTGGTGTTCTTCTGTCCCCAGTGCCTCTCCTCTGGTTCTCCCCTCAGGCGCTGCCCCAGATTGTGGTAGAAGGGAAAGAGCCCCAACATAGAAACCTGAGTCCAAGGCCTGGCTCTGCCACTGGCTTGCTGTGCATTGGTGGGAAGTCATTTCCCTTCTCAGGACCTCAGTTTTCCCATCTGCAAATGTGGAAGTTAAATTTGATAAGGTCCATGGTAATTGCCAGCCTGACCATTCTGTGAGCTGTGATTCCTAGGTACTGCGATGGCTCCCACTGGTGGCCAGAAGATTACAGAGAGCAGTGCCAAGAGAGTGGAACCCATTCAGAGTAGATGCTGGGTTACAACCAACATGCCTGGCTTACAGTTCAGCGCTTTTCCCACAGAGTGCTAATTCCTTGGCCTGACATTCAGCACCTCCCCCAGATCTTCCAAAACCTCATCTACCATGGCTCTGCCTTAGCACAGCCTCCCTCCAGTCCTTCAAACTGGAGTCTTCTTACAACCACAAGCACACCTTTCACTTCTGCTTCTTCGCCTCTCTTCATACTGTTCCCTCTACCTGGACATCTTTACAGTCATCTCTGTTTTGCAAATCTTGTGTTAAATGCCACTTCCTCCAGGAAGACTTTCTTGATCCTTCTGTCTCTCCTCCTCCATGACCTTCCCTTCATCTGAACTCTCTTGAGGTCCTCTCCCCATCAGAAGTTCCTCTTCCCCAGTCCCATTCCTCTTTGTAGCCCTCCTTTTGGCCAAGGAGACAAATAAACGAGGTCCCTCCTCTCTGTGTCTGACAGCAGAGGAGCAGCCTTCTGGAGATGCTGCTCAGTGTGAAGGAATGGAATCCATCCAGCTGTCTGACATCTTACATTTGGTCAGTACCACCTCTGAACACAAGAACACAAACGGTGGAATTTCAGGTAGGAAAGGGCCTCAACTAAAAGAATTTAAGAAGGCCTCAGGAATTACACTAGATGAGCAGCCATGAGAGTGAGGGAACCCAGGTACAGGCTGACCACACTGCGGTATTCCCTGTCTCTAGCTCTTATATTGAATCTGACGTTTCTACTGGAGAAGAAACTTCATGTTTTTCTGTCTTACAAGTTAGTAGTGCTTGTGCCCCATCCTCCCTAAGATGGAGTTTTAAGGGGCTTGGTGAAAGGCCGCCTCTCGGAGTCCCACTGCAGGCTGCAGCAGTGTGGACACACACCAGGGGGCAGCATTGAGCTGCACAAGGCCCAGACCGCCCGCCTTCTGCTCTCATACACACGGTCTCACGACCTCCCCAGTCAGATCCTCCAATTCCGTTGCACAGATGGGGAAACTAGCCAGTGGAGGGTATGCAGCAACAAGCCCAGTGCTTTGTCTTTGGGTTAAAGAGTTGCAAAATAAAGATGTAGGAGGTGGAATTCTCTTTTGGGTTGAAATTAGCTTCAGGAAAAGGGGTGGCCGACATCAGCCCAAAGGGCTGAGTAAAAGGGAAGCCCTGTCCTGGGCCCGGCTTCTCTTTCCTGCTATCTCTCTAGCTGATGCTTGGGGTTAACGACCTCCTTCCTCCCCACTCCAGCTCCAGTCCTGACCCTACCCTCTGTCTTCCTGACTACTGCACCGCCTTATCTGAAATCTCTGCCTGGTCTGTGTGACCTGGGCAGGTCATTCACTTTCTCAGAGCTCCTGGCTCTGAAGGCCTCTCAGATTTGTATGTGGGTGCCTATGGGACCCCCTGGAACGGTACATCATCTCCCCCCTTCCCTTCCCTTCCCACTCCACAGGTAGGTCCAGGTCCCACTGTGTCCCCTCTCAGCCTTGGACAGGCCTCCTGGCTCCTCTGAGCACCTGTAAGATGGGACTAAAGATCTCACCTACCACAGAATCAGGAGGAGACAGGCTCATGGGATGTAGCAAGTGGGAGGCACTTGGGTGCCCCCTCCCCGGCGTGGCAGCGGCTGTGGTGTGAGAGGCTGCTCAAATGTGGGTGTCTGAGCCTGGCATGGTGGCGCATGCCTGTAACCCTAGTACTTGGGAGGCTGAGGCCGGAGGATCACCATAGGTTTGAGGTCAGCCTGGACTACATAGTGAGTTCAAGGCCAGGCTGAACTACATAGAGACCTTGTCTCACAAAACCAAAGTCAGGGTGTCATTGCCCAGAATTCACGGAAAAGTCAGCCCTCAGGTGAGAGCCTTGGAGAGCACAAAGTGGGTCACCCCAGGAGAGGAATTTTGCTCAGAAACAGGAAAATTCCCCAGGGTGGATGGTAGTTCTACACAGGCAGGGCCTAAGGCCCCTCACTAAGGCTCTTTGGGAAGGCAGCCTGCAGTTCTGGCCTTGTTTCTGCGTGCTGAGGGATGCTAAGTGAGAACTATTACCTTTTTGGGCCTCAGTTTCCCCTCTGCCCCCTGCATGGGCTAGGGGTGCCTGCGTGACTCCTCCCTGCATTTTCAGTTCCAAGGCTGGGTGGGCGCAGGGATTCCCGGCCCTTCCCTCAGCCAGGGCCCCATGGGGCAGGCGGACCCACCCTCGGACTCACAAGCTCGAACCCCTCCCGCTGCGCCTCCCCGGGCGCCCGCATTAAAGCGCATATGCAAGCCATGAATTATCAACTGAAAGGAGTCAATTACCGGCTCTAAAAACGAGTGTCTGCGCCCGGAGCGCCCGGGGCCATCCGCCTATTTACGGAGAGCTTTCCCTCCCCGCCCAGCCGGGGGAGGGGGCCTCGGGAGGGAGAAGGCGAGACTCGGAGCCCGAGACGGACCGACGCGAGCGGCGCGGGGAGAGGCCGGACCGAGGCGGAGGCGCAGGGCGCGGGAAGAGGGCGGGGAGGGGAGGGGAGGCCATCTGGGGCTCAGGCGGGCAGGGGGAGAGGGAGGTCTGTAGTTTGCAGAGAGGCCAGGCCATGCTGGGGGGAACTAGGCCGCAGGCTGCGGCACTGTCCACTGCGGAGGTGAGGAAAACCGCGTGGAAAGGAGGAGGGGAAGGAGCGAGACGGGGTGAAGATGGAACCTGATATGGCTTGATGTGGGGGTGTCTGCGTGGACCCTCAGCACGGAGGGAGAAATGGCAAAAGCAACCATAACGGGCTCAGGAAGTCGTGTGTGTGTCCGTGTCCCCGTGTCCCCGCGTGCCCCACCCCCTTTCCTCCTCTGGAAATGCTTTTCCTGTCTGACTCCTACTCACTCTTCGATTCTGGGTCTCACCGGGTTCTGCACCTGCTCTAGGTTCAGCACACACTCTGTTCTATTCCAGATTCAGACCAGACTTCTCCCCTAGGTAGCGGGCGTCAGGACAGGGCCTTGTCCATCATGCTTAATGTTGTCTCCTGTGGAGGGCTTTGCATTCTGTACTATTTGCTGAAGAAAGGGAGGGCGGGAGAGAAGGAGGCAAAGAAGGAAGCGAGCTGGGCTGGAGGGGACTTGGGCACGAACAGAGCTGTGACCAAGATCTCAAGGTTGGGAGGCCCAGAGAGGGCCTCGCATGGAGAACAGAGGCAAGAAGACTTCAGTCAAACAGGGTGCTGGGGTGAGGTTACCCCAAGGGCCCGGCTCTTGTTATGGAAGGAGGAGAATGAAAGAGTGGAGGGGACCCCCCCCCAAGCCCGATATCACCAGAACCAGCAGTCGCTGCCAGAGTGCCATGGCTGTGCCCTGAGGGCCCCTGGAATTCTAGGCCTCTTCTGGAAAAAGTGAGGAAGGGACCCCTCCACCTCTCAGAAACTAGGAAAGGAGCAGGACCTGGACCAAGGCGGGGCGGGGTGGGGGGGAGTCTGGGCTTGGACTCACGGTCTCTTTCTCTTCTAGTGTGTGATCTCAGGCAACTCTTAACTTCTGAGCCTCAGCTGCCTTATCAAAGGGGCAGGATGCTGTCCCCTTGCCATGAATGTTCTCACATCTGCATAGGATTTCCCCTAAGTCCTTATTCTTACCTGCCTAAGGTAAGAATATGAAGAGCTGTCATTTACTGAAGCTTACAAGGCACCAAGCACTACAATATAGATTATCACCATACTCCTCACTACGGCTTTCAGAGGCTGCTAAATCACTTTGCAGATGATGAAATCAGAGGCTGAGATTGGGAAGTGGCAGGATCAAGTCTGAAGGCAGCTCTGACACCAGAACCTCTTGAAGCCTTCCTGCACCACGAAGTCTTCTGCCCAGTGCTCTCAGCCCCTCTCGTCTGGCTGAGTCCAGATCCACAGCAGGGTGGGGCTACTGGGTCACTGGCCAGCAGGGGAGGTCAGGTCCAGTAGGGGCGGCCCCTGGAGTCTTCTTCCTGCCATGGTGTGGGCCGGGCGTCCAGCCTGATGAGTCTGTGACCGCCATGCCATTAGCAGGCAGCCAGAGGGGGTGTCTGCGAGCGCCAACGCTGGGGTTCCTGCGGCCGCTCGCCTATTAGTAGCTGGTGGCTTCACAGTGATTTATTGGGGCTTCTTCATTTCCCCTTGGTCTGCTATAAACATATTTATACCACCAGAGTGACCGATAAATTTCCCTTATGAATCCTGTTATCTCCCCTATTAACCATCCGTCACCTTTTATGCGACCACAATGGGCCAGGCCAGGGCACCAGGGCTGGGTGGGAGGCCTGCGGCCCACAGCCCCTTACCCCAGTGAACTCTTTACCTCCCCCACTGCTCCCAAGACAGGGTGGCTGCTGCTTCCGAGCTGCTTTCTGGGATGAGGCAGACTGGAGCAGGCAGGGCCTTTGAAATGTGGTTTTCTCCTGGGTCTGAGAATGGGGAGTCCCTCTTGGAACTGCCTGGAATCTTTCCTACTCTAGCTCTGGCTTTACCCCTTTTAACTCCAGGATTCTCCTGGAGCTGCTGGTGCTTCTCTTCTCCCCACTCTGCTCTCAGTTCCCAACCTCATCTGTCTCCAAGCAGCTGAAAGCTAAGACACAATTCAGCAGAATGCCAGAGGGACCTGATACTAGCTGGCATTTGCCAAGCACCTCCTCTGTGCCAGTCTTTTCCTGTATATGATTCCATGCGATCTTCATCACAACCCTGGAGCCAAACATTTACGGCTCCAACTGTCAGATGAGGATGAGTAAATAAGGCTCAGAGACGTTCAGTGACGAGTGAGCGCAGTCACTCAGCCAAGGGGCAGAGCTATAATTTGGGGCTTTTCTGGCCCTGAATCTGGTGCTTTCAGTCAGTGCAATATACAGCCTGTTAAAATGCCCTAGGCCAGGAGAGGTTCATCCCAAAAGTTTTCCTGGAGGGAGAGGGAAGGGTGAATGGGGAGAAGGGGGTTGGTCGGGAAGGCTGGTGGGAAAAGGAGGCGGTGCCATGGAGCGAGGAGTGAGCAATCTGTGTTTCTTTCTAGTTGGAGAAATGTAGACACCTGTTAAGTCAGGCCCCAAACTTCTGGGAGTAACAGGCAAGATCTCTACAGGCCTTAAGGCATCTGTCCGGCCACATCTGGAAAGGGACCTGGTGTGTGGCCAGAGATTGGGCCAGTAGACCAGGACCTCTTCTCAACTGTGTTCCTGGCATGAAGCTCCACACCTCTGAAGGCCTCAGCCATTGGGAGCGTGGAGAGTTCTACCTGCCGAGTGTCTGATACCCCAGCCTCCTTGGAAGATGGCTATTTGTGTCTGTGTGTGGGAGGGGTACATAGGATCCTATTTCCTCCACCTTCATCCAAAGTTAGCTGGAACTATGGAAAGAAAGCTGCTCTGGGGTTCAGGTGACCCACATTCTCCAGTGCAGACGAATCTTGAGATCGAGATCTACACTCCTGAGCCCTGATATTTCTTCACAAGCTCAAGGGGAGTGGATTTAGGTGAGTATCTTTATTACAATTTTACAGATGGGGAAACTGAGGCCCAGGGAAGCTCTGAGCAAGAACAGAGCTTTGAGTTAAGGTGTGTGACTGGGAGGGGACTCAGAAGCATGAGGCTGAAAGGTAGCAGAGAGGAGTTGGGGATAGTGGAATGTACAGTCTGGGTGGCCACAAGGGGGAGGTGGGAGCACCAGTCTGTGAGGGAAGTCTCATTACTCTTGTCCCAGAAACAGTGTCCTGGGTGGTCAGGGTGGGGGTGGGGGGGCTGGGGCAGTGGAGATTACAGGCTTAGCCTTAGCATCCCAAGCAACAGATTCTCCTCTGAAAAGAGGATGTGGGAAGGTCGTTCTGGCCATTCCCCTGCTTCTCATGGTCCTGAGGGAAGAGCTATTGGGGGATGGTTATGAAATCGAGTCCATCTACATTCTGCCTCCCCACACCCTACCTAGTGCTTGGGGGAGGCAGCCCGTGCTGGAAGGAAGGAGTGCTGGGTTCAGGCCCCATTGGCCACTGGCTTGCTGTGCAATCTGAAGCATGTCTGGCCCTTTCTGGGCCTTGCTCCTTAGTCTCCAGCCCAGTCCCACCATGTGCTATAAAGGTAGCCCTCTCCTTGGACCAGAGTCCCCAAAAGGGGGGCAGACCGCAGACTGGGACAAGCAGGCCCCAGAGCCAGTCAGATGCTTCGGGAGCCTTGCTCAGCTTTGCTCTCCCAGCTGCCTGCTCTCCTTGCTGCTCTCTCTCTTTCCACTTGCCTTCTCTGTGCTACCATCCATCCGTCTGTCCACCTTTGTCTCTGGTCTGCCAGCCCTCCCTCCACCTCCTTGTGTCCTCTCTTCTCCACAAGGTTGGTCTCCCTAGGGTGGGTGTAGGGCCTGGCTCTTGTGTGACAGAATGTGTGTGCACTCCCTCCCAGTGCCTTTCCCATTCCCACCTCCTCCTGCCCTCCTCTCTCTCTCTCTCTCTCTCTCTCTCTCTCTCTCTCTCTCTCTCTCTCTCTCTCTCTCCCCCCCCCCTCCCTCTCTCTCCCTCTCTCTCCCTCTCTCTCCCTCTCCCCCCCCCACTCCCTCTCTCTCTCAGTCATTTTCAATGTCATAAATTTCCACGTCTCTCTCTTCCACTCGGCTATTACCTGCGCCTCCGTCACCGGGCAGCGCTCGCTCCCAGATGGGCTAGGCCATCTCCGTTCTGCAAATGACTCAGGGAGAGAGAGGCAGGGAAGGAGGGAGAGAAAGGAGCCGAGAGACACAGAGAGTGGGGGAGAAGGTGGGCAAACGGAAGACAGAAGCAAGCAGAGAGGGAGAGAGAGGCGGCCCCAGGAGGGCTCAGCCCCTTCTCCTCCAAATACAAAGGTCACTGCCCACAGGGAGCCTGCCTGGCACCACAGCAGGACTGATGGTGGTGTGCTGAGCCTGGGGGTGGAACCTGGTCACCAGCTCTGCCCCTGCCCAGTGTGGGCCTTGGCGCCGTGCTTCCCCTACACTCCCATTTCTCCTGTCTGCCAGCACTGCGCTGGTGGTGAGCCAGGCTCCTGACAGACAGACCCCTACTCCCTCAGGAAGGGGGCCCTCTGCTGGGCAGGGTGATAGGCCTTGGGGTCCCACAATCAAGAGGGAGCCGCCCTCTTCCTTCAGAATTGGGGTTCTGGGTGCAGGACTCTCCTGACTGGGCTTCACAGGACTATGTGAAATGTCCCACTTCACTGTCTTCATGGGGACCCTTGGCTTCCTCAGGGCTAGTCCTCTGGATGGGAGTGGGTTGGGAAGTCAGGCAGCCTGTCTTGGACCCTTCTAGACAACCCTGTGGGAAGGAAAGCGAGCAAAGGAAGGGGCCAGAGTGGCCAGGCTAAGGGACCCAAGGCCCCAAGTTGCTGCTGGGAAGGGCTCAGTGAAGCTCCAGCTGGTGCTGCTGCTGATGCGAGAGATGGCCCTGGTTGGTGGGAGGGCACAGCCCTGCAGCTGACAGCAGAAGCTCCTGAAGGGCTTCGCAGCTTCTGCTCTCAGTATCTCCAATTGTTCCTCCACTCCCCAGAGTGACTGAAAAAATGCAAATACGATCATGTCTGTCTCTGGCTTAAATCCTCAAACAGCTCCACATCTCACTGAAAGCAAAACTGAAGTCCCTTCTGGCCCCATGCCCTCAGGCTTCTGCCTGCTGACAGACCTAGACCAGCGGTGGTGAACCTCTGGCCTGGGTGCTGCAGTGGGCTGTTTGTGTCATTGAAAGCGCTGAAAGGCTCCCATCATGGGCCTAGAATGTCCACCCTGGGCTTTTGCACTCTGCTCTCCTCTTTGCTCCTCATCTTCAGCCTAAATGTCATTGCACAGGGAGCCGACCCTGACTACCTCATCAAATGACAGGTGGCCCCATTCATCTCTATCATGGCCTCCTGAATAATCATTTTATGACACTTTTTACACATTTTGTCATTGTTTACTTAGCTGTTTTCTTGTTTAGCGTCTGGCTCCTCTGATGCACTGTACCTTCCACTGAAGCCAGTGACCGTGTCTGTGTTGCTCATCGGAGGCAGCACCTGCCACAACATGAGCCTTTAAGGAGCCAGGAATGGTGGTGTATGCCTATAATCCCACGGCACTCAGGGAGGCTGAGGCAGGAGGCTCAAACATTTGAGCCATGCTGGGCAACTTAGTGACTTAGCAAGTCACTTTGTCTCAAAAAATAAAAAGGGTTGGAGAAGTAGTTCAATGGTATAGTACCTCTGGGTTCCATACCCAGCACTGGGGAAAAAAGTATTTATTTGTTTGATTTTTGAGACAGGGACTCACTCTGCAGTTCAGCCTGGTCTCAAATTCACTGTGATCCTCCTGCCTCAGCCTCCCCAGTCCTGGGACTACAGGCGTCTACCACCATGCCCAGTTTTTGTGTTGTTTTTTTTTGCGGTACCGGGGATCAAACCTGGGTCCTTGCGCTTGCGAGGCAGGTGGTGGAATCACTGAGCTAAATCCCTGGACCCATGCCCAGTTTTTAAAAGTATTTATGGAATAAATGATGTGAATAATGTAGGTGCATCCTCCTGACTGGTTTGGTTGGAGGATGGATGTTGGGGTGGATATTGATCTAGGCTGGTGGTCTCAGATCACTGTCCATCTGGAAAAATTTGTTGAAATCTCCATATGATAGGTCCCATTCCCACAGGGAAAGACATCATGCCCTGATGCTGGGGATTTAGCTTATGATCAGGGTCAGGCCTCAAAATAGTTTTTCTTATTGAGGCCAAGCCCACATACTGGACTCTCCCTATCTCTGGGTATAGACACATGTGTAACTCACACCCACACTCCTCTCCGTGCACAGAGTGGTCTAAAGCCACACAGCATACCTCATAGATGCTCATACACACCAAACACATGAAGGGACAGATCCAGTTACACACATTCCCACACATGGCAGACATTCCACAGGCATATTTGTGCTCAGATGCAGACACACACATATGCACATGCTCCTACAAATATGTGTGCAGACAGAGTCATCAAAACCAGCACAAACACTTGGAAAGATGTCAAGAGAAGACACCTGTTCACTTGCTTTTTGTTTTTTTGAGATGGGGTCTCACTTTGTAGTTCAGGCTGGCCCTGAACTCATTATGTAGCCCAGACTGGCCTCAAATTTGCAGTGATCCTCCTGCCTCAGCCTCCCAAGTGCTGGGATTACAGGCATGTGCCACCATGTTTAGCCTCACTTGCTTTCTTGCTCATGAATCCATTCCATGGAGAAACAGCCCAGGCTCCAAGCTCCCCTCTGGCAGTGGGATAACACTACACCAGGGGTCTATACTCTCTGGTCTTACTGTGTGTGTGTTACACACACACACACGCACACACACACACACCCACACCCCCTCACCCCCTCACCCCCTGCTTTACTGCTGCAGCCCTCAAAGGGCTTTGAGAGACTCAGACTTCCACGGACTTACTCTGTGGCCAGAGGCAGTCTCAGCTGGAACTGGGGTTAGGGGTTGGTCTGTGGACAAAGTCAAGGTCTACTGAATGACTGGGGTGAAGCTCATCTGGGACCGAGGTCAGAGGTCAGCCAGGGACAGATTTTTCTTAACGACCTGTCTCTGCTCACAGGTTTATCCACCCCGACATGTGCCACCCCAAGGAGCTACTGGCAGGGCCAAGACTCAGGGTCCTCCTCATGAGCCTCTGCAGCTGGTGGAAGGTGGGGGGGGG
>NW_004624906.1:2351793-2506173 GCF_000247695.1 Heterocephalus glaber
CAGGCCTGGGCAGATAGCTGTGAGGTACGTTTCCATCTCCGCGGGTCGGGCGGGCGAAGCCATTTCCAATCTGCTCTCTATCATTTTCAATATCATTAATCCCAGACACTCTATTTTCCATGCCTGCGCAGCCAGGCCCCCGAGTGTGCGCTGTGTAAAGTGACACATATTCATCACTGGCTCGTGGCGCTGGCGCCGACGCTGATACAATATTAGTGTTGCCCCCCCGCTTGGGGCCCGCTCCGCCCGGCTCCCCGATGGCACGAATCCATCACCTGGAGCCCGTGTCACTTTCCCCAGCAGCCACATTTGTTTGGGCACTTAGGAGGTAATTGTGGCACATTAGCCGGGGCGGGGAAGGGTGCTGGGCCCCTGTGCGGAGCGGGAGGCTGAGGCGTCGTCTTCACAGCCGAAACCCATCCTGGCCTGGTCCGGCTCCTGGGCTCTGGCTGGGGTCCTAGAATCTTGGATTGTTGCTCCCACAAATATGCACTTATGTGTACACGTAAGTACACATAAGTTCTTGGGAACTCCATGTGGGAGAGCCACCAATTCTGGGCCCTCCAGGAAGCCTTAGACGGGTTCCCCAGCTCCCTGTGAGCACTAGCTGGGGCTTGCTCTGAATGGAGCTCACAGGTGAGGGCTCTGAAACCTTTTCTTATCAGCTCTTCTCTATCCCAGCACTGAAATTCAGGTTGTGGCAACATGTGTCCCATGTAGAGAAGGGGTAGGAGTGACGCAGGAGGGAAGAGATACTTCGAAGCCCTTGGGAGCCCAACCTGGAGGGACAATCTGACCCTGTCCTGGAAGCCTGGGTCTGAGAGGAGAGACTCCTACTGTGAGAGGCCTGATATGGCCTAGGCCTCAGGAACCCGATCTGAGTCCAGCTGGAAGGGGATGTGACCAACATGAACCCGAGAGGTGGCCCAGGTTAGGGTTCTTTTGGGAAGATTGCCTGAAGGTGGTGAGCTAGACACAGCTTCTGGACAGGGAGCCCCAGAGTGAGGGAGGAGCAGCAGCCAGGGTCATCGATCTGAGCAGAGGCCAGACCATGCAGGGCATGGGTTCTCCCTCCCCAGTCCGCAGGGCTAACACCCATTAACCTCGTCAGCAGACAAATTGCCCGTCTTGTCAAATTCCCATTTAAAATGCAAACTCGATTTGACAGAGTAAACTGAGCAGAGGTGGGAGCGGATAATCCAGTGGAGGCTCATTAGCGAGGCCCAATGAGCAAGGCCTGCTGGGATGGCCTAACGAACCCTCCGTGATGAACCTCCCAGCCATTAACATCCACCACTGCTCAATACTTGGACTCACATGCCCTACCCCCGCCCCCAGGAGTCGGGATACCACCACCTCTGGGAAGGTACATCTGAGGGCTTTGGAAGGGTAGAGCTGGGATCTATCCCTGCCCCTCTGCTTGTCCACTCAGTGGCCTTCTGCAAAAAACAACAGCAACCGTCCACTCCCCAGGCCCCACTGGGACCCTGTATGCATATTGTCCTGCAGAACCCTGACTGTAGGGGTCCTGTAAGTTGGCATTAGGAACTCATTTACCATGGAGAATCTTGGGGCTTGGGGAGGTTGCCCAGCTAGAAATCAGCAAGCAGTGAGTGCCTTTGAACCAAAATCCATCAGACTCCAACAGTTACTCGTGACCTCTGTACTGTGCAGCTTTCGTGGATTGTAAACAGTTGTCCTTTCCTTTGCTTCCTGGGGTTCACTGCTGTCATTAGCTGGGTGAGGCTAAGGAAAGTGAATTCTTTTTGAGCCTCATTTGTCAATCTGTAAAAAATGGGTGAGCAAAAGCTGTCCAGCCCAAGAATTATAGTAAGCAGCATTTGAATCAGTTTATGGTTTAATAAACCCTGATAACTACTCCAGAAATATCTGCAGACAACTTAGCTAGAGGTTGGGGGAGGAAGGGGCAGATAAGGAGAGAGAGAAAAACTTGCTTTTCCAGGAAGCAGTGCATGAACAGACCACAGGGACCTCTTGGACTCTAGGACCTGGGGACCTGGACTTGAATGCCCTCCTGCCTGCTGAGCTCCATGCCCAAGCCTCTCTAGTTGGTCACTGTAATGGTCACTCTAAGAGCCTGGACTGGGGCTGATAGTCTCTCACCCTGGTAAGGAGGATGTCCTGGGGTCCCACCCACCTGGCCACGCCTTTCTTCTCTATGTGGTGGCCAAGCTACTATTGCGTATTTGTAATAACTGGAATAATGGATGATTAAGAGGCCCAGGAGGGCAGCCACCGAGAGTTAATAGGCTGCTGCCCCACTTCACCTCCCCTGGGGCACCCCAGCTCTGCTACCCTACAGGTACCTGCCTGTAGCACCTCCAGCCCGGCTGGGGGTGCAGGTGTCCCTGCTGCCACCTGGGGCACTGTGTTGCCTGGCCACACTGGGAGCTGGTGCTGGGCGGGTCACTTTGTGTCAGTGTCTTCTCTGGGTCTTCCTGTCACTGGCTTTATAGGAAGAACCTCCTTCCCTCTGGCCTCTACCTGTCCCCAGTGTCATTGTCCTGTACCCATCATTACCTACCATGCTTCCTCCAGAGTAGAGTTGCAATCTCTCAGCTGATATTCAAGGCCTGTCACACCTGGCCTCAATTTACCTTCCAGTCTCTCTCATGGCACAGAATCCCCTGAAATCTCCCCTCTGCCTTTGCCAACCTTGAGTTACCCTCATATTCTTGTCTAGTGCCCCTGTAGACTCAGCAGCACCAGAGGGTTGGGACTCCTCTTCCCCTTCAGCTCTTCTCTTCTCCATCCTTGCCTGGTGCTAACAGTGGGCTGGGTGGCACCATTGTGAGACCCTAGACGCTGTGTTAGGGGCAGCTGCAGAGGAAGTGAGGGGTGGGTAGTGTTCCCAGCCTCCTTCCAGTTGTCTGCCAAGCCGTCCTCTGAGGGTGGCCTAATTCCCTTCAGAGCCCAGCTCCCATCTTCAGGGTGGTGCTTAGGGAGCTGAGAGCCCGACGCTAATGCCTAAGAAAGTCGTGGGTGGATTAGAAAGCGGGGGGATTAGGGCCAGAGCTGGTGGCTGATGCAGGAGGGGAGCCCCTCCTCCTGAGGAAGAGGAGGCTAATCCTGCTTAGTGACTGAGGAGGCGGCAGTGCTGAGAGGAGCCTTCTTCCATCCACTCTGCTGCCTGGGCCCAGCAGGAATGGCAGGAGGAAGATCCATCCACTCCCTCTGTCTTCCACACATTTTGTCTCTGTGGTGTCTTCCCCAAGCCATCTTGCTCTGTCTCCTGCATTGCTCCCACCTCTAGGTTACCCCAAATTTCTCATCCTTCTCTGCCCACCCAAACTGCCCTGTCTAGCCATATCCCCCAACTTTCTCCATGCATTGAGCCATCCTTTAATGCCCCATCCGTCCATACTGCCCAGGAAGTCTGCAGTGGATGCTGTGGAGATGCCCAGATGGGCCCTGAGATCGAAATGATCATTTCTGCAGCCCCTGGGAGTGTTGGCTGCTGACTGCTCACAGTTGAGAGCCATCCTTACCTGCGGAAGTTATGGTCCCTCCTCAGGGGCAGTCCACACGCTCATCAGTGCAAGAGTACAAAGCTCTTGTCCCCTTACCTCAGGACAACTCTGAAAGGCCATCCCAGCTCTGGATTGGGCTGTGGGATTGGCTGAGGCTGCATTACAGCTCATATTCTCCCTCTGGCCAGTCCTGTGACCCCCACTGCCGGATATGACATGATTCCCCAAAGCATTCTCCATAAACCTCCACCATACCCTCTCTCCAATCTCTGCAAGAAGTGTTGCTCTTCTCTTTCTTCTTTAAGTCTCATGTTTGAATATGGAAGAAGGTAAGGTTGGTCTGTGAAGGACCTGGATTCAGGAGCTCCTGACCTAGATGCTGGGTGATGACCAGCAAGTGTTCCTTGAGGATGAATCCTCAAGCTCCTCTGGTTTCAGTGGCAACCATGTAGACCGAGGGTGGAGGGTGGTCCTGCCCTGGAGACTCAACCTGAGATCCTAGTCTGAAAGGGGAGGCAGATTCTGTCTTGGGAGCTGACTGAGGAAAGAGAAACAACCTTGGTTTGAGAGCTTAATCTGAGGATGGAGAGAGACCACATCCTGGAATCTGGTCTGAGCGGAAGAGAGGAACTCTGATTGGGAACCAAGTATGAGTGGGAGGAAGAATGCTACATAGAGCTGAGTCCAAGGGGGCAGACTGGCTGCTAGACCAGGAGAAGAGGCAGGCTGGACCCCGACGGCCTGCTCACTTGGGCCTCTCCAGCCTCCAGCCCCATTCACCCAGGTGGTCCCTGCTTGCTTGGCTTGCTCTCCAAGGAGTCAGCAGCCATCCTGTGCCTGAATGTGGCAGAATGGGGGTTCTAAGTTAAAACTGAGGTGCGAGTAACAGTAGAAAGGACACCTACTAGCAAGTTCCTTGGCTCCATTAGGTTTGATGTTCTGCGGGAACAGAGAATATTCTGGGTGCTGGGCCTCTGCAAAAGTCTGGTCCTAGGGTAACTGGAGAGCAGGGGTGGGGAGTGAATGGGTTGACCTTTGAGAGTCAGTTTGGGATGTGGCCGTCAGTTGAGGGGGACCACTCCCACTCTTTTCCCTACCTTTGATGGACAAATGCTAATGACATTACCAGCAATTGACCAGAAACGAATAAATAATTCAGTCTGGCCTGAAAATGGGAGAAAGGTACTTAAATGCTATTGACAAGCCGGTCCCTGGCCTCATTACCCATGCAGACTCAGGCCTCCACATCGACCATGTCCCCCAATTCCTTCAAACCCCACTGTGGGCAGCCTCAGGCTCCCTCCCACCCACCTGGCCCAGGTTGAGTGTGTGGAGGGTGGCCCAAGGAGACTGGGGAGAGGGTGGAGGCTGTGGCTCAGGCTAGAGGATCTCACACCCCCTAAAAATGTACAGCAATCCTCTAAGGTTTTCCGTTTCCTCAAACACTTGCAACAGCCCTTGTTCCCAAGAAGGGTGTCCTTGTCAGGTCCCTCTCAACCCCCGTCCCAGGTGCACATGTAAGAGGGGGGCACAGGCATGCATGCACATGTGCAGACACAGAGCAAGCCTACAGCTGCTGCTGCTTCGAATCCTCTGCCAGGACCCGAGAAGAGTGGTGACCCCCTGGGGCAGCTGTCAGTCACTGTGCTCTCAGGGAATACAAACTCATTAAACGTTTTCCTGCCTTGTCACAGGGGCCCCAGTCCCGGAGTTAGGCCTGAGGAGGAGGAGGAGGAGGAAACAAATGTGCAGCTGATCCTTTAAAAGCACATCTTGTGTTTCTGACCTGGGAGAAGAGGCGGTATTATGAAGGGTGAGGACTACTCAGGGGAGGCTCTGGCTCTGGGTTCCTGGGGAGTTGGCATTTCTGGCCCCAACAGCATATGTGTATACAGTTTCCCCAGCAGCAGCTCTGAAGAACAAAACCTTTCCATTTTCTTTGAGTCTCCTTCTCCTCCTTAACTGCTTTGGTCTGACTTTCCTTCAGAAAGGATGTCTCTTCTGGCGTCATCTGGCCTCTTTAGTGGCTTATTCTCTGGGGCCAACATATTTATGTCAGAGTCACAGAGCCTCTGGCAAGGTTCACAGTCAGAAGCCCACAACACTCACTGGTCAGAGGTGAGAGAGCCTCAGAGACCTTCCCGTCCAAGGCCTGGATCCTGAGCACAGACCTAGGGGAGGGAATTTGAGAAGGAAGCTGTGACCTGGGCCTGAGGGTCCAGGATGCTCCAGTAGGTATAAATGGCTCCTCGCAGGCCCAGCCCAGGAAATAGTTCTAAAAAGGATTCATCCCTTTGTGAGCCACACGGTCCACACAAAAGTGGGCAAAAGTCTCATACCAACCCAGTGCCTATCACTGGCAGCCAGAATTGTCTCTTCACTTCCTGAGGGGCCCAGACCCTGCAGTCTATAGGGTTCTGGCTCTGGCCTCCAGCCCCCACCTTCCTCGTGGTCTCCTCCCTGCTGCCTGCCAGAATCTTGCCCTGGGCAGGGCTTGGCTCCAGTTTCCCTGAGCTAGCCCTTTTTCTCCTTCTGCCCGCACAGAGGTCCGAGGTCTCCTCGGATCTCCCATGCCCAGTACCCCCTGCCCTGTCTCTGGAGTGTGCTGGGAAACCCATCATCCATAAGGCCCTTCTTGCTTATGTTTCTTCCCACGGATATGTCCCACAGGGAGTCATTTATCCAGATCGACTGGCTCTCCTCAGTACAAACATTCGCAGGAGCATTAACAAGCCTAAAACCCAATTAGCCTTCAATTACTCAGGCCTTAGCCAGATTTTCTGTGGTGGGGACAGACATAAGGAATGTGTTTGGCACTGCCTGTGTGGGAGTCTCCTCCTCCTCTGGACCCACTGCCCCCATGGTCACCAGTCCTGTCCCAGCCTGGCTGTTTCCCCACTGCTTTCCCTTCTGCCCCATGTGAGAACTCTTCCACTGAGCTATACCCCAACCCCTTCATCTCTTGAAATGACCATTATTCTGAAATGTACATATGTGTAGTTTGAAAAGACTTGTAAAAACATAATGTAGAAGAATACAAGATGAAAAGCTAAATCCCCTGCCCCATAAATCCCACTGATAATTTAGGGGCTCTTTCTCCCCATGTTCAATTCTATCCATTTGTATGTGTGCTCATGAACATGTAAACACACACCCCACATAGTTTTAAGTGTTTTTATTTTTTAATGTCTTCAAATTGGGATAATGCTATTCGGATTATTTAATGATCTACTCTATTCGCTGGCAAGTGACATTTAATTTGAACTTCTCTTTCCCTCATCTGCCTTCCTCTTCCCCTTTGCTTCCATGCCTTCCTCTCTTCTCCCTCAGTTCCTTCTGTCCCTCCCACCTTGCTAACCCCTCTCTCCTCTCTCTCCTTCTCTCCTCATCTCCTCCTCCCCTTTCACACCCCCATCCTAACATCCTCTCCTCCTTCTCCTTCCTATCTCCACCCCCTTCTCCCTCTTCCCTGGTTACTGCAGCCCTGGGGGAGGGACAGCCAGAGCAGCTGTTAGCTCTGCCCCCTAATACTCTGAGTCCTACTCCCTCTTAACACCTCCCTGAGCCTGGGCCTCTAAGCCCCATCTCCCTCTGTCTCCCTCTAATCACCAAGGCTTATTTCTGATTTTCTGAAGTGACAAGGAGCTGAGTTTGGGGGAGGGAAGACTGTCAGCCAGCATCTCCTAGGATTGAGGGAGGAACGGATGCCGAAAGGGAGGCCTGGCCGATGAGATGTAGCAGCAGAGACTCCAGGTGGGCCTTCCTCGCTTTCTTGGAACAAACAGGTAGCCCAAATTCTTTTGCCAGCCTCTTCTGCCTTCACTTACTATGCATATACTTCCACCCTTAGGTGTCCTTCAGGGTAGATTCCATTTCTCTGCTTTCCTTTGTAAAAAGGAAAGTGACCTCACCTCTTCCCCAAGGGAGCTTCTGTGGATTGTCTAATGCTCCTCCTTCTCCTGCCCCTGCCACCATCCTTCCAGGAGAATGCCAAGTCAGCCAACACCGCCCCACTCCTCCTATCCCACTCACTCCTTTGATCTTGGAGGTGGGAGAAGCTTCTGGGCTGTAGAGGCCTTGTCTTCTGCTTCCTACCTTATAGAAATCCGGGTCTCCCTTCCCCTGTCCCAGAGCCATGTTTCCTAAAGCTCAGTGAATTGGCATAAATTTAAGGACAGCAGCAAATCTCCAGATATTTTAAAGGCATGTAAGGTTTAAAATATGTGCTGAGAGTAGAAGTCTCAAGAGGGGTGGGAGAAGGGGGCCAGCATTAATTCTGGGGAGGTACACTTGAACCCCAGTTCTAGCTCTGCTGAGTGACCCTGGATGCTCCCCCTGGTGTCTCTGAGCCTTGGTTTCCTCCTCAGAGCCCCCCTACAATGTCTACAAGGCCCAGCAGGAGTACCTGGCTCCTGCCTGGAAGTGTTCACCCTGCGCTAATTTAATTACATGGCCTAACTGGGCCCAGGCTGGGGAGGTGGTTAATGGCAGCTGCAGAGACAGTGAGTAATCAAGAATTAATTAAGCATTTCTGGGGATTCCCAGTCTGGCCCAGGGATTCCTGGGAGCCTAGCTATGGCTGGATGGGGAAGGCAGGACTTCTCTAGCGCTCTCTCTTGAAGAGGCAGGAGGCCAGGCCCTAGGTCCAGAAAGGCTCTGAGTCCAGGGTTGCCCACCAAAATAGTCTTTGGCTACGGCGCCAGCAAGGGGCTGGGCTGCATGGAGTTGGACAGGTGCCTATGCCAGTGGGTATGGACACATCTGCTTAAGGCTCGGCTTGTGCTGAGGACCAGCTTAGTTAGGGTGGTTGGGTGGAAAAGGAAATGTGGGGCTTTAGCCTCCGGGCTTTGGAGTCGGGCAGCCCTGGATTTCAGCCTCAGTTCACTGCAAACCGGCTGTGGGATAGGGCCTTCGCTCGCTCCTCACTTGCATTCCCTCTGCCCAAGGCTTGTCCTAGGTTTTAGTGAACACACGCCTCCTTCTGTGACCACACCCTCAGGTCGCTACTGGTGTTATTTTCTGCTCATTTATTTCTTGTGTGGCCGCCTGCCTCCTCCACTAGAATTAAGTTCCACGAAGGCAGAGTTGGGCCTGGAGCACAGCTCTCTTTAGAACCTAAAGCAGCGCTGGGTGTAGAAAGTGTGTGGAGAATGTAGAAACCTCTCTGAACCTGTTCGCTCTCCTGGGAAATGCAGATTATACTGCAAACTGGAAGGTGTGGGAATTTAAAGTGTGCTCTCGGGAAGCGCCGAGCACGGTCCCCGGCCACCACGGAGGCCACGGCCAGATCATCACTTGATCCGGGGCGCATCCTGTGCACCACGTCCAGGTCCGGCGCCAGCGCCAGCGCCAGGCCTCGAGCCCCGCCCGCCTCGGGCCCCGCTCCTTCCCATGCGCCCCTGCGCCGCCGGCGCTTTGAAGTCCCAATCCGGCAAATAGAGTCAATCAATTATGAAGGGAACAATCTGGCGGCCCCTCGGGGAGCGGCGGCCGAGCGATCCCGGGGGATTAGGCCGCAAATCGCGCTGAGCCTCCCTAAGTGACAGCGAGAGAATCGCGCGCGGCGGCGGCGGCGGCGGCGACGGTGGCGGGAGGGAGCGCGGCCGCTAACCCGATTATGCAGATCCGCGGGGGGGCGCGGATTAGGCCTCGGGGCGGCTCGCCCTAAGCGGCTTGCGGATTTGGGAAAAGTTTACTCAGGCGGAGGGGCGGAGACTCCCAGGAAGGCGGGGACTTCTCCTAGCTGGGTGAAGGGCCAGACGCAGGCCCGGGGCGGGCGCGCGCACGAGCTCTAAACCCGCTACCCCAGCCACGGACACACCCGGGAACACACACGCCCAGGCTCGACAGCTAAGAGCCAGGCCCTCAATGGCTCACACACTTACACAGCACTAGTTGGTGAGCACGTTTACAGGTGATGCACAATTCCACGTTCAGATGTGGTGCCTTCCCGTGGCCCCAGCAGGAACTCCAGTGACGCTAGAAACCAGTGTAGACGAGGGCCGGGGATTTAGCTCAGTGGCATCGAGCCTGCCTCGAAAGCAAGCAATGTAGACGAGGCCCAAGGCCTCACTCCTGCCTTCACCCACAGACCTTCCCCGACACTCCTGGCTTGTCTGCACCTTAGGTCTCTGAGGACAGGGTGTGCTAGTAGTGTCCGAGCCTGTGCGCTTCCTAGCGTGGCCACGTATCTTTGGGGGTCTGGGTCCAATCTTGGCTTCTGTGACAGAGGCCTTTTCAGGATGGGTGAGAGTCGCTGTTGTACTCTGGAAAATAGCTTGGCGACTCTGGCTAGGTGTCACCTCTGCAGGGGAACTGGGGAATGGGGGTGCTGTCCAAGACATTCCTCTCTAGGCTCCTTTGGGCCTGTTGCTTCCAGGAAGATGTCAAGGAGAAAGGTTAGGGTGGTGAGGTGGCTTCTCTGTCCCAATAGGAAAAGGGCAGAGAATCCAGCTCTGGGCCAAGCCAAGGCAGGATGTCAGGAACCTTAGCCTCTTTTCATCTGTAGAATGGTCAGGGAGTGTTTATGGCCCACACATGTGCTCGCTGTCAGGGTATGTCCACAGTGTGTATGTCCATGGTAACATGTATGTTTGTGTTTGTGGGCAGTGGCATGTGTATTCCTAGCCTCACATATCACACATGGACCACAGATAGACATTTACCCTGGACACACAGTATAGCACAATCTCTCTCTCTCTCTCTCTCTCTCTCACACACACACACACACACACACACACACACACACGTACACAGAGCTCCTGATAAAGGTACCATGGGCAGACAGTGAACACTGAATTGCTGTCATGGTGACAGAGGGCAGTTGCTGTGGACTGGAGGGTACCCTACCCCATGCCCTGGGCAGTGATAGAATGACCCTGTAGTGACCGGATTAATGAGGAGAGAGGGGACAGGGTCAATGAGTCTTAGGAAGCAGAGCACTGGCTGTTGTTTCTGGCCTCTATGCTGTGTGCACATGTGTGCCTGTGTGTGCACCATACCCACCTTTGTTGTCACTGGGAAGCTGGTGTGTGTGTGTGTGTGTGTGTGTGTGTGTTTACCATCTGGGGTCCACCTTGAAGTGGCCTGGGTTGACCCCGGAACCTGGGTCAGTGGGGACAGTGTTCTGTGGCTGGGGTGAAGATATGCTCCGGGAGGCTGCTAGGGACAATGAGGGGATGTTTCCCTGTCTGGGCCTGGCCCCCTCATTAGGCTCATTGGGCTGTTCTGCTCCAGCCTTTCTGATTCTGAATCTCTGGGAGAATCTGGAGGAGTCAGGCCCTCAAGAAGAAATTATACTAAACCCCTTCTCCTGGGGATTCTCCACTCACTGGATGGGCCCTATCAGGTGGCCCCCTCCCTACCCTCATCAAGGTGCCTGCCCCCGTGGGGCAAACAGGCCCATTTCATACTTTCAGCAGAATTCCTCTGGCCACCAGTCAGGGTAACTCTGATTAGATGGTTGCAGGGAGTGCTTGGTCACAATTAATCAGTGGCCAGGCTGTATGGGAGAAGCCACCCAGGCAGGAGCCCCACCCCAGGGGCACAAAGGGGGTGATTCTTCCAGCCTCTGGAGCTAGAGGAGCGAGAAGGGGAAAAGTCACCCTGCCACAAAGCCAGGGAGCCTCTAGGTGGGGGCTCAGCATGTTCTTAGCTGGGCTGTGGGCCCCCTCCCCTCAGCCCACCCTGGTTCAAATCTTGCTGCATGCACCATCTAATGTATACCCTTGGATGAGATACAAGGTGCTCTCTGCCTCAGGCTTCATTTTTTTTCCCCCAGGGCTGAGGATGGAGCCCACATCCTTGTGCATGCTAGGCAAGTGCTCTACCGCTGAACTACATCTTCAGGTCCCAAGCTTTAACTTTAAAATAGGGATAACCTGGGAATGGTGGTGCAGGCCTGTAGTCCCAGGACTCAGGAGTCTGAAGCAGGAGGACAGAGCTTTAAGTTTGAGGCCAGCCTGGGCTACATAGTGAGTTCAAGGCCAGCCTGAACGCCATAGAGAGACCTTGCCTCAAAACCAAACAAAATAAAACAAAACAGGGATAAAGTAATGCCTCCTTCCTAGGATCTTTATAAAGGAAGTGTAAAGCATGTAGCAGAGTGGCTGGCACATAGTAGGTGCAGGAACTTCTGTTATTGTTACTGTTATTTTAAGTTCAGAACAGGCAGAGAGCAGAAAGAATCCAACAGCCAATGAGATTTTGACACCTACGTCCACAAATGGAGGGAGGTGACCCTTGGGATCTACCACAATTTCCCTCTCCCCATTCAGACTTCTCCAGGAGGATAGGGAGCCAGTCTGGGACAGCCTGCCCTGAAGGGAGGGAGCCCAGGCACTCTCCCTCCCTTCTTCTTCTCTCTAGCCCAAGTATCTGGGAATTGGGGGTGGGGTGAGTAGGAGAGGCAGAATCTGAAGTGGTTCAGTGGCTCAGTTGTTTCCGGCCAGAAGCCATTACCTTCCTGGAGAGAGAAGCCTATGGCCCACCTGAGGCTGGGGCAAGGCCATGGGGGTGCAGATTATAATGGGACTCCAGGTCTGCCCTGGGGCCTGCTTGCCTTCCCCCTTCCCCTTCTCTGCCCAGGTAAAGAGGCAAAGTCCTTGCCTTTCTCTAGTTTGGGCAGGTCCTGAGGGTGGGAGCAGAGGGACCAGCAAAGAATGACAAAGACAGGTCCCTGTCCACTGTACCTTCATAATTGATTGTGCCTACTGTGTGCTAGGCCCCAGGCTTCTGTTGACTTTGTATCCTTGACACAGCTGGAAAGCAGCAGGGGCCTTTTCAAGATAGTCATCCAATTATCTAGCCTGGAGGGAAGGACTGGGCAGTGGAAAGGGAGGAGTTGCAGAGGGAGGAGGGCAGACTGGAGGAGAAGGGCTTGAGACTGCCTGCTGGCTTTGAGTGGCAAGTGTGTTGTTTTGTAAAGATTGCCCACTATTTGGAGTGATTCAGGACTGCTGGTGTTTGAGGGGAGCACTAAAGCCATTCCCTGACACCACCCCTGGGATCAAGCCCAGGGAAAGCTCCTGCCTATGAGAGTCCAGGCGCAGAACCCATTTGAGCTCAATCTCTTGAGTCATCCCCATGGGTAAGGGGGGGTCAGTAAGGGCTCAAACCCTGAGCTTGGGGTGTATCCATACTCTTATCCAGGAACAGCGTCGTGTCCAACGAATTTCTTCACAGCCCTCATGCAGAGCATTCTGGGAAGGGCTCCTTTTGCCCCTTCAGTAAGTGGTGTCTTTCCAGGTGCTGTGAACCTTCCAAGGATGAACTGAACAGGACTCTTCCCTAGTGATTGCCACTGAGTCCTCATTCACCTTACCCTCTCCTCCCAGATCAGCAGTAGAGATAGTTTTTGGAGTCAAGGAAACGCAAGTTCAAGTTCTGGACTTGCTGTTCACAGACTTTGAGATACTAAGTTATTTGATTTCTCTGTCTCTCAGCCTCCTCCTCATCCGTAAAGTGGGGATAGAAACAGTCTTTATCTCTGGTCTGTAATGAAGATAAAGTGAGCTAATGACTGGGAAGCACTAACTCAATAACTGGAAGCTATTTTTATTGCATTTCCCCATTTCTTTGTTTACAGAGCTTAACACAGGTATAGGCCCATAGGAGTCTTGTTGAATGAATACCAATTTTTACGTTGTTCATTTCCTTTCTTTACTTCTGGTTTCATTTCCTTCCATCTTTCTCTATCCCCATGACTTAGATGGAAAACATCATAAGAACCTCTTGTGTCCCTCTACGTACCCACCCATGAGCTTAGCTTGAAAATGGTGCCAGGATCTATACGCAATAATGAGATCTGAATGTAGGGTTTGGCTCTGTAAATGAGGACAATGTGTAAAGTTTTGGGCTCTGAAAGTGGTAACGTGATCTGCAAATTATCATGGGATTTGTGACAGTGACAGACTCAGAAATCAGTGATGGGATGCACTCTGCAGATGTTAATTGGCTCTGCAAACATCTATGAGATTTGCATCTTATTTCAGGCTCTACAGACAATGACAGGCTCTGTGAACAGTGATGGGCCTTGTAAAGCGGTAATGATTGTAATGGGCTGTAAGAACAGTGATGGCAGTGGACTGGGGATTTAGCTCAGTGGTTCTGCCACCTACCTCAAAAGCACAAGGTCTCGAGTTCATTCTCCAGTACTGAAAAAAATAAAAAAAAGAACAGTGATGGCAAGCTGTGATGGACTCTGGGAAAATGAGTAAGAGTTCCTACCTGTAAAGGACAAGAGGTCCCCTACTACAGGTCCTAAAGACCAAAGCTCTATCTCAGGATTACAGACAGCATGATCCTCCCCCTCTCTTCTCTTCCAAGCCCAACTAGAGTTCCTCTGTCCATTTGCTCGGTGTTGGGGGTAGGGGATGGAATAGAGAAATGAGACAAGGAGCTGAATAAGGCTTGTGTCTCTACTCTCGAGGCTTTGAGAAGATAGACTTTTAAGTAGTCAAATGGGGACTTGTGTCTGTGATGACAGATCTGGTCCCAGCCCAGCTATTTGTGAAGTGGAAGGTGTCTTTCTACTCCAGAGGCTCTTAGAATGTTAAAAGGATGTGTAAACCACACTGGGGATTGTGGAGGAACTGAGAAGACAGCTTTTCAGGGCGTGTCTTTCAGGCTTAAATTCTAGCTGGCACCTGAGTAGCTTGGTAGCTTGGTAGCAATTTAAATTCTGTTTCCGTTCTTTCCAGGTTTGGCCAGAGAACATGCACACCCCTCAGAACACAGGGCCTAGGGAAGGCAGAAGCAGGAACCTGCTCCAGATAGGCTGCAGTTGATGCGCTGAGGACCCATGTTGGTTGAGACTGGTGATGGGGTGATGATCACAGTGGTGGAGATGTGGCGCTAATGTGCTAAGGGTGGGGGTGGACGGAGCTGGGGTGTGGATAATGGTGGAGGCGATGGGCAAGTGCCAGTAACAGGCAAAAGGTGACAATGCATGCTATCTCCAGGGTGGTAGGCTATGACTTTAGTAATAATAGCATAGCCTGGGTTGACCTGTGGTTATGACATGTGCTAGCTATGTCACCTTAGGCAAGTCATTTCAGTTTTCTGTGTCTTGGTTTCCTCATCTGTACTAGAAAGATAATAATGCCTCCTAAAATAGTGGCTGGTATATAGTAAATATTATGTGAGTGACAGCTACTATTACTATTAAGGAAGGCAGAGAAGGGGATGATGATGAAAGAGATGGTGGGGATGGAGCTGATAATGATTAGAAAAGGAACAATAATAACAACAAAGAGGTTTGTTGAGCAGTATGTGTTCTGTACTGTTCTAAGCTTTCTTGGTAGTGACTTGTTTGATCACTGCAACCCTGTAAAGCAGCTAATATTATCTCCATATCAAAGGTAATAAACTGAGGCTCAGAGGGGTTAAACAACATACCAAAGCTAACACACACGGGAACCAGGAGAGCTCCAGAGCCTGTGTTCTTAACCACTTGCCAAATGGTGACAATGGTGGAGTTGGGGGACAACAATGATAAGTGCTCCGCGCATGTGGAAGCCAGGATATCAGTAGAGGTGGCCTGGGTGGCAGTGGTGTGGTCATGGAGGACATGTAGGTGACAGGGCATGCAGAGGCAGTGAAGGCCTGTGATAAGAACATCCATGAGGCCTGGTGCAGTGGCACACACCTGTAATCCCAGCCCTTGGGAAGCTGAGGCAGAAGGATCACTAGTTTAAAGCAAGCCTAGACTACATAGCAAGTTCAAGGCCAACTGCATAATGAGACCTCAAAAACACAAAGAAAAAAAAAATCCACTGGCCAAGCTCCCAGCAGGGCTATATGTGGCTGCTGAAGGGAGGCTCTGGTGGGATTCTTGCAAACTGGGGTAAGGATTCCTGGACTTCTATGTTCTGCTCTGAAAGCAAGAGGGCAGCAGGGATGTCATTTTTAGTCCAGCAGCTGGGGGCTTTGGGTGCCAGGCAGTGAAGTGGGAGGGTGACAGCCAGATCTTGGGGACACTGTGTGGAAGAGGCATGGACTGAGCTTTCCATTTGTCCTTCAGGTTTCCTGGATTTGGCATCTTCTGACCCTGTAACTACCCAGTCCACACACTTCCTGCCGGGGCTGTCCATGCTAATGGAGCAGACAGTGGCGAGGTAAGCTGCCCATCCCATCCTGGAACTCCAGTCTTGCCTGTCCAGTGCTGGCTCTAGCCTGCCTCTTGCTTGGTGCTGCCTTAATAGAGAATCCACCTCTGTGCCGCTGCTCCCTGCCTGCCAGCCCGTCCCTATTATCAGCACTATCATTGGCGGCAAATGACACTCTCGGAATCTTGACTCCAATCTGATGCCTGGTCCCTCTGGGCTGTGGAGAGGCGTAAGCCGGCCAGGCTGGGGGGCTGGGTAGGGATGTGCGGTAATAGGATGTGGCTGAGGATGGTCTATTAGCAGCTCTGCAACTGCTGATGCGCCTTCTTCCTGGCCCCTTGGCATCCCCATCCTCTGTCAGGCTCAGCAAGAGCCCTGGGAGGGGGCAGCTGTGAAGGTGGGGCTGGGCTAGGCCATCTCCTGAATCCAGACACCCTACTCCCTTGGGGGCCTGGAAGGAGGAGAGGGAGCAAGGAGGGCACTCAGACACATCCTTCTGACCATGTATCTAGGAGGAAAAGGAGTAGGCCAAGGGGTCCTTCTGAGAGGGGGTGATTTTTCTTGTTGTTACCTTGCATTGTCCTGGGCCTCCAGTCTGGAAGGAACCTCAGAGAGAGTTGCATCCAGCTTCCCTTCTCTAGCCTTTTTGTCTTTTTGAGATAGGGTCTCACTATGTAGTCCAGGCTGGCCTCGAACCCACACCAATCCTGCATCCCACAGCACCACACCAGCCTTCTAGCATCTTCTTGAACACTTGTAGGCATGTAAAGCCCAGCACCTCCCCGGAGCCACCTGTCTCACTGCTAATGCTTCCTCATTTGGAGCCCTGATTGGCTTTTCTTGGTACCAGGGTCCTGAGATCATTTAGGTCCCTCACCTACAAACAAAACCCACAGGGTTTGGAGACAGAAGGTAGGTTTCAAGTCGGCTTCCTTGGACCTCACTGCTCTTCTTGGCCACAGATCTTCTGTCCTAAGTGTAGTGTGTGAGTGTGTAAAGGTTGTAAGAGACTGCAGCACACGGATGGGGATGGCGAGAGATGGACGGAGTGCAGGACATGCAGGTTCCAACCCAGCTCATCTGCTGGGTGATCACAGGAGAGCTACCCACTCCCCACCCTGTCCTGCTCTCCTTCCTTGCCCCTTCTCTAAAGGCTCCTCTTGAGAGAAGGGGGATGATGAAGTCCCTCGGGGCTGGACAGATAGAGTATAATTAAACCCCCTTTCCCCACACAGCATCAAGGGCATGCAGGAAAATGAAACAAAGAGTAAATAATGAGCTCAGGCTTGGCTGTGTGGGCAGGCAACGAGGCACACTAAGCTGGAAGGAAGGGCTCTGTCCTATCTTGAAGGGTGCCTGGCAGGTAAGTAGTCTGATTATTTGGGTCAGTTGGACAGTGCTCACTCCTGGGCCCTTTACCAGGACAGAGGGGCTGGGCCTGCCTGAGCTAGGACCCCTGGGCTAGCCAGGAATAGGAGGGAGAGGGGCATGGCCTAACTCAGCCCTCCCCTCCAGGTCTAGGCCTCTGACTACGTCACTGAACTCCATTTGTTCTGCCCACTGCCTCCACCATGCCCCGTAGTCCAGAGGCCACAGATGTCCAAGCTGTTTGCCTCTGTTGAATGGCTGCCCTCAGTACTCCCAGCAGGGGCCTGGCCATCAGTCACAGGGCTGGCGGTCCTCAGGGCTGGACACGCAGCCTCTTGGGCAGGGCTGACTGTGGGCTGGCAGTGGGGCAGGTGGCTGCAAGCAGCAGCTGCTGTTTGTGGGCCCCCTTGGTGGCCTCTGTTCACTCTGGACCTTCCATGCCCCTTATGCTGGTCCCCAGCTCCCCTGTATCCTCATTTGTGCCCATCTCTCCTTTCTTCTATCTGTGTCCACCTTACCTGTCCTGTGCATTAGGCCCTCTCACCTGTGCCACTTGGATCTGTCCCGTCTCCCTCCAGCAGGTCCCACTTCACTATCCCTTCCTCCCCAGTGTCTGAGTCACATTGGCCCAGACTTACTTCTCCTTGTCCTAGCCCCCCTTTTCCTGTGCTAATCTCTTCTTCCTCTTTTCCCCTTAAGGGCTGAAAAGGGAGGATTGAGGTGTGAAATTCCATCTCCCCAACAACTGACCCTACCTCAGCCTGGCCATCTTCTTTTCTAGTTATCTGCTACTGGACAATTGGGACCCCAGCGTAGGATAGATTTTTGATCCAACTAAGGGCATCTAGAGATGAGAGAAGGGGCCTATTTATTTTGAAGTTGTAAAAATCCTGGCTAGGAAACCCTGGGGAGAGTGCAGTTCTAAAAGTTTGACAGCAGGGGGCGCCCGATCCTTGGAGACGTCTGGCTCATCTGTCTCAGAATCCATAGCTGGAATTACCCAAAGGGGTAAATGTGAAGTATGTTATGTGTGGGAACCCTAGAGGTCCCTCACTAGAGGTGAGCTTTGTCACAGTCTGAAGTTCGCTATGATTTTTAGCTTTTTAAAGACACTCTTATCTGTTCCCCTAAATTACTTCTTTATTTGAAAGCCTGCAAACATAAGTAAACTAGCACTTCAGGCCCTTGAGGAAAGTGGTAGGAAGAGGTGCTCTGGTTCCTCCTGAGAGGGCCATCTCCACTGTCCTCAAGCCTCGGGGATGCTGGCCATTTTGGTGAAGATAAGGAATAAGAGTCTCCTCGTAAGCCTCATCAACAGGCAGTGTGCCCAGTCCACAGAACTTTCACACCTGTGCCAGCTTGAGGAGAAAGCAGTTCAAGGCCAGCCATGCCCAAGGTGTCTCCTACAGACTTCCCGTCAGGTGTATAGTGACACAGAAGAGACGGATAGGGCTGGGAATGGTGGGCCTTCTCTGTTTGACAGTGGGTGCATTCATAGTATGTGCACAATGACGAGAGAGAGAGAGAGAGAGAGAGAGAGAGAGAGAGAGAGAGGAGAGGAGGAGAGAGGGGATTGTTGTTCTGGTCCCACAATGAATCCTGAGTGCTGCAGTGTTCCCTTATCCCCTACTTGAAGAAGGGGCTGAGTCTGGGGGTCAGGTCAAAGCCACAGTGTGTGACATGGATTCCAACCAAGTGAAGCAGCCCCTAGCCAGCACCACCAGCCTCTTTGTTTTTGGTGCTTGAAGATTCACTATTAAAGTTTGACCTCCCGGGAAGGAAGGCACTTCCTCAGATTTGAATCATGTAGTCATTTCTATGGCTCTGTGATGTGACACCACAGGGGCTTGAAGAGGACCCAGGCATCTAGAGACAGAGCTAAACTGAAGAAGGCCAGACCTGATGGGGTGAGGTCTTTGGATAGATAGCCATATGACCTAGGGCAAAAGGAACAGCCTGGGCACTCATTTCAGGGAACATTCACACCTTTTTGTGTCTCCCAGTGTGCTGGGAACTGGAACTGAGATCCTTCCTAACATGCCCCCACTCCACTCCAGCAGGCCATGGGAGGTTGGTAAATATCCTAATCAGATTAGCAGAGTGAAGACAGCAGAGGCAATGGTGGGAAAATGCTCTGGGCTGGCCTGGCCCCCACCATTCTCCTGGGAATCCAACCCTCTTGCCCCTGTCCAACCTCTTCCCTGTGGGCCCTGAAGCCATCCTGACTCCTCAGTAGCCTCTGCTGGCCTGGGTGACCCGCTGCAACCAGTCCTCTTTGAGCCTGGTGAGATTTCTGCATCCTGAGTCTACTAGGGGAGAGAGGGGGTTTCAGAAAGCCTGAACTTGTTGACACCTGTCCCCAGGAAGCTAGCCCTGTGGGCTGCTGTTCTCAGACCACTGACTCTGCAGAGACCCTGACTCTTCCTCTGGCCCTGTGCTGTTTGCCTGCAAGGCTGGAATGGTGCATCGGGATTCCAGAGTGGTCTTGATGGAGGGAGTGTCTGGTTAAGGCCTGGATTTAATCAAGGTTGAGTCAGTCACATCCCTCCTCAGCCTTCTCTAAGGCCAGGCTGAGCACAGGGCTGGGCACACTAGGTACAAGGAAGCCTGGTCAGATGGGGAGGGGCAGAGTGGGCCAGATCTACCCCATGGAAAGACCAGGCCACCAAGCCAGTGCAGGAGGAAAAGGGGTGGCTGAACAGTTGCTGGTGTTCTATGAAGCTGGACCCGGGGAGCTGGGCATGAAGGCTGGGGAGAGTGAAGTGGCCTTAAGAACTGGGGGCTGAAAATCAGGAGGTAGAGATTGGGTTCCTGAGGGTTTGGGAGTCTGGGGGCGGGATGGGGATGAGAAGTGAGATGTCAGAAGATTGGAGGCCAAAGGGTTTAAGTCTGGGTCACTGAGGAATGGGATGATATTAGGGGGTTGAGGATTTAGTGTATTGGGGAATCTAGGGGCCAGGAGTTAAGAACTGAGGTGTTGGGGGAGAGGGTATCAGTACCTGAGAAAAGGTTGAAATTTTCAGGGCCTGAGGAAATAGCAGGCCAATGGAGCTGAGAGAGGAGGTAGAGAAGCAAGTCTCCCTGAGAGCAAGGTTCATAAGTGTACAGGGGAGAGTGTGGGCCAGTCCCAGGCCAGGCCTCCCTCTGCTCCTGTGGCCACACTGGGCCACGGGGGCGGGCAGCGGGTCTCTCCTTGTGGGACTGTCAGAGCGGGTTAGGCTCAGGGAATTGGTTCTCTGGATCATCTCCCAGGAGCCAGCCCCTCCTGGCAGCTTTGTTTGGCGAAAGCCAGGGATTAGCAGAGCTGCCCCCAAACCACCTCCCAGGCAGCCAGCTCCTGGCGCTTTCATCCCTGAAGGTCGCTAAAGCCTAGCGCTTTGAGATTAGGCCCCACAAAGGGGCCCCTTGTGCTTCTGCCAAGCCTTGGGGCTGGGGGAGGGGGGGTGTCCCAGGAACTGAGTGCAGGCCCAGCCCCTGAGACAAATCCTTCTCTCCCTCCCTGGTGCATCCCAAAGCATCCCAGGGCAAGGGCAGAAGACCTCTCCCAACCCCCTTCCCCTAGTTCAGATACTGCTTCCCTTTGGTCCCTGGCAAGGAGCATCCCAGGCCTAGCCTGGCCCCCAGCATATCGGACCCACCTGGGGCCACCTCAGGGTGGAGGTGGATGGGGAGCTGAGGAGGCCAGCGTAGGGGTGGGAGCAGGTCCAGATCTCAGGTGGAGAGAGAACCTTGGTCACAGACTGGGAGAATGGGCAGGGTCCACAAAGAGGAGGGGACTTGTCCTGAGTCATACAAGGTTGCTTGCAGAGCTGAGGCAGCAATGTGGTGAGGTTCCCTTTTTGCCAGCTGTTTGAGGTCAGCAGGGGTTCAGGATGGGATGGAGTAATTTGGGGCTTCTACCATAGAAGAGAGTGGCATTTCATAGGCCAGCCAAAAAATGTTGTAAATGTGAGTTCCAGCATAAAGTTGCCAGATAGTAATTTTGCCATAAAAGGGCATAGAGGAAACACTCCCAACTACTGTCAGATCATTTCATAAAAGAAAATACAGGTTGGCGTCAAAAAAGTAGAAAAGACATAATCCTGGAATATAGAAGATAGAGCTTCAAACTGAAGAGATGTAGCTTTATGAAAAATTTCCTACTAAAACATTATTTTTCTTATTTACTAGTATTTGGGAGAAATGTCTTGGGACTCCTAGACAAGGTGAACTTTGAAAGGGTGCCTGTTATGAGTACCTAGTTCTCCTTGATTCGAGGTCTGCCAGGTCTGTGCCTGGAGTGGACGGGAGTGGGTATTTGTTTGAGATCTGGCACTGGGGAGGTTGGGGGAAGGGGCCCTGAGACTGGGCTGGCTGCTGGTTCAGGGCCTCTGCTGAGAAGACAGTCTTGGCCTTGGCCTTTCCATTGCCAAAGAGACTTAGGAGGGGGAGGGAGCAGCCCTGACTGCAACTGTGGTCGATACAGGGAAATTTCTTCCTGTCCTCTCACTCATAAAATGTTTGTGGCCAACATATTGTACAACATTCCCAGAGAGACTACAAAAGGCAGTGCTGGGCTGGCAGGGTCAAATGGAGCTCATGGAGCCCAGTCCCTGGAATCAGTTCCCAGCTGGGGGACCCCTGGAGCTGGCAATGGGGAGGGGCCCAGCGTAACCGGCATGGTGGTGGTGGTAGATACAGGAGATTAGCAAGAGGAACAGCAAAGTGCTCCATAAATCCCTCATTAAGAAAGTGTCCACAGGAAGGGATGCCATGAGAGGTAAAAACTGACAGCCATTAAACTGATACTTTGGTGACATATTACCACATACTGGGCACTATGCTGAATTTTAATTCATTTAATTGCTATAACAAACCTAGGTAGTAAGTATGATTACTTGCTTATTCCCACCATTTAACAAATAAGAAGACTTGGGCTGGAGATTTAGTTCAGTGGTTTCGCAGCCTGCTGCACAAGCACAAGGACCTGAGTTCAATCCCTGGTACCAAAAAAAAAAAAAGAAGACTGAGGCATAGAGGTTAAGTGACTTGCCCAAGGTCATAGCTAGTAAGTAGCACAGCCTGGGCTTGAACCCAAGCCATCTGGCTCTGGTATCCATGCACTGACTACCATATGTGCTATACTGCTGCACTGTGGTCCTAAGCAAGGGTAACCTTTGAGTTTCCACTGTTACCTGGCCAGGCCCTCCCACTGCAGAAGTCAGTGGTTTTCCTGGGGCTTGGGGCCATCAAGAGGTACTTGTCTGGTAGATACATGGTAGAATGGAAGTGTACCCTTACCCCCTTGTGGTGGTTTAAAAAAATCTGTCCACAAATTCTTTGAGGCATCTTCCTTTGAGAGATGGAGCTTAATGCTCTTCTTGAATGTGTGCTGGTCTTGGTGACTAGCTTATAATGAATAGAATATGGCAGATGTGATGGGATGTTCCTTTTTTTTTTTTGAAACAGGATCTTGCTATGTATTCCAGGCCCACCTTGAACTTACTATGTAGCCCAGATTAGCCTCAAATTCACAGTGATCCTCCTGCCTCAGCCTCCAAGTGCTGGGATTACAGGCATGTGCAACCACGTCTGGCAAGATATCACTTTTGAGAATAGGTTATAAATCACTCCCTTCTCTTTGTTCTGTCTCAGATCCCAGTTACCATATGAAGAAGTCCAGATTTGGGGGATGTAGCTCAGTGGTAGTGTGCTTGCCTAGAATGGGTGAGGCCCCAGGTTCAATACCCAGTACCACGCCCAGAAAAAAAAAAAGAAGTTCAGATTCCAGAGACCACATGGAAAGGAACTAAGGCACCTCAGCTGACAGCTAGCATCAAGTGCTGTCCACAGGAGTGAGCTTCCTAGAAGAGGACTCTTCTGCCCCAGTGAAGAGATGATACAGCCCTGGCCAACAGCTTGGCTGCAGCCTCATGAGAGACACTGAGCCAAAACCACCCAGCTAAGCTGCTCTTGGATTCCTGACCCTCAGAAATTGTCACTGAATAAATGTTTGTGGTAAACCATTAAATTTGGGTGTAGTTTGTTATGCAAAGGTGGATAACCAGTACCCCAGGCTGGTCTCCTAGTCTGGAACCTCACCATTGGAGCTTCACCCTACAGGAAGGTTGTCACTCTCTCCCCCATGACTCTCTCCAACCTTGAGATAATTTCTGGGCTAATGCTGATTTGCTGGATCAGATGATAGCAAGATGACACCTCCAATCTGATTAGGAGATGCCGTTCTGAGAATGGTGGGTAGCCACTTCATCATTCTTGACCCATCCAGCCTAGGCCAGTGGCAGTCACCACCAAGTGGCTTGGATGGTCACATCACTTACTACTTCACAGATTTCCTACATGGCTGCTTCTCTCCCAGAAAAAAAACACCCCCTTAGCGGACAGCAAGGGGTCTAGGCTGTCACAGGGCTGAGGGATTGAGAAGAATTGTGTTTGGAAGGACCCAGGGGCCACAGAGCCCATGGTTAGGTCCAGATATCAGGGACTCTTTCCATTCTCCACTCTACAGTGACCACAGCGTATCTGTGGGACCCCTCAGGATCTTCCAATCTCATTTTAGAGTCCCTACCCTTCTTGGACCACTGACCCAGGGTCAGAAGGTAGTACAATATGACTGTGTGTCTCATGTCACAGTATATATGTATGAGTGCGTGAGGAAATGGAGTGGGAAATATCTGTGGAGTGTGCTGTCAGCCTGCATGTAGCATTTGATTTGTGGTTTCCGGTTGGGAAGGAGTGTGTGCACAGCTATATTTTTGTGTGTACCTGGGAGAGTGTTTGTATGTATCAAAACATGGTTATCTGTATGGTAGCTTTGTTGGGGTGGGGGTCTGTAAGCTTCATCTATGTGTCTGTGTTTGTTGCTTCGGGGATGCTTGTCTGTGTCTGAGTTTCCACGAGCAGGCGCCAGCCCTGGGAGTGCTGAGCTGTTGTCCTCAAAGGGTTAAGGGAAACAGGAGCCGCCATAACTCTTAATCATAGCTTTGCAAGCTTAGCCAGTGCCCCTGTTGAAAAATGTTTCAAAAAGCAAAATAAATGATCTTTTAGTTACAGAAGTATTGATTTTGCCCACATCTAGTAATAAAGAGCAAGTCACCTGTAGCTAAAACTCTTGTAAAATATATTTTATACTCTAATAGTCTGCAGATAGAGTCACCCGCTGAGCACCGATGACAAATCTCCCCAGCGTGTGGCCTGCGCCCCCCATATTTCACATCAGGGACGTGGTGGTGGCGCAGGCAGAGACAGAGCTGGGCCTCCCTGCGGGTGACAGACGTGGCCTGGTTGGCTGGAAGAAAAGAAAAAAAAAGCCAGGTTTCTGGCACATGGTTTGTCCCCCTGCCCCCACCCTGGGCCCTCAGCACCAATCCGGGTCATGGTAGAGGCTCAATTGCTCTGCAGACAGAGCACCCCTCCTACATCTAGATGCTCCCTGAAGGAGCTCCCCCAGGCTCTCAAAAGAGGGCATAAGTCTCTCCACCCCTCATGTTCAGAGGCTGATGGTTTGGAAATGTTGCAGTTGGATTAACAGGAAAGTGAACAAGCAGGCGGATACTCCTTCTTGGCTTGAAAAACACTTAGCCTTGTTGTATACAGACATGTTCATATGTGTGTATAGTTTGGTCCTACAGGTACACACAGAGGGGACATACATGGCCCTGAACACACACATGTGCAGAGTAACCCTTACATACACTCAGAGGATACACCTGGCTCCCACATATGGTACCACGTTGGCTTTATGCACGTGCTCATATGCTCAGGCTCTCCTCTACTGCATATCCAGTCAGTCCTCCACACAGACTGTCCTTCCATCCAGAGAACCAGCCACATCCACTCTGCCCAGAGAATTCCTTCAAGAATTGGGGTTCTAAAAAAAAAAAAAAAAATTGGACTTCTGGGGCCGGGGATGTATCTCAGTGGCACAGTGCCTGCCTGACAAGCCGAGTACCAAAAAAAAGACATAGATTTCTGCCTGAAATGACCAAATAGTCACTCTGCTTCTGGGGACTGGAAGGTGGACCACACTCTTCTCCCTTGTATCAGATATGCAGACCTAGCCAGACATCCACCACCACCCATCTGCCACGCCCCACCTATCAGTGTGGATGGGTGGGAGCCTAGCAGGGGCACTCTGGTCTCTTGCCTGCCTTACTTCTCAGAGCACGTGTAGCTGGACATGGCACTCAGGCCTGTGAGGTCACAAACCTGGCGCCACTCTCTCCTCTGCTCTGATCTACTGAGTGTCCCTGAGCAGGGTCCTGCACTTCTCTGAACCTCTGTTTGCATGAGGCCCAACATTTCCTGGCCTCCCTTCAGGAAGAGCCACCTGATTCACCACATCTCTGGTCAGGGCAGCCTTGGAGGTTTCTTCCCTTCCATACCCTCCAGCCCACAGTCTGCCAGAAAGCACTCCCAAGGCTCTGCTCCCTAGTCCCTCCTGGGCACTGGGTGAACAAGCATAGAACCACCCAAACCCTCCCCATAGCAAGGCTACCTGGAGGCAACGTGGGCAGAAGAAACTCCCTATGCCCAGCTGCATTACAGGAGGAGCTGCCTCCTCCAAGCTGGGAATAAATCGGGGTTTCCAATCCCTGCAAGGAGGAGGTGAGGCAGGAGGAGGGAGGGGAGGAAGGACAGAAGTGGGGAGACCTCTGGGTGTAGGGAAGCTCCAGAGGAGTTGAGCGGGTAAGTCAGGTAGTATTGGGAGGAAGGTTGGGAGCTGGAGGGGGCCAGGAGTTCCTGGGGAATTTGGAGAGCGCTGGGGGCGAGAGGCAGGTGGAGCAGGTAGCAGCTTGGTCTAGGGGAAAAAGGAAGGGGGCAGGAAGCTGAGCGTGTGTGTGTGTCGGAGTCAGGATTATGCAGGGGCATCTTTGGTGGTGAGGGGCTCCCTGCAGGAGGGAGGGGGCAGAGCAGGTAGCTGCCCCGCGCAGGGATTGGGGGTGGGGTGAGGGGCGGGGAGAGCTCTTTAAGCGGCGGCCGCGCTAATAACCTGTCCAGGAGATGGCTCGTGGCAAATTGCTTTGTTAGTCTTGTCAGCGCGGCCGGGGCCGCCGTCAGCGCGCGCCATGGATCAAGATGATGAATCGCCCCGGACGGCGCAGATGCGGGCGGCTCGAGGCCCGGCCCCGGGGTAGGAGTGGGCGGTGGAGGGGTCCGCAGGGGGCCGGGCAGCCACCATTAACTCCCGAATTAGCTCTAAGCCGCCCACCACCCAGCCACTGCCCCCAGAGGGGAGGGGGTGTAGGTTGGGGAGACTCCCGCCACCCCACCCCGAACTTGGACCTACGGCTCCCCACTCTGGTCCGCGACAGGGAAGGAAAGGAACACGATCTCCACCGCCTCCCCCAGCCCACTGGGGTCGCAACCAGGTGTTCGAGCTTGCGGGAGGGGGGTGGGGGGCTCCTGGAAGGGCGGCGCTGAGAGTACTAGGGAGGCTCCAAGTTCCATTTCAGAGCGAGTGTGCGTGTGTGTGCGTGTGTGTGTGTGTGTGTTGTGTGTGTGTGTGTGTTGTGTGTCTTGGGGGTGGGTGGGTAGGAGTCTTGAGCTTGGCATTCTTACTCTATACCCAGTTCAGAGACCAGAAATGGTGGTGCTCTTAGGCACATCCTTTCCCAGATCTTTCGGGGAAGACAACTGCGACCCAGTGTCCTTGGAGCTGCCAGACCAAACGGAAACTCCTGAGTGCCTGGCTTCCCAAGTTCCTGAATTAACCCATCCCTTGTCCACACCCCCGGTATAAAAATATCCCCCTAAACACACATACAAGCACACTTAGGAATTTATAAACAATCCACATTAGCACACTGCATTCACATACATATAGATTTAAATTCTGACACTTTACACACACACACACACACACACATATATATATATATTCTTAAACACAGAATACAGGGTAATGAATTTGAACAAATGTGCAAGCACATCCAGAAATGCACAGCTTCTTGTACTCTCCACCCTAGCCCCCCAGGTCTGTCTATTGGGGGGCGGGTTCCCAGTTCCTCTGGGGCTCTTTTTCTTAAGCCCTTTGAAGATATCAGCCCCAGGCCCAGGCAGGTAGGTGGGAAGGCTCCAGGAGAAGTCTTGGGAGGAAGGCCCCAAACCATTTCCATTTCTTAGCTCCTGTCTAGATGGTGGCATTTTTCAGAGTGGTTTTGTTAAACCAGTAAAACCTACCCATGTTGTGGCACAAACTTCCTGCTGTTCCAGCCCTCTCTAAAAGACACACTCCCCTTTCCTGACCTACTCTGTTTTCCTCCAAGACTTTCTATCCCAGTAATGGAGCTTGCCAAGGATTTTGTGTCCCACCACCCCAGAATCCACAGTCAACCCAGAGCCCAAACCCTGGGCTGCAATATCTGTGAAAGTGGGGGCTGGGGGTTGGTAACTGTGACTGAGTGAAGACAGCTCTGGCTGTCCGTGGTGCTCCCCTGTATAGAAGCCTGTGTGCCCCTGCACGTGGATCTGCCTGGCAGTGTGAGCTTCTCTGGGTGTTCACAAATCCAGGGCTTATGAGATCAGATATGTATAATGAGGACTGGACATACTGGCCACCTGCCACCAAATGCAGTCCTGGGACAGCTTTCACTGATGGGGACCTTGGCAGCCTGGGATAAGAGGCAAGCAAGAGTTTCTCCAGGTGGATTTAGAGCCCATGTGGCAGACAAGTTCCTTCTAAGAGCAGGTGCTTAGTTGAGCTCTGTGCTCTACCACCTGGAGTCCTTGATAGTCCTCTGCCAACCAGCAGAATCTATGCTATCCTCAATCACCCTGACCCCTCAGTCTGGGCAAGTGTGGCCTATGTATGTGCAGGGATAATCACCCACCAGCCTTCCCAGAAAACCCTGTCCTGTCCAAGATGACTCTGGGCAGAAAAAGATGATACTTCCTTCTACTGGAAGGGGAGCCCTAGTTGGAGCAAGATTCCTCTTGGTGGAGGGCACTTCTCAGCAAAACTTCCTGGCACCACCAAGCAGGAATGGTTAGGACTCCACATCTGTCCGACCATGGAGGGAACTTTTTGGTCCCCCTATTTGCATGACTCCATGTGTGACACCTCCATATGTACACCCATGTCTGTATGTCACTGAATGACCACCCCAGGCCAGTTTTCTCAAGGATGATCTCTGTGTCTACTTGTGTGTGGAGGGTGGCTAGGTGGAGGCACAGTGTCTTTCCCTCCTTTTTCCAGCATGTGTAGAGCTCCAGTGGCTGTCTTGATTATCTAAACCAAAGATGCAGCCTTTACTCCCTTCCCTTGTCTCCTCTCCTCTCCCTGCCTGCACAGGGCCAGGATCCCTAAAGAGAAATTAAAAGGTTATTTAAAGCCCCTGCCTCCACCTTTCTTGTCCCTTTAAATCGAGCCTAAACGGTTTTGCTTTGGCCAAAAAAATTCTTTTTTGGAGATTTGGGGTGGGGGTGGGGGATCCTGGAGGGAGAGAAGGGTCTAAGCAGCCTAATCCTCTTACTGCCCCCTCCTTTCTCCTCCCTTCCATTCTGAGGCCCGTCTCCTGCCACCCCCTCCATGAGACATGCAGCCCCTACCTCTGGCTGAAGATTGACTCAACCCTCAAATCTGCTTGTGGCCCCTCTGCCCCCCACTCAGGCCAAAATTCTTGAGTCCCTCAGCTCAGTTCAGGGCTCTAAAATCCACTGGCAGTATGGCCACCCAACATCCCTCTCCTCCCTTGCTTTAGGCCCTAAAAAAATAGCCCAGCTTCCAGGAGCTAGAACTAAGAGCTTCACTTGTAAATCAGAGGGGTGCCAGAGCCAGGGTCCAGCTCCCCTAATCCCAAGTATAAGATTTTGTGGCCACTCTGTGATCAGCCACCTGGATTACAACCTCACTTGAGCTGAAAATGGCCAAGGATTGGTTACACACACAAAGGAAACCCTACAGTTAGTTATACATGGACTCATGGTCATGGAGCACCAGTCACAAGGATACACACACTCCACATGTAAATCATAGTCACAGCCACTGAGGCCAATGAGAGGTTGCACAGAGTCTCAAACACAGACAGCTCCCAGAACACACACTTAGCCAAGAGCTCTCCAGTGAGCTCCACACAGCCACATACACACAGCCTCCACACAGTAACCAGCAGCCCCCGCCCGCTGGCAGTGTGGGTACTAACCTGTACCCTTGGCACACACCTCAGACACACACCTTTTGGAAGGCGGGCCTAGCTTGGGCTGAGACCGGCTGCCAAACGTCTGCTTCCGGTGAACTGGTTGCTCCTGGAGGGAGCAGGGCCCTGGCAGGATCTGGAGAATCCCAGCTCCTAGGGATTTTCCCTATGTGGATCAGGCACATGTGTCTGTCTCCTCCTTCCCCAGGACAGGCGCGCATGCTGTGTTGAATCCGTGAGTCCCCCACCCGTGGCCTTCCAGCCTCTCAGACGACGAGAGGACACTCTGCTGCTAGACAGGTGAGCTGCTGCTGCTACTAGCAGTGCCACCCTGTCTAGGCTGAGGGTGGATGGTGAGTTCTAAGTGCGGGTTGTAGCATGGTGTGTTGGCGCCGGAGGTAACAGTGTTGCGGTGATGTGGGACAGATAGGGAGAATGTGTGTGTTGTGTGTGTGTGTGTGTACACGCGCGCGGAGCTCAAAAGGAACCTTTAAGTGATTTTGGGGGTGGGAGCAAGCTGGGGTGCTCCCAAGCCACTGAAACACACCCTAGAGGTCAAGCTCTAGGGGAGACTCGGGAGCGGGAAATTTCTCAGGACCTGTCATCCCCCAGGGGCAGGAGCGAGAGAGGCAGAGATCCACGGACCGGGAGCTAGAGAGGGGGAATTGATGAACTGGGGCAGGTCACAGATCCACAGACTGTCTGACCCGGGCCTAGAGCCGCAGCGCTGCACCGGCGGAGCGGGGAGGGGCGGGGGCGGGAGCAGCACGTGATTGGCAGCCACCAGGGCCATTAGGGAGCCCGAGGGCTAGCGTCGGGCGCCCGGGAAACGCGGTTTAAAACTCAAGCCCCGGCCGCGGCGAGTGTAGATGGCAGCGGCTGCAGTGGCGCGGGCCGGGGAGACCAGGTGCGAGCTGGTGGGGCTGGCGCGGCCTAGCTGGGAGGGGCGCGGGGACCGCCGAGGAGGGGTAGACCCGGGCTGCGGTCCCCGTCCTGCAGTCCTCTAGCGTCCCGCAGTCCTGAACTCAATAGGAGGATCAGAAAGTTTGCAGGGAGCCAGAGACTTGGGGCCAGGCAGACAGACAGACAGACTTCGCAGGGACAGAGGAAGAAGGAGGGAAGCTTGAGAGAAAGTCGAGGAGAGATAGAGGGAGCGACAGCCAGGGCTGGAAACGGAGTCCGAGAGAGCGCGCTTCTCAGGGAGACGGAGTCAGGACTCGAAATCCCGAGGCAGAAAGAGCGGAGAGCGAACCCTGGGCAGAAAAGCGCCGAGGCGGAGACGGAAGCCTCGGCGCACGGAGACGCAGGCACCCGCAGAGAAAGCTTCGGATCCGTCACGGTTTTGCCTCATTTGGAAGATATTACTTCGCCCCTGAAAAAAATAAATACAAAAAAGGTTTGGATATTAAGCGGAGACAAATCCTTCTCAGTTTGGAAGGGGGTGGCGGCGGCGGCGGCGGCGGGGGGTGGCCGGGGTAATGCGGAGCAGATGCCGCCTGGGGCGGCGCGGAGCCCCGGGCCCGGGCTGGGGAGGGGGCGCGGCCCACGGCCCAGGTTCCCGCCCGCCCGGGCAGCACAGGGCCGCCCACGCTTCCCAGCTTCCCTGTCCTCCCGGACCCAGAGGTGGCCCGGGCATTGCCCAGGATCTAGCTGTGGTCCCACCCGTGCGGATCCCGCTCAAACTCCACTGCCACTGAGGTGAGGGAGCCTTTCTCCCGGGATTGTGATTCTGCATGAATTCTTCAGTTAGGGGTGGTTCAGTGTTCACTAGCCTCTGCCCTCGTAGACACGACCTCTGGCTGGGGTCTTCCAGGTGGGTGTTTGGGACACAGAGTCCTTAGTTCCCTGGAATTCGTTTTGCCTTCTGCAGCCTCAACTGGCGTGGGTCTGACGAGCCGCGGCGGGGAACCCAGGCTGGGGCCAGCGTTTGGAACTGCTCTCGCGGAGCCTGGGGGGAGGGGAGCAAAGGTTGCGGGGAGCTCCAGGCCCGCTCCTCCTGAGCCTCTCAGACTGGTGGCTGTAACCCAGTCCTGGACAACAACAGGCTAGGGACCCTACAAGTCTGTCTGGGATCCTGGTCAGGGCGCAGGCTGAACTTTCTTTCGGTCACAAGGTCCCAAATTGTGCGCAGGGGCCGTGGCAGCCCTGATGGCACACTCAGGGGCTTTGGGGGAGCCTCTCCTCCCCAAGTTCGCACACAATCTGGGGATCCCGACATTTCCCGGATTCCGGCCTAACTCCCTGCTGGGTACTGTGGGCTCCGCAGGCTTGCGATTTGTCAGAGAAGGGAGTTCCGGATTAGGAGGCCGAGGGAGTCCGGGATCCACGGCCTTTTCGCCTTTCTGAGTTTGAAATTCCCCGAAGCCGGGAACGCAAGGCGCCGCGCCTGGAGCTCAGGCTCAGCGCGAGTTCTGCCTGGGGCCTGGGAAGGTCTTTTTCGTTTTTTAGAAAACCGTACGGAGGCTCGGGGCGGGCGGGCCGTGGTCGGTTTCTGGGAGCGGCTCAGGTTTGGGGACGTCACCGAGAGAGGAGGGCTTTACTGACTCGATGGGCCTTGGGAGAAAAAGGCGGTTCGCACCGCCGAGTTGTGTGTGCCGCAGCCATGGAAATCGTGCAGGTTTCCAAATAGCCGCCAGAGCACGGACAGAGAGGAGTCTGGTGTTCTTTCCTCTCGTTAGGGTCCTGTGCGCTGCAGGCGGGTTGTTTCGGCCAGGCGTCGTTTTAGGAAGCTCTGTGACCTATGTGTTTTAAGTGGTGTAGAGTAGGGATTGTTTCCAATTTGGCAGGGATTCGAGGTTCACTTCTCTGCATCCCCAGTCCCTCCAGGAAGGAAAAGTCACTGTGGTCTAAGGATCTGTGAATTTAGTCCCTACTTCCCCTCTCTGCGAACCAGCCGTGCCTATGTATGTGTAGGCGGTCAGGAAAAAAAATCGAATTTGCTGCCTAGTGAGAGCAAATTATCCAAATAATTGGCTCAAATTTCTCTCCTTTGTGGCTGGGGTAGACACAGTCTTTGGACAAGAAACCAAGCATCTCTACTCAGGAGGGGGTTGCGCACCTTATTCCACCCTCGCAGACCACAGGAGCGCAGACTCCTGCAAGGACCGGGGAACCTGGCTGCGGAGGCACAGCCCAGGCAACGAAAGTGGAAGAGGAGGGCAAAGGTGCGGAGGCGTGGAAACCCGGCCCCAGCGAAGGCCGGCAAAGGCGAGCGCTTGAGGCCTCAAGATGGGCTCTTTCCGCGGGCGGCTCACGGATCAGCTTCACAGGCGGCGGGTGAGTGTCTGGGACTTCTCCACCCCTCTTCCCGACACTCGTATCCAAGCTGTGTTCCCGTCTGGAAGAAGCAGTCATTTATTTCTCTAGTGGAAGCAAGTTCCTGGTCTACACACACCAGCGCGCACCCCCCCACCCCCGCCACACACACACCTTGAACAGTAGACGAAGTTTCCACCTGAACTCCAACCACCAGGGGCCTGGAATAAGGACGGAAGCTGGTTCTTGTTGCCACCTCCTGGAGGCTGGCGTTCTGTAGAGCAATCAGTTGAGTTGAACCATTGCCATTCTCAGTCTAAACAGTGGGTTTTGAAGGCAAAGGGGAAGAAGAATCCTATCCTGGATCATAGCCTCCACCCCTGAACAGATGCAATGCCCCCCCCACACTTGGCAGACATGATGATAGCCACACAGACTCACAGGTCAGTCTCTGGGCTACGGGTAACATTCAGACTTGCTGAGGTGAGAAGTTATAAAGGCGGACTTGCTGGACACACGGAACCCCTTTGATAGAAGAGTTACAAAAGCACAGGTTGCCCTTAGGGCAACGCCTTGAGCACCAGCCGGGAATAGTCCACAGGCACAGCGTCTACACTCCCTCGACCTATGTTCCATATTCCCACCACTTTGTCTGGGCCTTGCTGCTCATTCCCCTGAGGGGCCTCCGGTCCTCTTGGCGGCAGGCTCTACCTCCCTCGCGTTCCCATTCCACCCCCCTCAGCCGCTTCCCCTCGTCCCGCTCGGCCGCCCCGCGGTGCCCATGTAAATGACAGCAATAAATATCTAATCAAGGCCCGGGGCAACGCCGCCGCCCGCCAAAGCCCATTACCGAACGCGGGGCCGGGCCGGCGAGCCAGGGAGGGGCCCTGGGGTGGGTGAGCTTCGGGCGGGGCTCTTCTGGCCTGCACTTTCATCCTGCGCTGAGTACCCCTCATATCTGACCTTGAGCGATCTCAGTTTGCCCCTTCTGTGAGAGGGCCACCGAGCTGGGCTAGACATCCAGCAGGGCACTTCTCTATCCTATCTGGTCCTCCGGCCATGGCCACCAGCGCTGGCTGTTTACTCACCCGGTCCGTTCTTGGGACAATGTATTTGACTCGACCCTAGCGCTGTCGGTCGAGCGGGATGTCCCAGGTCACAGACCCCCGACACAGCGCTGCTGGCGCTGGCTTTTACAGATCGTTGGACTTCAGCCGGGTTTAGGCCAAGAAAGGAAAGAATGCCTTGGATCCTCGATCAGCTGGCCTGAGCGACTTTCATGGATGGGTCGCCCTTCCTGACCAGTCTACCGACGCTGTGGGCATTGCTTCAGGGTGCCCTGAGGTCCCTGAAGCCCACCGAGGCCTCGGCCCCTTCCAGACTCCACGGCTCCAGCTGCCAGGGTTGGTTTGCGTCCGCCGCTCTGTGCCCCGTCTGCGGCGTGCGCGCGGCGCCCGCACCACAGGCCTCCCCTGAGCTCCTCCAGCGGTGTGGGCCCTGGCTTCGGCCTGGAACACCCTCTCCACAGGGGATTCTGCAGCCTCTGTTTCTGGGCCGGCCTTCGCCCTGGTCTGAACGGTCCCGGAGAGGCTCGGCGCGTCGCAGGACTGTGCGCAGGGCGAACCCCGACGGCGGAGCCGCCCCTTCGGGGCCCAGGGTAGGCCTGGAGCACCCCGGTGCCTGACCCTGTCGCCTATTCGGTTTCCGGCCGCGTTCAGGTCCCCTGGGTCTTCCTCTCTGGCGCTGTAGCTGCCTCTGCCGGAAAGGAAGCGGCGAATCAAGCAATTACCCGACAACTCTGCTCTCCGGGCCTGCGGTCAGGCCCCTCGGCCTTCCCGGTCGCCAGCCCGCATTCAACAACCAGCGCTGGACCGGAATTCGAGAAAAAACAACCGTGAAAACTGGCCTGTCCCATCTTTTCTCCTGATTCCCGCCACATTTCGCTGCCTTTTTTTTTTTTTTTTAAATTAACTCCAGCCGCCCGATTTCTCTGCACTGCCGACGTAAGGACCTCGGAAAACCAAGGACTGCAAGCACTCGCTGAGGGGTCTTTCTCAGTCTCGGACCATTAGCCTGCGGGGGGCTAATTACCCCAATTAGCGGCTGATTTATAATTAATGGCTCGGACCGAGGGATAATTGGATGTTAATGGATAACAGTTTGTGTAGGGAACTAAGCGCCTGGGCTCCTCGAGGGGGTGGCGGGCCTGGGGTCTGTCCTGAGACCCATTCAGGACCCTGAGGCTCTCCCGCTGATGTTCCTCCTCCATCCCTGAGCCAAGAGGGGAGGGGAAAATCTCCTTTGAGGAGTTTACAAGCTCTAGGTGCCCGTTGTGGAGTCTGCTACCCAATCTGATCTGACCCTGGTAGACCCCACACCTCAAGCCGACTTGCCTGCAGTCCTTGGGTCCAACTCCAGGAGCACTTGGAAGCCCTCAGCTGAGGAAGGAGATGACTAAGATTATTCTACGTCGAGGGCCTGTTCCCTCCCCATGTGGATCGGGCATTGTAGGACTAATGGTGGCAGTATAGGGGTAAGGGTGCCCATATCAAACACCACTGGAGGGTAGAAAAGGCCAGTGTGAGAGGAGTGACCAAGATTCAGTGTGGGACAAGGTCAAGGGCTCGCTTTGTGGCCAGGTCAGGGCCACAGATATGGTCAGAAGGTGACTTGGTTTCTGGTGGGGACATTGGATTTCTCTTGCTAGGGTAGGGCAGGGGAAGCAACGTGGAGAGGAGACCATGGACTCACTCAATTCTTGGCTCTGCTGCTCTTCCCATTCCTCCCAGAGCTCGTCTTCCCCTATCCAGGGCCTCCGATCATCTGTAATTCCCCTATAATCTGAGCCTCTTGAACAGGAACTCATTACAACACCCCAGAGTCCATTGCACAACAAGCAGTAGCTGTATCTTTATTTGTGGAGTGGATGTTATGTTGTCCCCTGGGCTGGGTACTGGGTACTGAGTGCTGGCTAGGGAGCCAGATGGGCAAGGTTAAGTGCTGTGGTGGGCACTGAGTTCACACTTTAGGATTCCATCCCAGGTGAGCTGCATAGCTATGGCTTTGGGCAAATGATTTTACCCCTCTGCTTCTTGACTTTCATATCAGTCATATGGAAATTCTGGGGTTGCTGTAAGGATTAAATGAGATATTGCCTGTCAGATTTCTATGAGGATGGCTGATAAACATTCTTAGTATACTATCTCTGACAAAGAGTAGGCAGATGGACAGTTATAATTTGGTGAGGTAATGCTGTAAGAATTTTTAAAAGTCACCTAACCCAGCCTGGATTCTCAGAAGACCTTTTGTGGAGAAGGGGGCGCCTAAGCCTGGTGTGATGAATTCTGAGTTCTCCAGGTGATGCTGGTGGAGGAACATTATTCCCAAGGGAAAAGGCAGCAGCATGGTGGCTTTGAAGAGTTGTGTGTTCTTAGTGGGTGGGAAGGTGATGGTGCAGTGGGTTAGGAGGAAACAGGAGGAGAGATAATGATTTGGATATGCCTGTCAAGAAAAGTTGGCTTTGAAGGTACCAGAGATAACTGAGGATTGTGGTTTGTTTATGTCAAATAGGGACAGTAGAAACAGATTTAAAATGCAGTGACAGACACAGTGGGTCCAAAGTTGTCAACCCAAGAGAATAAAGATTGAGAGATGTAAATACACCAGATTCTGCAGCATTTAGACACTCAGAAGGAAATGATGCCACATTTCTAGCTATTACCTCCCTGGAATGTCTCCTTAGTTGTTCCCTGTGGTCTTGCTGACCACACTGAGTCACCGATGTGGGTGCCTGCTTTCCAGTAGAGAGGTGTAGCTGGGGAGAATCTAGCTCCTGTCAAGGAGAGAAAGAGGCTGGTCCCTGGGATTTCTGTACCTTTGAAGTCTGACACAGACTAGAGATTAGGGAGGTTGGACCCAAGAATGTATCTAGGGCTCAAGAACTCCTGTAAAATAAATAGCACCTGAGAGAAATAGTATCTTGGGATGTCCTTGTGTCAAGCCTGCACCTGGATGTTATTCCTGAAGGCTTTTGGGCAGGGCAGGCCAGGGCTCTCCATACTCCTCATATATCACATGCTCACGGCTGATTCCTGACATCTCAGAACTGAGGACAGATGTGAGAACAAGGATACTTACTTACTGGGATCAGGCTCAGCCTTTCCAGTCCTCAAGCAGGTCAGACAAGGTGACTCACCTTCCTGAACCTCAGTTCCTCCTTTTTTTGGTGATCCTCCTGTCTCAGCCTTCTGGAGTGCTGAGATTACAGTTGTGTAACCTAGGTCAATTCCTTATCTGTAAAGGAGAGGTTAGTAAAAGTGCCTGTCTCATCCGCTGGGGAGAGAGAATAATAAAGTTACTGGAATTGATTTACATGTGCCAGGCCCAGAGCTTCTTTTAAAATCCTAGACTCTTTTTTTTTTTTTTTTTTTTTTTTGATACTGGTGATCGAACTCGGGTCCTTGCGCTTGCAAGGCAGACAACGGAACCACTGGGCTAAATCCCCATAAAATCCTAGACTCAAAAGGCCAGAGTTGGAAGATTTCTTGGTCATCCTGTGCAGCTGTCCCCAGTGCCACGCACTTGAGCACACACAGCTCCGTGCCCAAGAAGGAGTCCCTTCTCTATGGTCTACCTCTCCTCTCCCTCACCCTCTCTCCCTCTCCTCAGTAGCTATCCAGCCTTGGGTGACACTTTTTCACAGCGCAGGTCTCTTTCCCTTCTGGGACAGCCCAGTGAGTCAATGTCATAAATCAGAAGTCATAGAAGATAATACCTTAGCCAAGGTGACATAGCACCCTGGAGCTGGGACAGCAACCTTGGCCTGGTGACCCTGGGTTTGTGTATTTGTGTTCTTCTACCTGCCTGACTGAAAGTCCTCTGGACTTCTAACTGCTAGAGAGGAGAGACAGCTGCAGAGACCTCTCCCCCCAGGGAGGGTACTGGAGAACCTTCAGGGTTAAAAGGGCAGCAACATTTCTCAGGGAAGGAGGTCCATGATGACAAACTGCTCTCAAACCCTTCCTCTGACTGATATGCAGGGTTAGGCATTCTGGTCCTCCCTCTTGGCCACATACCAGAATAAACCCCAGCAGATCCTAAGAGACCCAGTTCTCACCTTGCCTATACTAGCTGGAGGACCATGGGCAGATGACCCATCTCCCTGAGTCTCTGTTTTCTCATCTGTATATTGGAAGATAATACCTACCTAGTAGGGTTGCATTGAAGCTTATTAGGTGAAATACCTAGGAGGAGTAGGAAAGGACTTGGCTCATACTAAATGTCCAAGTGATTGTCATTGTTAATGAGATGCTGTGTCTTATCATGCTGGGAACAAACTGAAGACCAGAGAAGCTCAGAAGATGCTGGTTTCTATCCTTCCTGGTTTCTTTCTTTGCTTTAAACAAAGTAGTTCTGCCTGGTTCTCCACTGTGTTGGGGAATGAGAAGAGCCTGAAGGAGAATCAAAAGTTCAGGAAAGAGGAGAGGTAAAAAGCAACTGGGTGACCTTTAGGGTGGCTGTGCCGGATGTGACCGAAGGAAGGGTCCACTTTCTTTTTAATCAAAGATGCCTTGCATGAGGTTTTCCTGGCAGTGCTGCTGTTAATTTATAAAAAATACTCCCTAATAAAATTCTGCTTGATTCTTCAATTGGCTGGGCATTAGGCCGCAGCCAGCAGCGACGTGGGGACATAACGGATGCATTTGCAGATTTGGAAAATTAAAGCCATCTATATGGCGCCTGTGGCGGGAGATCCGCCGATCTGCTTGCTTAATGAAATATAAAGATTCTTTTAACCAATGTAAGCACAATTCGACAGCTTGTGAAACGCGGCCTCGCCATGATGGATGGCTCTCCTGGCTCGCCAGGAATTGCGGGGCGGCACCTTTTAAATATATAATTGATTCTGTTTGGAGTGTGCAGTGGGCTGAGCCCATGCAGGGTCTGGCCTGGAGCTGGGAGTGCAGGGCCCCCGTTTAGAGTCTCCCGCAGGCCCTCCAGGGCTTCTGCCTGGGTGACCTCTCTCTAGCACCCACCAACACTGTGATGTGCCTGGGGCTCTAGCTGCTGGGCTGACTGAAGTCTCCAGTCCATCCCTGTTGTTGGGAATGGCCAATCCAGGCCTATGGTCTTGGGGACAGAGAAGGTGGTATGGCTGGGATTCTGAGTCTCTGCACCTTCCTGTGGACTACTGGCCAATGGCAGCCCTGCTGCTGAATTATCTCTTTCTAAAATTCTTTTTTATCCATTCCATCTTTATTACTTACCAAGCACCAAAGTGTTCTAGGTTCTGTGCTAGCTGTTGCAGAAACAAAAAATGGATGAGTATTTATTTTCTCTTTGTTGATCTATTTCCTTGATTTTTTTCTTCCTTTTTTTCCCTCTTGTTCTCTCTCAGACCCTATTCAGGGGTGGAAGAGGCAACATGCTACCCAGCAGCAGTGGATGGGGCCATGTGACTTACTGTCCATTCCTCCAGTTGTACACTCATATGCACTCGTGGCCTGACAGACACACTCAGCCACAGAGACAGAAAATACCCACAGATCCACATACACGCACAGACATATGCACTTACAGTTATAAGCCTAGCCCCTAGTGCTTCCACTGTGGAAACCTGTTCCACCACTTCCTGCCTGTGTGGCCTTTAGCAAACTATCCGATCATTTCTCACTTCCCATTTCTGCATAGGAAGGATGGGGATAATAACAGCAGCTACTTCCTGTGGAGCTAGAATGCGCATTATATCAGAGGCACTTAATAAATAGTTGTTATTAACTCATTCATCTGATCCTCATCTCCTGAGTCCTGCCTCTGTGCCAGGCCTTGTGATCTGGGTTTGAGGTGGGGTGTCCCAGAAATGTCTGAGGGGACAGTTCCTGCCCTCAAGGAGCTCAGGCTATTGGGGGGAGCTAGAAGTGTCTTCACAGTACTCTAATCTATGTGCTAGGACTCAGAAAATTCTTGTATGTTGGGAGTGTGCCTCATAGACATAGTGCTTGGCTCACATCCACAAGGCCCTGGGTTTGATCCTCAGTACCACAAACAAAACAACAAACAAAACAAATTCATGTAAGGTGCTTAGTGTGATGTCTGCTGAAAATGATAGCTATTGTTGTCAGGGTCATCACTTCTATGACTGCATGTATTTTTTTTTCTTTTATTTTGGTACCAGGGATCAAACTCAGGACCTTGCGCTCTCAAGGCAGGTGGTGGAACCACTGAGCTAAATCCCCAGGCCATGACTGCATGTATTTGTCTGGTGCATGGAGAGGGGAGAGATGCCTTGTCAGAGGCGGGTGCAATGACCCCCTTTTCTGAGCAAGTTTCTTTGAGCTAGGTCTTCTGAAGAGAGAGGGTTTATTAAGTGAAGGGGAAGAAGGCGGAGTGTCTCAGATAGAGGGCCCAGCGGGAGTAAGGCATTGAAATGACCAGAATGGGTGGCAGTCAGATAGGCTGGTATTGCTGAGTGCTGGGGAAGATGAGGGCCAGCCCACATGTAGGGGTGGGGGAAAGCCAGACTGGGAAGATCCAGGAGACTTCCATAGGCCAACATGATGAGGCATTTATAGATCTGTGCAAGGTATTTCTCTGGCTTCACTTACCAAAGACATGTCATGCATTAAAAACTGTGAGATCAGCAATCAAGTTAATTAAAATGACTAACTGCATTAACATTAGTGGTTTTTAAAGCAACAAAGCCCTGAGTTTGTTAGGGAAGAGGCATTACATCTGTAGGGGTAGGGTAGGGAATGGATAAAATTACTTTTTTTTTTTTGGTACCAGGGATCGAACTCGGGACCTTATGCTTGTGCGGCAGGCGCCGGAACCATTGAGCTAAATCCCTGGCCCCATTGTTACAGTTTTTGAAGACTGGCTCCAACCCCATATCCATTAGAACATGTAGGTAACCCCCACCTACCCTCACCCCCACAACAAAAAAAGGAAAGAAAGAATATAAGTGTGAAAATTACCTGTAATCCTATCTGCTATCTCCCAGAGATAACCTCTGTTAACATTTCAGGGCACAACTTTGCGGACTTTTTTCCTATGCATATTTATTCATACATTATAAAAATGGGATCACATCATGCATACTGTTTGGTTACCTATTCCTTCCACTCAACAAAATATTGTGAACATCAGCATATACAGATACATATCATTGTTTTAAACTGTGGCACCATATTTTCTTGTGGGCATGACTGTCCCCTCATTTACTGAACTAATCCTCTCTCAATGGACAGTTAGGTTTCCAATTGTTTGCCATCATAAGCAGTGATGTGATAAATATTCCTGTACACATCTCTGCATATTTGAGGGATAAATTTCTAGAAATGGAACTGTTAAGTCAAAGATGACACACTTTTTGAAGGCTTTTGATGCAGGGAATAAAGAATCCTTTTGTCAGAAGAAAGACCATTTCCTGCTGTCCTGAATAACCTTGGGTAATAATTGTTCTTCATATTTGCTAAACTGGTAAAAGATATCTTATTGTTTTTATTTTTCTTTCTTTAGTTATAAGTAAGGCTGAGCTTTTTGTCATGTCATTTGTGTTTCTTCCTTAATGAGTTGTCACTTCATTTACTTGGCCTGTCTTATTAAGAAATCCAACTTTAAAAAATGTGATTGGGCTGGGGATTTAGCTCAGTGGTTCTGCCGCCTGCCTTGCAGGCACAAGGTCCCAAGTTCAATCCCTGGTACCAAAAAAAGAAAAAAAATGGGATTATCATCTGAAAAAAAGATGTCATACTTACTAGTTTTATATTAGATCTTTTTTTTTGGTATTGGGGATTGAACTCTGGTCCTTGCACTTGCGCAGCAGGTGGTGACACCACTGAGCTAAATCCCTGGCCCGATGTTAGAACTCTTTAGGGATGTTCTTTTTTATTTTTATTTATGCTACTTTTTAAAATCAGTTTTGCTGTGCCATAGATGTGGTAAACAAACATCTTTTCCAGGTTTACCTTTTAGGTTTGTTATACTGTTTTGCAGTATTGTGTTATACTGATGTTTTAATTCTTTTTACCACTGTATCTATCTTTTCTCTCAGATTTCTGCCTCTGAGGTTATGCTCATGGTTCATAGAGTGAGCTTTTTTTTCTTTTTTTGGTACCGGGGATTGAACTTGGGACCTTGTGCTTGCGAGGCAGGCAGCGGAGCCACTGAGCTAAATCTTGGGCCCCTATAGAGTGAGCTTTTAAGGGAATGTTGTTGGAAGGTGTCAGTGTGTGAGTGCTGACTCAGAAATCTACAACGCTAGTCAGCTCCAGACTCCTGTGTCCAGCTACCAATTCAATATTCTTCCTTGGAAGTTGGGCTCATATTTCACACTTGCCATGTCCCCTCAGAACTTTGATTTTTGTCAGGTGTGGTGGCACATGCCGGTAATCTCAGCTCTTTGGAGGCTGAGGCAAGAGAATTGTAGGCTCAAGGTCAGTTTGGGCAAATTAGTATGACTCTGTCTCCAAAAAAAAAAAAAAAGGGCTGGGGATTTAGCTCAGTGGTTCCGCTGCCTGCCTTTCAAGTGCAAGGTCCTGAGTTCAATCCCCAGTACCAAAAAAGATGAGGGGTATATAGCTCAGCATTCCCTGGGTTTAATACCCCATACCACAAGACAAAATAACAAAACAAAGTCCTTGATTTTTATTCTTTAATTTCCCTCCTTGAATGCTCCTGATTTAGGAAAAGATCGAGCTTTACTCAGTTGCTTGGGCCAAAACCTGAGTTTCCCTGTTTTGCTGTCCTTCCCTCATTTCTTAGGACTAACCTACCAGCAATCATGTTGGTGTTACTTGCAAAGTGGGTCCAGAACCTGAGCTCTTCTCACCACCTCCTGCCATCCTAGCGAAGGCTATTGGTCACCAGTCTGGACTTCTGCAATGCCATGCTGCCTTGGTCTCTTTACTCTTCTCCTCCATCCCCACCGCCAGTCTGTTCTTCATCCAGAAGCCAAAGTGAGCTACTGAAAACAAATCATGTTACTCTCCTGTTCAGGACCCTCCTGGACCATCCCAACACACCCAGGATAAAATTCAGACTCCTCACAACAGGTTGTGAAATCCTCAGCAACAGGTCCCCTCTTCTTTCTCCAGCCTCATTTTCTCTATGATCTCTCTCCTCCCTCACTATGGTCCAGCTACCCTGGTTTTCTTGCTTATTCCTGCCTCAGGGGCTTTGCCCTTGGGGTTCCTTCTTCCTGGAAAGCCTTTCCCCCAGGGTTTTACGTGGCTAACTTCAAGCTTCTGCTCAAATGTCAGAGAGCCCTTTCCTGACCACGTATGCTAAAATAATCTCCCACTTTCTTTTTGTCATACTCCTCCTTTACCTTATTTTTGTTTGTTTGTTTGTTTTGGTACCAGGGATCAAACTTGGGACCTTGCACTTGCAAAGAAGGGGCTGGAACCACTGAGCTAAATCCCCAGGCCTACCTTATTTTTTTTTTCAGAGCACTTATTCCTGTTTGCCATTCTTACATATATATCTTACTTGTAGATATAGATCTCTCCTTCCTGAAATATAAATTTCATGAAGTTAGGGATTTGGGTATTTGGGAAGTGTGTGCTTAATAGCTTTTTTTTTTTTTTTGAGACAGGGTTTCACTATTGTAATTCAGGCTGGCCTTGAATTCACCATGTGGCCCAGGCTGACCTTGTACTCAAAGCGATCCTCCTGACTCAGCCTTCTGAGTGCTGGGATTATAGGCATGCACCACCATGCCCTGCCCCAATAAACATTTATCGAATGAGTATGTGTAATTTGTGCGTGTGTGTCAGTGGAGGTCTGTGGGTAGCTGTATCTCCTGCATGACATCTGTGAGAATATCTGTGTGAAACTGTGGGAATAATGTTGAGCTTGTATGAGTAGGGTAGCTTCTGTAAATGCCTTGCCGACAATGTCTGCATATGTGTTTGTGCAGGAAACGTGTGTGTGCTTGTTTGCAACTTGTGCGCATGCTGTAGGTGTCTGTTTATGTATACCTGTATCTATTACAGTGATGGTAGAGATCCGAGATACGTGGACATGTTCTTCCTCTTACCAAATGGAGCTGCCATTGCTCCAATCTCTCATACCTGGGAAATAGAAAACATGTTTGTATCTTTGGGTGACTACAGGCATGGGGTTACATTCCAAAAGTGACATTTCATATTGATGCAGGGTGGGTTCTCAGATGAGGACTTCAAGAGTTGGGAAGGAATCTGGGGCTGATGAGACCCGAGCAGTCTTGTGCTGATCCAAGAGATCTCAGTGGGAAGGATGTATTTTTTGATGAATAGCTGATGTTCTTGGAGCAATCAACCACAGAAGAACTAGTTTACAGCAGCGTGGGTGGGATAGGCCTTGGATTGGCTGGGTCGCTTCAACACATCACTGTTCTTTCTCTAAGTCTCAGTAGGCTCATCTGCAAATGGAGTTTGTTGCTCTTGGCCTGCTTCCTTCTTGGAGATTAGATGAGTTTAAAGGAGGTGAATGTATGACCATCATGATAGAATTTTTATGTTCATGCAGCATGTTAGGGTTTTAATTTGCTATATATCATCAGAGCAAATGCCTTGATGGGCAATCCAGCTCTGGACTTGGTGCCAGTGGGGCTTAATAGGTGTCTGTTGAGTAAGTATGTGTGCAAGTGAATCGATAAATCTACAAATAAGTAAGTACCTGGGTAACTGAGTGAAGAGATGATTGTGTGAGGCAGCAAATGGACTGGAAAATCACAACGACTAACATTTTTGGGCACATAGTACATCAGGGCCTATTGCAAAGGCATCCCTTAATCCTTGCAACAAATCCAAGAGATTGCTACTATTGTTAATTCCATTTTGCAGATGAAGAAACTGAGGGTGAGAGAAGTTAATTGACTTGCTAGAACCACAAATCTTCTAAGTGGCAGAGAGTTAAGATTCCAGCCCATGCCGTCTGACTCTAGCACTCAGAACATTAAACCTCTCGCTGGTCCTGCTAAGTGAATCACTGAGTGAGTGGGTAGATGAAGGAAAAAATGCAGTCTTCTGTGAACAAGACAAAACACTTTCTTTTCTTGCCTTTTTTTAATGGTGGTGTTAGGGATTGAACCCAAGGCCTCAAGCATGCTAGGCAAATGCTCCATTACTGAACTGCATCCTCAGCCTAAGACAAGCCATTTTCTGATGGGGAGGCAGAAGCTCTTGGGGGTGAGGTGGGTATCCAACCTCTACACTGAGGGCAGGGTCACTCCTAAGGTAGAGTTCAATGGGCCTGCCTTATATCCCTACTCCTTCCTCCCTGTCTGCAGGTGGATGCCGCCATGCAGCACTATGGGGTGAATGGCTACTCCCTGCACGCCATGAATTCGCTCAGTGCCATGTACAACCTGCACCAGCAGGCAGCCCAGCAGGCCCAGCATGCCCCCGACTACCGTCCATCAGTGCACGCGCTTACACTGGCTGAACGCCTGGCTGGTAAGAGCCCTGGGGATGGGACCTTGGAGATAGGACCTGGGGGCTAGAGGAAATGGCTCCAGAAGGGGAGGGAGCACTGGGAAAGCTTACTCTGAGTGGCACAGAAAGCCCCAGGTCACTTAACACAGAAATGACAATTCGCAATCTGTATAGTGCTCATTATGGCAGCACTTCTGCAAAATCTGTGCATTATATTCAGAGTGCCCCTTCTTTACCAGCACTAAGCTGGGCCCTGAAGTTGCCCTATGACTTCAACTTCCCATGACAAGCCGGTAAGGAACATGTCCATTAGGTCAGTCTCACACAGGCCAGTAGCTGGAGAGTAGCTGGCAGAGGGCTGCAGAAAACGAAATTTCAGGCAGAGGGAGTCCTGAATAATAACAGCTTCCATGCTGTGAGTACCACCGTGGCTGGCACCCTTTGAGGCTCTCTTTCTCAATGATTCAAACTGTTTGATTCCCATGAAAAGAAACTATTTCCATTTTATAGACAAGGAAACTGAGGCCCAAAGAGGTTAAATCTGGGTGAAAATGGGATTGTAACATGACATCATGGCTGAAAAATGTGAGCTATGGAGTCATAAATTTACAATCAGTGCAGGGGCTGCCCACTCACTTCACTTTTCTGAGCCTCAGTTTCCCCTGGGACAGTGGTAGTGTCCATTCTACAGGATGGCTTGGAGGTTATTTGAGAAACACATCCAAAATGTTCAGCAGAGCCTAGTGGTAATCAGGAGTCATCAGTACCCAACACCCAAGGTGAGTACCAAGTTCCCAGGAGGGAGCTGCAGTCCCTGGAGTCCTCCACTCCTGGTTCAGCTGGTTGTTGCCCCGACTGTTTCTTAGTGGGAATGAGAAAGATTCAGTGACATACTGGGGAGCTTGATTTCCTGGGAGGTGATGCCACCCACTCCATCCTGCCCCAGCCAAGCCTTGAGCAGCTGGTGAACCCATGTGGGTGCATCCCTGCGCCGGATGGTCCTCAAGGACTTTAGGGGAATTTCTAGAGAAACCAGGTGCCTACCAATCCTTGAGAGAGCAAGGCAGAAAGACCATGGCCAGGGGCCAATGGTGGGCTGGCTCAGAGCAGCAGGATCAGCTAGCAGAATCAGGGAGTGCTTTCTGCAGGCCACTGGACGGGAATCAGGCTTTTAAAAGGCACAATGAGGAGGAAGGACCAGCAGGAACTGAGGCATAGAAATGATATGGGGTCTGAGGACCCTACCTGAGTAGAAATGCCAGCCTGGCAGGGAGGATGAGGTGGCCAGTCCTGTTCCTTTAGACCCTGCCAGTCCTCTGAGCAGGACCTGGTGGATAAAATGGAGCACTCGTCCATTTTCTCTAGATCAGGATGGGGCATGTCCAGTGTGGGTGTGGTAGGTACAATCCTTCTGGAGCTCTGGCTACTTCCCTGGTTTGGAGCGAATTGTCTGAGCTCAACCTGGTGGTGACATCACCTCCTGACAGTGTTCCAGGATCCAGGGACTGGTGACAAAGTCAGGGATAAAGGCTCATGTCTGCTGGCATGGACAGAGGAACTGGGGTGATCAGCCCACCCTACAATTCTCTAACTCTTAAGAAGGAGAGGATAGGGTCCGGGGATTTAGCTCAGCAGTTTTGCCGCCTGCTGCGCAAGCACAAGGACCCGAGTTCAATCCCCGTACCAAAAAAAAAAAAAAAATGAAGAAGAAGAGGATGAATTCCAGCTGGGGTCCTGCATGGAGGCCTCACCTTCCAGCCCAAGGCACACATTATTCTGGGTGGTTTTTGCGTTACCAGAAATGAGGGCAGGACAACAAATTTTTTTTTTCGGTATCCGGGATTAAACTCAGGACCTTGTGCTTACAAGGCAGGTGTGGCACCACTGAGCTAAATTCCTGGCTCAAAAAAAATTTTTTTTGAGACAGGGTCTTGCTACATAGTTCAGGCTGGCCTTGAACTCACTATGTATCCCAAGCTGGCCTTGAACTCATGGCAATCCCCCTGCCTCGCCTCTGCCTCCAGGTGTGCACCACCATGCCTGGCAGGACCATAGAATTGATGGTCCACCAGCTCTGTCTCCCCTCCAGGCTTACTGCCTTGGAACCTGGTCTCTTTGCCTTCTGTCCCTCGGAAGGCAGCCAGAGCATTAAGAGTAAACGAAGCAAGCCTTTTTTGAGCTCTGAGGGCTCTGCCAGAGCCAGACTGTTCAGAAAACAAAAGAGATGCCGTCAGAGATGCCTAGGCCATCTGAGAGGATGAGACTTAATGCAGCAAACAGAGAATCAAGTGCTGATGAATTCTGTCTGCCTGGTCAGACCTCCCCTAAAGAGACCTTGAGATGAGTACCAGCCCTCAGCCTGACTTCTCACAGTCAGGGGCCAGTATTCTGATGCTAAGGAAGCTTTAGTATCCAGAATCTCAGGGCCATAAGGTAGAAGACCATTGTGATGTGGAATCAGCATCATGTAATCTCAGATTATTGTACTCACAGTATCCTAAGACTTTAAGGATCTTAAGGCAATACCCACCTTACCCCCTCCCCCCAGTTTCAGCCAGATAAGGAAGATGACCCTTGACCACATGCCTGATAGCTATTCTTGGAGCTGAGTTAGACATCTATAGTAATAATAATAGATGTGGGGTGGAAAGATTTTGAGAACCCTGGCAGTAGAGAGGGGATGGGTAATTTCCAAGGGCAAAGAGCTGCCAGCTCTGGCAGCTGCCTGGCTGTTTGAAGTGGGTCAGAGCAGAATTAGTTTAAAAACCTATTTCCCATAATTAAATGGCCCCCCTCTTGTTGCCCTCCAACGGCTGTACATTTCAAGACATCATCTTGGAGGCCCGCTATGGCTCCCAGCACCGCAAACAGCGTCGCAGCCGCACAGCGTTCACAGCCCAGCAGCTTGAGGCCCTGGAAAAAACCTTTCAGAAGACTCACTACCCAGATGTGGTGATGCGTGAGAGGCTGGCCATGTGCACAAACCTGCCTGAGGCCCGGGTGCAGGTAGGGCCCAGCTTCCCAAGACCTTGCAGATAAGCACTAGCCCGTCCATCTGGTCCCCACTGTCCAGGAGCAGCATTTGCTCCATCAGTGCCGAGGTGCAGCTGCTCCCTCCGTCAATGCTTTCAGCCAAGGCGAGGTGACTTGGGAAGGACAAAGGGGTGGGATTCCTAGAGGTGTGGGAAACGTTTTCACCCACATCCTGTCCCAGAGCACTCTGCTCCACAACAGCCTCTCTTCTTATTTTCTCCCTATCTCTGACTGCTCCTTTCTCTGCCCCTAGGTGTGGTTCAAGAACCGCAGGGCCAAGTTCCGGAAGAAGCAGCGCAGCCTGCAGAAGGAACAGCTTCAGAAGCAGAAGGAGACCGAGGGCTCCCACGAGGAAGGCAACATTGAGCCCCCAACCCCAGACACTCAGCTGGAGTCGGACCAGCCCCCCAGTCTGCCCAGTGGTGATCCTCCTGCTGAGCTTCACCTGAGCCTGTCAGAGCAATCGGCTAGTGAGTCTGCCCCTGAGGACCAGCCGGACCGTGAGGAGGATCCCCGGGCCGGGGCTGAGGATTCCAAAGCTGAGAAGAGCCCTGGGGCTGACAGCAAGGGGCTGGGCTGCAAGAGGGGCAGCCCCAAAGCAGGTGAGGTTTGGGGCACACTGCAGGCGGACTGGGGCCCCAGCGGGGTCCAGCCTGATGGGTCCTGACTCTGTGAGTGGGTGTGATCAGAGGATAGTCCAGAACTAGCACTCAGGGGCAAGGCCAATTACAAAGAAATGGCATGGTAGGCCCGTGCCAGGTGTTCACTCTTTAGTTGCTGAATTGTGGGAAGGTCTAGAGCGGTGGTGGTGAATTGATGGCATGAATGTCACAGCAGGCTGTCTCTGAGAGGGTGTAGGGGATGAACCTTTTAGGGTTGGCACAAACTGCTGCCTCATCTCTTTCCCACAGAGCTGCCCTGGGCAGGAGCCCCCGCCCCTAGCTGTGTTTATGAAGGAACAGAGCTCTGGCATGAGGCATCTCTCAGATACAAACACCAAGGCGAGGGAGGGGGTAGGAACTGTGAGCTCAGGGCTGGAGGGAGGCAATGGCAGCTGTGGACAGCAGGGGAAGGGGAGGTGACAGCTTTTGAAAAGACAAAGGGGATCTCTAAGCACTCAGACATGGGGACCTGGGCAAGATCCCTGGAGCTTCCCAGCTCTCTCTTCCTCCCAACATTCTGAGTGACTCACTGGGATGCGCTGGCTGAGAAAGGGTGGATATGGTTTCAGCCAGAGCCTGTCCTGTCAGCAGTGCTGTGGGGATGGGAGGCTGAGAGAACCTCCTGGCAGACCAGTCCCCTTGTCCTGAGTACTCGGTTCTCCATTCTCTGCTTGCAGATTCCCCAGGCAGCCTGGCCATCGCTTCTGCTGCCCCAGCGGGTAGCCTCCTGGGCCCCTCCCACTCCTATTCCTCGTCCCCGCTGAGCCTCTTCCGTCTGCAGGAGCAGTTTCGCCAGCACATGGCTGCCACCAACAATCTGGTTCACTACTCGTCCTTTGAAGTGGGAGGCCCAGCCCCCACAGCGGCTGCCGTGCCCTACCTGGGTGTCAACGTGGCCCCTCTCGGCTCCCTGCACTGCCAGTCTTACTACCAGTCCCTGTCTGCAGCCGCTGCTGCCCACCAGGGTGTGTGGGGGTCCCCACTGCTGCCTGCGCCCCCTGCAGGGCTGGCACCGGCCTCAGCTGCCCTGAACAGTAAAACCACGAGCATTGAGAACCTGCGGCTCCGGGCCAAGCAGCACGCAGCTTCCCTGGGACTTGATACGCTGCCCAACTGACTGGTCTTCAGCCCAGCCAAGGGGCTTGGGTGCCCCCTTCCAAGCCCCATGGTTTTCCCCAGAAGGCTCAAGGAGGTAATTTTAGGAGTCCAGAAATCAGGGGGCCTGAGTCTTCTCCCTGTCCTCTTCCTCAGAGCCACAGCCCCCGGTGAAACCTACACACCCTCTGCATGGCCCTGCTTGGACCCCATGGAGGCAGAATGGGGAGGAGGTGAGGGGCAGGCTAGATCCTCTCCTCAGTGTCTCCTCCTCCCTGCCCTCCTCCCACTTCTGCCCCTAGTAAGTTGATGTGTGGAATGTGAGATATAAATATAAATATATAAAGCTCTATTCTCAGGCACTGCCTGCCCCAGGCCCCTGTCCTGCTTCTGTTGCTTCTCCCTGACATCCTTGCTCTACCTGCAGCTTCTACAGCTCACTCCAGACTTCCCTTCTCTCTTGATCTCCCTCTCCCTACCTCCTTTCTGGTCACAATCCCCGCTCTGTCTTCCCCACCCTGATCTTTCTCCTGTGTCTCTTCCTCCTGCCCCTTTGATGCTGGCTGTGTTGGTGTCATCAGTTCCCCAGCTGTATTTTCTTTGGGATTGTAGTTTTTTGGTTTTAGTAATTTTGCTTCTTCCTGTTTCTCTGCTCTTCTCTTCTCCCTCCTGGCTTCTTCCCTACCTGCCTGTCTTTCCCTTCACCCGCATCCTCTTTAGGCAGCTATTCCATGCCATGCCCCAACAGGAAACAAGGTCCTAGATAGAGACCCCGGAGCAGCAGGCAGGAGGTGGTCCTGGTCCTCATGTCTACCCTCCCCTGACATCCAGAAGGGGGGCATGAGCCATTTTCTCTTCTCTCTTCCCAGCTTGGAGGCCCCATTTTCTCAGCTTAGAGAGGAAGGAATGGAGGCAACAGTCAGGCTGGAGTGGGCAGTGAAATAGCCAGCGGCCCTGCCTGCACTTCCTCCAAGGCCCCTGTTCACTCAGGTCTGACTGGAGCTCTAAGGCCCTTTTGATGAGATTTCCCTGCTAGGTGAGAGGTACTCTCAGAGGGAACAGGGCTGGTCCTCCTCTCTCAGTCCCAGCCTCTGAGTTCAGCAGTTTCTCTTCTTCCTTGAAGTGTGTCGGAGCCAGAAATGAAGGTTGAACTCAGGGTCCTGATCACAGTGAGTGAAAACCACACAGCAATGCATACGTTGAGGCTTCTGTTGGCTTCTTGTTCCAAAACCAACAGTGGAAATAGGGGCCTCTGTCAAGCGAGTCACTGGCACAGAAAGGGATGGTCTGTTACGGGCAGGCAACCCAGCTCAGCAGAGCCCCTTTCACAGAGGTGTACCTTGGACAAGCCCAGAGCCTCTCTGGGACCATGTCCCCATCTGCATTAGATGGCCTGTAAGATCCTGTCCAGCTCCAACATTCTACATTCTGTGCTTATAACCTTGAAGGACAGAAGTTTTTAGTTAAAATCTAACAATAACAACTATAACAATGCTCTGAATATATGAATTGGGAAATTGCTGTTGACTTGCTTGGAGCAATGACTACTGTACACAGGAACCTATCTGCTGACACTGCCTAAGTTTCCCCGTAAGTGTAATGGTTCCTTTCTAGTTCAGACAATCTAGATTAATCCTACTTTTCTTGAGTTCCAGTGCCAGGCTCTGGGGTCACCTTATTTCCATGCCGGTGATCAAGGGGGAAGAGGATGGCTTGAACAGGTTCCTGGTCACCATCCTCAACTCTTTGTGGCTCACCACTGGACTTCTACTCCCTCCTTAGAGAAGCTGAACACCAGGGTCATGGTTCTGAAGGTTTGTCTTCCTCCATGGGCACCCTGGTAGGATGGGCTTGAAGAGCAATCAATGCCCATCATCCTTTGGAGGGCAGTCTCAACTGGAGCAGATGGAAAATGCTCTGGGCAGGAAAAACTGAGGAGGGTGGAGGCACGGACCAGGAAAATTATTTGGACAAAGCAGGGGAAGTGATACTAAGTGAACCATGGGGCTGAGGGGCCTGAAATCCAGGCTAAGAGCCTACCTCCTTGTGGCAAGTACTGAGGCAAACAATTGAGGGTTTCTGAATGGGGTGTCTTGCTGGGATCTGGAGTTTGGAAGGTGAATCCAAAACCATGGGAGCATCAGAGGAGGAGAGACCTAGGCAGGGGGAAAGGAGGGTGGCAAAGGCTATGGGAAACACAGAAGGCATTTTTGGTTTAGAACCAGTTCTGTGGCCCATAATCCATTGACTATCCTTTGTGGACAAGTCCAGGAAGTTCTGTTTCCAAAACAAAAAAATCTCATCTGGACCAGGCATGGAGCTGAAGCTTTTTGTCTGTCCCTGGGTGCAAATGACTGTTAGTAGGCCTTGGAATCCAACAGCCCTAAATATCATCACCTCCTGCTCTCCTCAGGGTCAAGGGCACCTGTTGCTATGTCCTATCACAGCAGGAGCCAGGCCTCCCTTAGGCTCCTCCCATCTCCCTCAGATCTTTGTTGACACTTCTGCCATTAGTTCATCCAAACCCATAAGCCCAGGCAAGGCAGGGAAGGTACATGTGGTTTTGGCGTTTGAGGGAGTCTCAGGCTAGTTTAGAGCCCCAGCCCCAGACACTGAAAGCAGATGGAGGAGAGGAGGGTGTCCCTGTAGGAGGTAACTACGGGTGTCCTTGACGTGAGGAGTCAGAGGACACGAGCTTGAGTGGGCCCTCACCCACCAGCCACGGATCCTGGAGCCTCTCTGAGCCACCCTGAGGGCCAAGAGCCTGAGCTCGAGTCCCAACCATCCCTTGCAGGAAGCCTCATGCCACTCTGCTCCCTTCTATTTGAGGTCTCCCCTTCCCTGCTTCCTTACTCTCCCGGAGTGTGGTCCAGGGGCCTGGGTCCCCACCTCGACTCTTAAGGCTGGTGTTCTGTACAGACTGCTTTCCAAGCCAGCTGTTTTGTGACCATTTGTGTTTAGAGGATATGCCAGCCTGTGGCAAAACACTGTGTACTGTATTTATTTATTCTGTTAGTTGAAGAAACAAAACTCAAACCACCCAGCTCCCCTTGTCCTGCCTCCTGCGTAGTGCAGCATGATACTGTCTAGTGTATCTGTCTGTCTTTTTGTCCGTCTTATTTCCTGTGATGTTGTGACCTGTTCTTTGTCCTACTTGGCTAATAAAAGAGAACCTGGTAGCCCAGTCCTTGATCCATGTTCATTCCCAGGGATGCCTGTGGTGGGCTGAGCAGGTGGCATCTTGAGGTCGGTTCAGTGTCTCTCCACTGCTGCCACCATGGCCAGTGGGGAGCAAAGCAGGCCTCCCTCCTGCCCATTGGCCACTCCCGAGCTGTCCTTGCAGCTCTCTTCATGAGCTTTACCAGTCAATCTGCAGCTGGTGTGCACAAAGGGGAGCAGAGGGCGGTGGAGAGCTCCGACTTCTCCGGGCTGTTTGGGCCTCACCAGAGCACAGGTAGAAGGAAAGCTGGAGCAGGAGACATCTGGCATAGGACTCCTAAGAGTAATCAAGGTAGCCTGAAGGGATAGGGCTGCAGGGTGGAGAAAGAGGATCCTGTAGAAAGCCACAAGCAAGTCATGGCCAAAAGGGAATGACAGGGAGACACATTTGGATCTAAAGCCAGAACTACTCCTAGTGGAACAAGTGGCCTTCAGAGGGAGTGAGCTCTTGGTCCTCAGAGGTGAGCAAGCAGGAGACTGACTGCAATGGTGAGGTGTATGTGTGTATGTGTTGCTGGAATTCTGTGTGTAGGTATGAGAACCCATGCCATGAGCTCCCAAGTTTACCTGCGGGCATTAGCATGTGCACGTATACTCACTGGAGCAGGAGAGAGAGACAGTGGGACTGTAGATAGCTGATAGCAGCCCAAAAAGTGCACAACTCAGAAGTTCTTGCTGTAAAATCTTGGTTCCTTCTGCTGCATTTCAAGAAAGAGGGCCAGAGGTCTCCGCCATCCTGGCTCTAACTCCCTTCCCTGAGTTCCAGAGCCAGAGGGCGGTGAACACATGGGGCTGGGGCTTGGGGGTTTGAGAGCCCTCTGTCTGAGGCCTGCAGGAAGCTGTCTGCTGGGCTTCCCGAGGGAGGGGGCTGACTCCCCAATTTCCAGGTCACTTCTACCCCAGAAGACACATTCCTCTCTTCCCAGTGGGGCTGAGGATTAGGGTGGGGAGCACCCCCTTCACCTTGCCTCCCTGGCTCCCTGGGAGGGGCTGACAGATCAAATGTCTGCCCTGCAAACCTGTGCCTCCTACATAGCTCATGTCAGGGCCACACGGTCACTGGCATAGAGGGTGTGCTGGTGACACTGCAGTGCAGATCACTCATTCACTCAGCATTGGCTGAGCACCTGCTCTGTGAGTGTACCTGGCCTGGGGCTGGGTGCTGAGAAGCAAAGAAACAAATAGGGAAAACATGTCCTTGACCATCACAACACAAGATGATTTGGGGGGTTCAAAAATAGGGAACTGCCAGGCGTGGTGGGGCATGCTTGTAATCCCAGCACTCTGGAGGCTGAGGCAGGAGGATCACTGTGAGTTCAAGGCCAGCCTGAACTACATAGCAAGACCCTGTTTCAAAACAAAACAAAACCCAAAACCAAACCAATAAAAAATAGGGAATTGTGTGAGCTCAAAAGAGGGTTCCTAGATCATCTGGAGAGGTCAAGAAGGCCCCTTGGGAGGGAGACTTTGACCTGAGTCCCATGGGTCCAGTGTTCACAAGGTGGGCAAGGGTGTCCAGGAAGAAGTGCAGTATATCCAAGCTATAATGACTCCCTGAGCCCTGGGAGAGCAAGGGGCCTGTCTGGGGGATGCTTGAGCAGTGGGGTGGTGCCAGTTCATGAAGGTGGGCATGAAAGCCAGGCCAGGATCTTGGTGGCATTGAAGCTGTTCCCAGTGGGGGAGTGGGGTGATCAGACTTGTATTTTATTAACCATGCCCCTCCTTTTGTTGCATGGCGATTCATGTGAAGGAAGAGCAAGAGCCAAAGAGACCAGAGAAGAGGCCATTGTCAGGTTCCTGGCATCATCTAGATTAGGAGAGTGGGGGAGAGAGAGAGCTCAGATTGATGTGAGATTCAGAAGTAAAATCACCATGGTGACTGCAGGATGGGAGGGGTCAAGTGTACTCCCAAATCTCTGGCTATCAACCACAGGGTAGATGAGGACCCTTGTGCTGTTGGGCCTGGGGTGAGTGTTGGAGAATGCTCCTGAGCTCAGGGTTCTTGTGTGCTGTATCTGAGGAGTCCTCGATTTATTCAAGGAAAGATGTTGGGTCTGTCTCCGCTGCTACTTTATTTAACAAACACATAGTGCTTCCTCTATGCCTGGTGCCTCATAAATAAGTCACTTATTCCTCATGAAACTCTGAGGTAGTTACTATTATTATCCCCATTCAGGAAATTGACAGTTCAGGAAATTGAGGCACAGAGCAGTTAAATCATTTGCCTTGAACCACAAACTAGTAATGGGACCACCAATGTGTGGACCCAACTAGTCTTGGAATCTGGGCTGTTATTCTTGGTGGTTGCCAACAGGGAGATGGTGACCCAAGCCACATTGCTAAATGAGACCCCACAGAGAGCAGCTTGAGGTTGGGACCTCCATGAAATGTTGTCTGTGACACAAAGAGAATTCTACTAATGATGGAGTCGGGACAAGCCAGCCCATACTTGCTGTTTACTGTGGGCCTCTCTGTGGTCCTGTTTCCTCTTCTGTTGAATGGGAACCATCAACTATGCCCAGCCTGATTCCTGGGAGGCTCAGATGGGATAAAGAGAAGGCACTGCGGGGAGGTAATGGCTAAGTAGGCAACAGGTGCCCGGGCAGCCCATGAGGGGTGAAATGGGAAGGGCTAGAGGGTTCCTCAAAACTTCTCCCCCAGCTCCCCCTCTCTTGGGCCTTGGCCCCTTGCTTTTTCAGTCGGGGGGGTGGTGGGTGTGGTTCCTTAGGGGCCACTGAGGAAGAGACACCTACTGAAAGGGCTGGGAGGATGGACCCCTTTAGGGCTGAGCACCTGCCTCCCCATCTCTTTCCCACAGAGCCGCCCTGGGCTGGAGCCCCCACCCCTAATCTCTCATTCTCCTTTTGCTTCTGGGAAAGCCGATTAGGAGGCAGCCTTCAGCCCGCCCCCCTGACAAGTTTGTCTGAACTCCCAACAAAGGCTCTCAGAGGCTGCAGGGGGAGGGCTCAGGCACGGGAACCTGACACCACTGGCCGGGATCACCCCAGCAGCCGAAGGCAGCTCTGTGGCTCTGCCCACCCCAGGGCAGGCAGGAATGTGCCTCCCAGGGGACCTGGTCCCACGAAGGCCTAAGGGCGGCTCAGGGCAGGCAGGCTGGGGGACTCCACTTGAGAGCCCCTCACATCAGGAAAGATGACAGAGGGCTGTGCCTGGGATGTGCATGCATTCTCACACACACTGACACACACACACACACTCCCCCACGTGCACACATGTTCTCTCATACATACGAGGTGTGCTCACTTCTGCACTTAACCACAAATCCCAGAGTGTCTGTCTCCCTGTCTCTGACACCAACAGACGTGTACACCCCCTACAAACCAGCAGACACACAGCCCCCCATCTGGCTCCTGGATCTCACCACACACCTGCCCCACCCCTCCACAGAATTCTTCCCGGCTTACTCACACTCACCTGGCAAAGAATGCTCAGAGCCTCAGCGTGTGGCTCCAACTCCCCTCTCCAGACAGGCCTCTTGCAAGACAGGCCAACTTGGGCCCCGAAAGATACCCCGTGATTGCTGCCCTGTGCTTGGGACAATATTGCCCCAAAGCCCACATGAGGGTCCAGTGATAGCCTGGTGCCACGTGTGTGTCCACTGCACCTCCCCCTCATCCATCCCAGCCAGCTACCCTGAGCCTGCCCTCACATACCTTCTCCTCCTTCCCAGGGCTACTTTCATGGGCCCGTGACCCGTAGTCACACAGGGGCCTAGGCTCAGAGGGCCCCATAATATTCTGGTGTTGTCTTGAAATCCTTAGGGTTTTTTTTGTTTTGTTTTGTTTTTGAGACAAAGTCTCTCTATGTAGTCCAAGCTGGCCTCTAACACAATGCAATCCTTCTGCCTCTGCTCCCAAGTGCTGGGATTACAGGCATGTGCCACCACGTCAGACTGAAATCCTTAGTTTCTTTTTTTTTGGTACTGGGGATCGAACTCAGGACCTTGCGCTTTTGAGGCAGGCACAGTGCCACTGAGCTAAATCCCTGGCCCTGAAATCCTTAGTTTTGTGTGTGTGTGTGTGTGTGTGTGTGTGTGGCACTGGGGATCAAACTCAGGACCTTGTGGTTTCAAGGCAGGTGGTGGTGGAACCACTGAGCTAAATCCCCAGCCCAATCCTTAGTTTTTAAACAAGCATCTCTGAACTTTCTTTTTGCACTGGACCCACAAATTAGGATCTGATCTCACTCCCTCATCACAGTATCTTTCTGCCAATCTGACACTGAGAGCCCGCAGCTCCTCATGCTGTGCCTCCATTTCCCCTTTCAGCCAGGGCTTCCCTCTCTACCCCTACCCTTCACCAGACAGCTGAGTGTGATGGGGGGAAGGAATGACTAAGAGCACACTGTACTGTCTACACACATCCTTTCAGAATCACCTTAGGGCTCAGTGTCCTCATCTGTAAAATGGGACTAGTGATGGTGCCTGGATTAGGGTTCTTTGTGAGCATTAAATGAGATAATATCTAAGTACAAGTTTGGCATTTAGTAAGTGTACAATAAACATTTATTATTATTACCTTCTTGTAAGTGTCAACAAACAAAAACAGAATCATCCCTGTAGTCTGGTGGGTAAAACAGCTTACTCAAATAATCACCTATATATAAACATAAAGTAGCAGGGACCTCTGACCTTGTAGGGTTTCCAGTGGGAGGGAAAGTCAGTCTGAGGCTAGGATCAGAGATCAGTCTAAGGCAAATCACAGCTTTATCAGAGGGAAAGTGGGGGCCTAGAGGGAGCCAGGGCAAGACGCAGTCTGAGGCAGGACTAGCACTGACCAGGCCTCTCAGACCCTCCATTTCATCATCTGTAAAATGGGGGGAACTCTGCTTACCCCCAGGCTTGTGGGAATTGAGTGAGCTAACAGAGGTGAAGGACTAAGCTGCCACTAATGACTCTACACCTGGTCCTCCAGGTCTCACTCCCTTCCAGTCCTGGGAGGCTGTGCAGCCTTCACCCAGGTCTCCAGCTGCAGGAGCTGCCACCTCAACCGGGATCTTTTCCAAGAAGAGCCTGGAGATTTTGAAAAGCCCTTTGAACAACAAAGGCCACGGGTGTGGTATTTCCTCCCAGGGGCTGACCGCCCGGTGGCTCCTATGTCTTGGCAACTGGGCTAGGGCTCGAAGAGCTGTTCTTGGAAAGAGCTTGTGTGGGGCGTGAGCGGGTGCGGGTGCATGTGAGTATGAGTGTGTGGGCACAAAGCTGCTCTTTGTTGCTGTCCCCACCTGAGCAGGCTGACAGACCTGTAAGCCTGGATCCTTCACAAGTCACCTTGTCCATCCCGAGCCTCCACACAGCATGTGCTGGGCAGCCAGTGGGAGGAGATGCTTTCTTTTTTTGCCCTGAGATTTTCCTGGAGGAGAGAACTCCAGAAAGCAGGAGGCACAATGTTTCAAGACAAACCCAGGAGAGCTGAAGGGGATGCTTGACGTTAGGGGCAGGTGAAAGTGTCTTCATTCTGCCAAAGAGGTGGGCCACAGGTCAGCCCTGGGGCTCTCCTCAGCATGTGTGGCCCCATGGAGGTGGAGTCCACAGGATGGTCCGAAAGGCTTCTCATCCAGGGTTATCTTCATTGTGCTCTTACCTGTGCACCCGGCAAGCTTCAACCTGCCTCCTGGGCTGTGGACTACTGGAAAAGTTCATCTCGGGGCCTCAGTGGCTATCTTGTCAAGCTTGGACTTGGATGGCTTCTGACCTGGACTTGAGTCCCCTGGACTGGGCTGGGTGGAAACTAGGGGTACACGGGCAGGACCTTGAGTAGCTGTAACCGCACAAACAACCGTTCTGCCTGCTTCCTTGCCTCCCTCTTCCCTACTCCAGCCACCAGAATCGTACAGAGCCCAGAGGAATGCATAAGGTGGGCTAGGGTTGACCACCAGAGGCCCAGGCCTGTTGATGGTCTGGGATCCCTGCTTCAGGTTCTCAGAAAGGACCATTCATAGGGGTCTCTAGTTCAGACCTACCAAGGACAAAGTCACTGATACCCAGCCCCTCCCCACAAACCAGAAGGGCCAGGGAGCTCGCTACTTTCCACGGCAGCCTGCTCCGGTCTGGTGGGAAAGTTCTTCTTCATGTTGACCTGAAATCTATCACCCAATAGCCTTCTTCTCAGGCCTGGGAGCCACGTAGAGCCTGTGTGCAAACTGCTCTGAGTCATATCACTAGACTGGACCAGGTGTGCCACACACTCATTGTGCCCCTTCCCACCTGTCTTTGCTCCTGCTCTTTCTTCTAGAAAAGCATATTTACTATCAGGGCATACCCACATGCCAGCACTTCCAGGAAGCCAAGCCTGATTATCTGAGGGTGAGGTGTGTGGGGGTGAGGGGTCCCTTCTTTCTTCTGACTCCTCTTGGTCACCAGTACTGTTCTCATCCACTGCCAAATGAAGCACCCTGAGCAGGACTTGGCAGGGCAGAGCTTGACTCAGAGTTGGGCTTCAACCAGTACTGAACTCATCAAGTTAACTGGAAGAATATGAGGGACAAGGTCTCTCAAGGCCTTCAGGGAACCTGGTTCCTGTCTGGCCTTGCCATGGCTTTATGGCAAGCTCTGGATTTTTCTGCATCTGTTTGCCGGGTAAAGGATGGACAGAGCGGTCTGTGTAGGGGGCTTGCTTCAGAGATCCTTGATTTCTGAGTGTGTTGCTGGGTTTTCCCTTTGCTGTGATAATCACCCCCAGTTTCCTCAGTTGTTTCATCCAGGACCTCTTCTGACCCTGGGTACTCCCCACTGTGGGTATAGATGAGGAGGCTTAGAGGCACTCACATGGCAAAGGCCAGACAGCAGCCTGAGGAAGCAGGGTCAAAGGTCTCCCGGGATGGCACCTAGGGAGGAGCTGCCTTTCTGTGCGTGCAGGGCCTTACCCTTTTCGGACCTACTCATTCATGGAATCCTTAAGAGATGAGGCTGGCCTGGGGAGAGGCCAGGTCACAGGCCCTGTCTCTTCCTGTTCCAACACCGACTTCACTGTCTTCCTTTCAGTCTTTAGCACCCATGTCCAGAGTTTAGGGAATAGACCCTAGTCTTTTCGAGGAGGGTGGGTGGGGCTCAGTCAACTCACATCTGTGTGGCAGAGGCGGCCAAGGCAGTGGGGAAATTGTACTGAACAGGATGGAGTCCCTGCTCCTCACTTGCAGGGGGCTATGCTCCTGTGTGTGAGGTGGGGTGACAGACAACAAACAGACAAGCAGTGAAATATATAGGGTGCTGATTATGTTAGGAAGAAACTGAAACAGAGCATGAGGACAAGGCTCAGTTGTGGCTGGCTGGGGTTAGGGCCCAGGCCAGGAGCCAGATGGAGTGACTAGCTAGAAAGGGCTGGACAGATCAACAGTCAGGGGGACAGACAGTGAGGAAAGAGGCTGGGCCAGGCCTGGAGGCATGACTGAAAGCTTCTTCGGGAGGAGAGATGGGGAAGAAAGGCTGGATCTATTAAGCTGATGACTCCAGGCCCTAATCCCATGCCAGGCCTACACGGGTAGAGTGCATAGGGGGAGGGGAGCACCCCTGCTGGGGTGTAATTTCACGCTGAAGGGCCTGATAGGGCATCCCAGGGACTGATCCTTTCTGGATCAGAAAACCCACTTCCCTTTGTCACATGCAGGGCGATTAGTGCCTTAACCCTTTCTGGGCTGGCTCTGGGCCAGCTCTGCCCCATCTTACTTCCAACTCCTTGGGGTCTAACCCTTTGCCTTCAGCCCAGCCAACTCTCAGAGCTGGTCCTGTCTCCTATGAAAGAGAAGCTGTGTCTGAGGAGATCCAGGGCACAGATTCCGAAACAGCTCTGTCCCTGTTCTTGTTCCCAGGCACTTCTTTGGCTTCCCTAGTCTTCCTGAAGAAGTGAACTGGCAACCTCTACCACCTCTTCTAGCTCAGGCCAAGTCCAGGCTCCTTTAGGAAGTCTGGGGTCTAGTCTAATCCACTGTCTTGCTGGAAACCGGAATGCACAGCCTTCTCAAGCGTCTTTTGATGGGGACTCCATACCTCCAGTGCTGTAAAGCCATAACCTCCTACTCCCACTGAGTCCTGATGGGGAACGAACATTGACCTCCATAGGCCAAGTCTCCTGACGACTAACAAACCATGCCTTCAGCAACACCCCAGAGATATTCCTGGCCATCTAGTCCAAAAGTGGCATTTTGGGATTGAGTAAGCCATCACAGCTAGCCCCCTGCATCTATGCCCTCTTTGCTTATAACCTCATCTGTTTATGTCTGTTCAAAGACCCACCCGAAAGCCATCTCATCTTTTTTGGCTCCAGGTGCTCAACCCTGCCCTTGGGGAAGGCCCAGTCATCCTCCTCAGGCTAATTTCAACATATCCTGGACCCGCTAGGGAAGGCTCTCCCTTCCTGAGCTCCTCCAGGGTGGGGGAGAAGGGCAGGGACCAGGCTGGGCCTCCTCTAGGCTCCCTGGATCTCTAAAACCCCAGCCCCATTTAAAGAAAGCCCCTAAATGTTATTTACACTTCGGAGTCTTAAAAACCATTAACAAAAGCCACTTAATTCAATTATCTTCCCGGCTGGCTTGGTTCTCAGCGCTGAGCACACCGGCCTACCCTAGCCAGCCCCTCCTCCTGCCCCCCTCCCACTGTCATTGTGTCGGGCTAATGAGGTAAACTGAAGCGAGCCCTGTCCCCCCTGACAGGTTTATGAGAATTTAATAAAGCGTGGCCGGGACCAAATGAGTTGCCTCAGCCTTGGAGAGCTCATTGTCTTCAGCGTCAGCGATTTTTTTGACTTGAGCTGCTCCCTCCCCCGCCCCAGCTCCTGCCTGCCCCCCTCCCAGGTGGATGCCAGGCTGTTGAGCTGGCAAAGGCCAGTGAGGCTCTGAAGGGACAGTGTAGCCAGGTCCATCCCTGGGGAGGACAGTAATTGAATTGGTCAGTGTGGCTTGGGAAGTGGCTGCATTGTCCTCTGTGAACCTCCCAACCTGACACACACTAGACCCCAGAAACCTCCAGAGGCCTTGGGGACTTCCCAGGATACCTTCACTCCTGTGTCACAACCCCAGGCTATTTTAGGCATGATTCACTTTTTCTTGCCTGTTTGGAGGGACCAGCCCAAGTGAGCTCCCAGAATGATGGGGCTTCTTTTTCTGATGGGCCGTGAGGTGAGGACATGGGCCTCAGGCATTGGCCTTGTCTCAGCCTCTTCACATCTTCCTGGAAAGATAACAAGAGGGTGGAGCACTTCCCAGGGAGAGAGGGACTTGTCCAAGGTTCTAAGGCAGTCAGAGATGCAAATGGAAGAGACTCCCTGGCTGGCTCCCCGGAAGACTGGCAGAAAGGCATTCCCTTCCCTGGGCTGGAGTGTCCTGAGAAGCCCAGGAGCCTCCCCTTCTCATCTTCTGAACAGCCTAGAACTGAACTTCCTCTGCCTGGCCTCTCAGGGGTCCAAGCTATCCCAGGAGTTCCTGAATACTGGAGACCAGAATTCCTTCTGGCCCCAACAAAAGTGGTTCTAGGAGTCATTTTCTTTTGGGGCTGGAGCTTGACATGACAGGAGCCTCATCTGGAAGGTCTTTATGTCGGTGGGGTGTTGGCAGAGCAAATCTCAGGGATCAAGGTTCATTTGGGGACTGTGGTCAATCTTTATCCACAGAGTTCAAGCTGGTACCAGATTTGGGGTTCTGTGACCAGTCAGGCTCTGTGAGCAGTCAGTCAGGGCTCAGTAGATGGAGCAGGGTCAGGCCTGTCTGTTCCCAGGGTTCAAGCTCAGGCTATAAACAGAATGAAGAGCTAATGTGTGCCCATAGTCAAGGCTCAGTGTCCAGGTTAGGGTTCGGCATATAGTAAAGGTCTAGGGTCAAGTTCAGTTTATGAGCCTTGTCAGGTCTCAGTCTGGACCAGGTGAGGGTTCAGTCTAAGATAAGGTCGAGTTCACTCTATGGCAGACTGGAGACTTATCTGTGACTTTGATAAAGACTTAAATTTATGTCCAAATCAAGGCTCTTTCTGTAATGTCAGGTTCCGGAAGTGGACAAATTATTTAGTAAATCTTCGTAGCTTGCCCTATCCTCCAATTCTCCTGCTTCTCCCGATCTTCTAGGCCTTGGACCTCAGAAGGAAAAAAAGCAAAATTGTGCAGTCGGCTTGGGCTGAGCTGCCTTCATCCCCTGACATGTGCCCAGGGTGCCCTCTGGTGGCAGTCCCTAGCGGTATCAATTTTCCCAGGCTTGGTCCATCTGCGTCCATCTACTTTTGGGTGCCTGGCTGGCCATCAGGCTGGTTCACTGATGTCCAGCTGGCCAGTTCTTGTGCCACCCCACCTCCCCACAGAGAATTAGAAAACAGAGGAATCTTCCAGGGGAACTCCCACAACAAGGAGCTCTTAAGCATCTTTAAGTCCCTATTCCCAGGGACCTGGAGGCTCAACTCTCTGATAAGATTTACACCTCTTACTCATTCACTCAGTCAGCAGGTATTACCAAGCACTTAACTTGTGTTGGGTAGGCACTGAGGGTATAGCAATAAATGAGATAAAAGTCCTAACCTCTGGGAGCTCATATTCTATTTACTTCTCCCTAATTCCCAACTACTAGTCCATGGCCTTCATCAGAAAGGTTCTTGCATCAGAGTGTTGGGAGAGATTCTGAATTGGCCAGCCTAAGGTCCCTTCCTCCTCCTAGCTCAGGTTGGATCTCCCTAGGCTCTGGGTTCTCTGCCTTCCCCTCTCTTCATGTGCCTCATCTGGACTCTTGGCTTAGCCACCAGCCACATACCAGGGGTCTGCTTTCCAGAACTCGGACTATGGCTCCAGTTTGTGCACGGCAGTTCTCCTGGCCTAACAGGCTTTTCCCTGTACCATGGTCCTTGAATTTCCTCTAAACCTTGGTCCTTCACCATACACCCAGGGCTCAAACCAAAATTCTAGCTTTTCCTCCCACATCCCTCTTTCCCTCCCCCAGGAAATCTGACAGGGTGACCTGTCCCATCTACCTCAGAAACAGGTGCAGACTCTGTCCACTCCACAGCGACTACTCAGTTCCAGTCCCCATGGGCCACAGCTCTCTGTAATAACCTCCTAACTCATCCCATTTTCTCTCTTACCCCTTGACACTCTATTTTCCACACAGTAGGCAGAATGATTTCTACAATCATAGATCATGTCATTCCCCTGCTTAAAACCTTCAGTGGCTCCCCTCTCACCAAGAATAAAATTTCTCAACCTCTCATTCTAGCTTACTAAACTTTCCATGAGCTGAGCCATATCCTCCCTCTCTCCATCTCTCCAATTTCATTTCCAGCCCTCTCTCTCCAGCCCTTCTTCCTTGTCCTGGCACACAGTGGCCAAGTTCGTTCTTACCTTGGGGCTTTTACACTGGCCATTTCCTGAGCTTGAAATATTCTTGCTCTTTTAGATCTTTGCATGGTTGACTCATCATTTAGAGCTCAGCTTAAATGCCACCTCTCAGAGAACACCTGCCTAAAAGTCCCTCTGCCGCATCTTCCTACTGTGATTTTCTACACAGCACTGTTCACTAGTTAATGTCTTTTGATCATTTGCTCACTTAATTCTTTACTGTCTCCCTGAAGTAGAATATGACCTCCGTGAGAGCTTGTTCACATTGTATTCTCAGTACCAGCCACAGGGCTCAGGAATTATTTACTGAATTAATTAGTAAAAACTGATTCTAAGTGGATGCCTTCATTTCTTCTAGTGGGAAGAGAAGGGGGAAAAGGCAATTCTTGCACCCATACTGGAATCTATTGTCCAGGTCAGCAGCTCCCTGTGCCACCCCAGAGCTCCTCCAGGTCTTGGGGCTTTGTGTTCTCCACTGCAGCCCCCGGACCTCTGAGAGCAGGCCCTGGTGCCATGCTTTTCAGGTTCCAGGGCCAGGCTTAGCCCTTATCAAAGGCCTCAAGCAATCTACCTGCAGGAGTTGCCAGGCCCTGCTCAGAATCTTCAGGGTCAGGGAGGTTGATGCCCCAGTGCTGTCAGAATTGTGTCTTCACCTTCAACAGAAACTGGCCTCCCTAGAGGCCCCCACATGGACCATGCCTGGGGAGAGGAAAACAGAGGGGAGGGGACAGAGCATGTCCTCCAGTTCCGAGTGTGACGGGACTTTCTCTGGGGCTGCTCTAGGGCCTCACTGACTGTACTGCCCTGGAAGGGCCATGGCCCTCAGTGCTCACCTGAGGAAACAGTGTGAGGGGAGGAGAGCCTGGTATGGCAGCCCCAGAGAAATGATGTGCAGGTTGCTTTGCCAACGCTGACTAAGAAGTGGGCCTGGGCACTGGGTGTGCCTGAGGAGGAGGAAGGAGCATAGATGAGACCAGTGGAGGTGGTGGCGGAAGGGACTCCAGGGAACCAGTGTCCCCCTCCTCCACTCCATTCTCTCCCCACTCTACTCACACCATTGCTCTGTGGCCCCACGGCCCTGAATGAATCCTTATCTTATGCTCACTTTTGCTCCCCTGCAGCTAACTCCCGGAGCAAGGTCTGAGGGGGTGGGGTCTCTGAGAGTGTAATTTTTGGCATCTGCCCATAGGTGGGAGAGGGCTTTTGATTGGGTCTAGCATTGCAGGATGAATCTAGGTGTCTCCTTGGAAGAAGGTGGTGGGAAAAGGGGGTCCAGACTATACCCCAAGGCAGCGTCAGCAGTGGCCTCTCTCATGTCTACTCTACCAAGGCAGCAGATGGTGTCTGAGGCTGCAGACCAATGAACCAGAAGAGAAGATGAGCCTGAGGAGGTGGCCTCACACACACACACACACACACGCACATGCACCGCTGGACGCGAAGTGGTGCTCCTGAACAGAGATCATCAGCTCCAGACACTAGGGCCCATCCACCCACGAGATGGAGTGGAGATGAACTGCCCAGAGCCTACTGGCAGATTTGCTCTCCTCGAGCAGACCACACTGGTACCTTCAGTGGGAGAGAGAGCCAGCAGGAGTGGACAGAGGTGGGGCCAAAGGAGGAAGGCAGAGCCCCAGGGCTCTTGGGAAGTACTTGGGCCATGGCAGAAGAGTAGCAGAGCCCATTTTGAAAAGAGAAAGGGAGGCCCGTGAAGCCAAGGTGGATGGGCAGGGAGTCACAGCTCCCCAGAGATGGTGAGCCAGTATGTGCCACTATCCTTGCTTGCCATGGTCCCTGTAGGGAGAGGGCAGAGTCAGAATATTCCTTCAGTCCCCTGCTTCTTCTTTTAAAGACAGCCCACATTCCTCTGCCATGTGCTGTCACCCCTGGACAGACCACAGGCTCGGCCCCAGCTTTGCAAGCCCACCAAGCCTGGGAGAAAGGTCTGGGCTTTGCAGTGTGTGCGTGTGTGTGTGTGTGTGTGTGTGTGTGGTGTCCTCTCTCACCTTCCCTGCTAGAGTGGCCATTCTCTCAACTACTACCCCTCCCTACACTTCCTACAGCCATGTGTGATGTTGACAGTCACCCAAACACTGCCACTCCTCATCTCTTGAAGGAGCTACAGCCAGGCCGTTGTACCCAGCCACACTCCTACATTCTCCTAGTTCCTCTACTGACACACCTGTTCTCACAGACATTCACAGTCTTAGAGACAGTTTTTGTTCACAGTCCCATGCTCCTCTCCCTTGGGGTCTCCTTCTTGAGCTCTAACGACTCGTGCTAGGATGCTGAAGTGCTTGCTCACAGGCTGAGGGATCCCAGAATCCAGGGTCCTCGGGCAGAGGCCCCACAATCAGCCCATCCCTCCAGCCTGCTTTATTCAGGAGTGAGGCACAGTCCTGGCGGCTGACACCGCTGGCAGTGAAGATAACACAGGAACCTTCAGGGCTGAAGAAGGCCCCTCACTACTGCGGGCCCAGCCTCAGCTGCCCTGCCCCTAGTCAGACAGGAAGGGACCTCTGCCAGAAGGGACCATCTTAGCTGAAGTCAGAACCCTTCCTTTCCGCCCCCCAAATCCCAAAAGTCATGTTGGAGAAATGGGGGGGGGGCTTGTGCAGAAGGGGCGATAGAGGCCTTTCAAGGTGGGGTGCGCAGAAGGGAGCCAGTCCAGGCGGAAGTTCCCCTCCTCCTGATCCCAGAAGCCTTGCCGGTAGTCAGACCTCTCAGGGTGGATGCTTCTTCCTCCACAGGGCCCAAATGCTATGAGGGAGGAGAGGGTCAAGTTCCAAGGTTCAGTTTCATCAAGGCTGAGGTTAAGGTGAAGCAGGACAGGCTCTGCTCCCTTCTTTGGGGTATGAGCGCCCTCAGAGTTACCAGATTCTCCACTCCAGAAGTACCTGGGCTGGGACAGCTGAGGCCCGCGACCGTGCCCAGCACCAGACCTTTAAATGGCACTTGACGGAGAGAGCCAGAACAGGGGAGTCACGCCTGGGCCCTGGTGCTAGGAGACAGTCGCTCCCGGGACCCCTTCTTTGCGCGGGGCGTAGATCGCTGCGGGTGCAGGTGCGGGAGCGGGAGCGTCCAGGGCGAAGAGGCCGGGGCTGGAGCGGCCGGAGGACGCTGCGGAGGCGGCGGGGCTGAGCTGCACCGCAGTGGTGTCCTGAGCTGTGCGCTCGCTGCTCTCCATCTCCAGCGCCACCGGCCTGGCGCGCCGGACACCCTGGCCCGGGCCCGCCGCCTCCAAGGAGCGCGCGCGGGGAGCCAGGCCCCGGCGGCTACACAGGCAGCAGGCTGCGAAGAAGCCGAGCGCCAGCACCAGCAGCGCGGGCCCCACGACCAGCGGCGCGTTGTGCCCAGGCAGGAAAGAGGCGAAGGCGCCCACCAGCGTCACATTCACGCCCGCCAGCAGCACGCACAGACCGCAGGCACAGCACAGCGCGGGCGACGGCAGGCCGGGCAGCCAGCCCTGAGCCCGGACTGCGGGCGCCGGGGCCAGAGGCCCACCGCTCTTCTTTGGGGGCCTCATGGGCCTGCGCGCCCGTGGCACGCATCAAGCGCCCCGCTGCCTGGCCCCGGACAGCCCACAAGCCAGAGGCCAGCTCACGTGGTCCTGCGGGCACACAGAAAGAGAAAGCACATGGATCAGTAGGGCCTCTCAGCCTCCAGCCTGGGCTGGGTTCCGTGGCTACATTCAGGGTCTGGGAGTGCAGCGGTCCCCTAGGGCAGCTCCCCGCCTTGGCAGGGCCAACCCACTCCTATTGCAAAGTCTGCCTATTGTTCTCGCACCTGGAGTCCCATCCCACCTTCTCTAGTCATCCACCTCCCCACCTCCAGGAAACCTTCCTGGTTAAATAAGAGAGTGAATAGCTGTGAAGTGCTCAGCAGAGTGCTTATTAAATGATCCTCCTTGTATCATGCTCAGTAGACTCAACTAGAGGGCAGGTGGCAGCTCTTGGGTTTTAGACAACTCCAGCCCCCCAAGTGGAAGAAGTGGCCTGACAGTTCTCTGGCCTGGTCCCTCCTTGCTCAGATGAAGAAACCTACACTAGGCTCTGGGAGGCTTAGCAGTGACATTCATTTTCCTGAACATCAGATAAGGTCCTGGTGTGGACAGCTACACGAGAGTAAGGTGCTCCTGGTGATTCACATGTCCAGTGAGAGGGGGCAATTTGTACCTGGGCTTGGGGCCCTGGGCCCTTTCTGGGCTGGGCATTCTATTAGATTCCAGCCCTAGATCCATTCAACCATCCGGGATCCCACAGTTGGACCTGGGTTCATCCGCCAGATCACTGGATGCTAGAGTTCCTTTCTAAGATTCTCTAGGTGTATCTAGTTTGAGATCGATCTCTGGATGCCAGAATTCTGGAAATGCGCACAGAAGCAAGAGTGTAAATAGAGTCCAGGGATCTATGACTTCTACTTGAGATTTCTGTTCCATAACATGAAATCACAGGTACCAAGGCTTGGGAAGGCTGAGATCTTAGCTTCGAGCCATGGTAGAACTGGGAAACAATGTCAGAGAGCATTTTCGGTGGGAGAGGAGTAATCCGATGGAGGCACAGGTGGGAATATAGCATGCAGGATGAGGAGCAGGCAGGATGATGACTGGGGCTGGCCTTCAGCTCTGTGCTGAGTGTTATCACTTGTAATGCAGAGCTATGAACAAAACTTGCTTAAAGAGTGATAGTTAATTGCTTTAAGCTAAATAAAGTGCTTCAAACAGTGATTATTTAATAACCATTAACCATGTTCTTGTGCGATGGTTGACAGAGAAGAGACGAAATCTCAGATTTGAGAGGTTGGTCATGTTGGGTCTGGAAACAGAAGAGTTGGTCTGTCCCTCAAGTGCCAGAGTTTTGTTTTTATGCTGTCCAAAGCCTGAACACTCTAGGGTTGGAAAAAAATTGAGTGCTCGGTGAGTGAAAATAAGGGCTAGTATCAGGGAAAGGCAGTTCAGATTCTTTACTCTGGACACAGGTTGGTGTCAGCTTGGCCCAAGCAGCTCAGAGGCCATGGAAGGCCACTTCCATACCTGTCCAGATCTGATGACTCTCGAGTTCCCTCTCCTGGCACCACGCTGAGAGGTGGCAGTTCTACCAGGATTCATTCTAATTACACCAAGCTGGCATGAAATCAGAAATCTCCAAATTCGGGCAAAGACAGCACATGTTAACCCTTGAAGGGGATCCACAACCCAGATTCCTCAGGAAGCTCCACATGTGCACAAACCATTTACTCTCTTTAACCTATCACTGAGGGTTCTGCCAGGCAACAATAACAACTAAACAGATACAGCAGCTTACTGTTTACAGGGCACTTTTACATCTATGATATCACTGAATCCCTACAACTGCTTGAATGAGGCTCAGAGGAAAGTGGGGTGGGGTTCATCTGGTGGTTGCACTAAGAGGAAGTAGTAAAAACAAAGGGCAGCTTGAGACTGGAGTCAGAGAACAGATGATCGGGTTCACAGTGTGCCCATGGGAATCTTGCTTCATTTTCCAGAAAAGGGTTTGATCCTCAGGAGGGCCCGTGAGATTCCTAGGTCTTCCTATTTTGAATCCCTTTTCCCCTCATTTATTAATGCCAGACAAAACCTAGCAAAGGCAGTCTTCCTTCCTGTGGAGAAGCCTCTGGGGGTGTGTGTGGGTGTGTGTGTGTGTGTGTGTGTGTGTGTGTGTGTGTGTGTGTGTGTGTGTGTGTGTGATGGAGTCCGACCCTTCATCTCACTTTACACCACACTTGAAAACTGACAGTGGACAAAGATTAAGGAGGTCCTGGGGGGCTGGAGGATCCAAGGAGCTCATTTCTCTTCCCTTATAGGGAAATCTCTCTGTCTTTGGATTTCAGTTTTACTACCATATACTTAGTCATGTTTTTCTTTGTGTTTATTCTTCTTGGGGTTCCTGATGCTTCTGTGGTGTGTGGCTTCATGTCTTCCTCCAGTTGGATACATTTATGCCATTCTTTTTTTTCCCCATTCCCTCTCTCCTCTCCTTCTGGCACTGTAATCGCACATATGTTCAACCATTCCATCTTGTCCCACATGTCTCTTATATGCTATTCTGTATTTTCCAGCCTTTTTGCCTTCCTGTTTCAGCCTGGATATTTTTCTCCCAATTTAGCAGTCAGTCCCCTATTCCTTTTTTCACATGTGTCTTCCCGACTGTTAAGTCTATATATTGAGTTCTTAATCTGTTATAATTTTTCAGCTCTAGAATTTCCATCAATTATTTTTCATAGATTCTAGTTTTTTGTTGAAAGACTCCCTCTTTTACCTATTTTCTTGAAAACAGTAAACCCTTTAAAGTCTATGCCTGAAAATTCCAACATCTGGATCTCCTGTGAGTTTGCTTTTCTTGTCTATTTTTGGTCATTTGGTCTTATCTGCTGGGATGCCAGATATTTGTATCTGTTTCTGTGCTGGGCATTGAACCCAGGGCCTTGCTTGTGCTAAGCACATGCTCTACCATTGAGCTACACCTTCAGCCCCCACATTATTTATTTATTCTTGCATTGCTGGGAATTGGACTCAGGAGCTTGCACATGCTAGGCAGGTGCTCTACCACTGAACTATCTAGTGCTGAATGCCTGATGTCATGCATGAGAAATTGTAGACAGTTTAAGGCTCTAATCCAGACGATGTTGTTTCCTTCAGAGAAAACAATATCTTCTTCTCACAGGTAGCTGAAGAAGGGCAGATCACTTCAGTCCAATCTGGGATTGCACTGATTAGAAACTTGGTTCCAGTTTTCCTGAGACTACATTTGGTTAACTATTACTCATAGAGTATAGCCCTTTGGGCTACTCAACTAAACACTGGAGGAGGGCCGGGGGTGTAGCTCAGTGTTGGAACATTTGCTTAGCATGCTCCAGGTCCTGGTTTGATCCCTAGCACCACAAAAAATTGACAATAGAAACTGGAGGTGTCAAACAGGACCTCTCCACTCTGCAAATCCTTAATTCCAATTTTATCTCACCAATTCCATTTTCATGCTCTCTTTTTATTTATTTATTTATTTTGAGACAAGGTCTCACTTTGTAATTCAGGCTGCCCTTGAAGTCATTATGTAGCCCAGGCTGGCCTCAAACTTGAAGCAACCCTCCTGTCTCAGCCTCCTGCGTGCTGGGATTACAGGTGTGTGCCCGGCATCCATTTTCTCTTACAAACTGGAAAATAACTCTTCCTATTCCTCTTTTTTCTTTTTTCTGAGGCTCAAACCTAGGGCCTCCACATGCTGGGTAAGTGCTCTACCACTGAGCCACATTCCCATCCCCTAAACAGATTTCTTAAATGCTCAGTCCAACTTTTTTAGTTATGCTCAGTGGTGCGCTGTTCTGATAGAAGCTAGTCTACCTTAGAAACATGATTCTAGATGAGAATATGAAATTTCCACTTTCTGGTTGATAACTAACAGTTGTGCTATACAGAGCACTTTACAATAATATCTAATTTAATATTTCAACATAAGATTGAATATTACTGTTACATCCCCCTTTTATAGGTGAGGAAATTGAGGCACAGAAAGATTAAGTAAATTCACCTACAACCACTCAGTGGTAGTAGTAGTGCTAGGATTTGCTATATGGTGTCCTGACCCAGGAACCTGAGCTGCCAACCTAAGAAGGTGCTGAATAGATTTGCTAAATACATATTGGTTGAGTGACTAAAGCACCAGGCAAGGGCTCTTTCCCAGGATTTGTGGATAAGCTCCTGTAATTAGCATTTACACTGATCAAATGTTAACAGCAGAAGAGCACAGGGTATGTTTTTAACAGAAAGCAAATTCCTGCCTAGGGGCTGAGCTTCTACATGCTAATTGCCAATGAGTGATTCTTATCTGCTCCTGGGAGGCAGAGCTGACTCCATAAACAAAACCACAGGCAGAATCTCCATCCAGGCACAGAAAAAGCTAAGGGCAGGCGGGTGCTGGGCTTATTCCCAAAGTTGCCTCCACCCCAGGGTGGGAGGTGGACATGTGCAAACATGAAGTGTTGAGGTCATTTTGGGGTTGTAATTCAGTTGGCACCACCACTTCCTTTGGTGAACTATGGTCCTCCTGATGCCCCTGTTGCAGTGTTGGTCCATTGTTGTGGGACTTCTGGCCATGGAGTGTCTTTGGTGCTGTTCACTAAATCCTCTCCTGGCAGATTTGGGATTGGGTAGGGCTGTGTAACTAGTTCTGACTAATAAATTGTGACGAAAAACATTTCCAGCTGGAGTGCTGGATTACAAAGCAGGACCCTCCAAGGGGGGTTGAATTTAGGGCCTCACATATGCTACACTAGTACTGTTCTATCACTGAGCTAACATCCCCAGCCTCCACCAGCCCTTTCTAGTTCATTCCAAGCCAAGCCCTCAGGCCCAGCACCTGAGCAGTGAGAGAAGGTCATTGCTCTGCAATCTTGAATTGCCAGGATTAGAAGAACTTCACTTTCCTGAGTCCTCCAAGCTGCTGAGCCCAGGGGAAAGTCATGGAGGGAATCTGCACCAAGCCAAACAAGAACTAACCCCTAACCCACCCATCCCAGCCTCTGAACACTGCCATCAGCTGCCTATGACCCTGGCCAAGTAGCTGTCCCTCGCTGCTGGCCTGCATCTGGCCAGGAGGGCTTTGTGATTTTTAGGAGTGGAATCTAAAAGGAGTGTAGGGTAGGAACCAGCACTCAGGGTTAGGCCTCAGATGTCGAAGGTGTTGGATTTTGATCTGGCTGGGCAATTTGGAAGAGTTGGGGTCCCTCCCTGAATGTAAAGGGAGAAGTGTAACCAGGTTATTGTCACCAGACTGAAGTTTCTTGTCAGCCTGTGGCCTGACCCTCAGCTACCCAAGGTTCATGAAAGTGGAAATGGGAACTTATTAAAAAAAATGCTATCATATCAAAAGGTCTCATAAAGATAGCACACTGGTCTGTAATATGGAATATACATGCTCATTTTTCCAAATTCTTTGCTTTGGGCCAAGATTAAATTATTTCCCTGAGAAGTCACAGCCAAACAGGGGTTCTGATTGTGAGGAAGGGTTATGCACACTGAGCAGACTCTCTGCTAAGTTTTTCCCCTATGTTAACACATTTAATCTTCACCCCAACCCCGTGGGCTGTTGTAGCCTGTCCCCAGTCACAATGAGGAAGGGATGTGAAAGAGGTAAAGGGATGTCCCCCATTTACTTGGCTGTAATGAGGAAAGCTGGGGTTTGAACCTGTTCTGTTAGACTGAAGAGTTCATGTTTCTGCCTCACCAGAATTTCTGCTTACAGAAAGCGTAGAGATGTTTCATTAATTATTAAGAGCACGGTCACCGATTAATACTGTCCAGTCAGTCATCAGCAAGTGAGGGGGTAGGCCTCAGAAAGTGGAGGTAAGAGCCCCTGGGGCAGGCTGTGTCTGTCTAAAGGCCCTGCAGGTTACACTGCCCCACTCCCCCCTGACATAATGATAGGATATTTGTGCTGCACATAGAACAGCGTCCTGACTGGGGGCAGCTCAGATCTTTTGACCCCAGGTTCCTGCTCCAAGAGCCTAAGAACCTCTTTGCCAGAGACCTGGGGAAAGGAGACCCAGGAAAGGGGTCCTGCCCCTAAGTGTGCGTGCACACTGACCCTGGCCCATGGTCTCCATGTGAGTCCCAGTCCCTCAGTAGGAGCCCTTTGTCCCTCACTGAAACTCTCCTGTTCTGCCTTAGTCCCTGAAGTCTGAGCCCCCTCCTCTGGCCCCCCAGCCCTGTGCTCTCTATCCCTACCCTACCCCCATCCTCAGGGAACCTCTCACATCACCATTACTCGTTCCCACTGGGACTTACTCACTGCCCTGTATGCTCTCAGCTTCTGCCAACTGAATGCTGCCTCCTCAGAGTCCAAAGAGCCACCATCACCCTACCCCAGCAGTCCCTTCCTCACCCAGACACATGCAAGCCTACCACACATGTACACACACACATACGCACACACACACACATATGCACGCACACAGATTCCCCCTGCTAGAAACACGGTTTGAAGATGACGCTTGAAGGCCTAGCTTTCCACTTTCTGTGTCTGACTCCTGGGCCCCATCCTTCTCCTCCCTGACTGTGTGTGTGCCTGTGTGTACACACACCCTTCACGCACACTCAGGGACCAGACACACCCATAATACAAGCACAGCTGCAGTCCATACAGAGTTGCAGACACAGGCCGAATGCATAGACAGATAGACACTGCCAACTGCCTATCTGGTGGGGATGAGCTGCTGCCCAGCAAACAAGCTCTGGAGACTTCTTGCCTGGGCATGGGGAGGCTGGAGGGGAGGTGCTTGAGAGCAGCAGCCCCGGGAGAAGTAATGGGGGCAGGTGTTTTGTTTCAGCTCCTCTGAGGGTACCCTTCTACAGTGAGTCTTTGCATCTCCAGCTAGCAAGCACCTACTGTGCCCCTCAAGAGCTGTTTCACCATTGCTATTGGTAAAGTGGGAGTCCAGTCTAGGGCCAGGGATTTAGTTCAGTGGTTTACCGCCTGCTGTGCAAGCTCCAGGACCCGAGTTTGATCCCTGGGAGTCTGGTCTAGATGGTCTCTGCAGGCTCTGACTTCTACTGGGCTCCAGTGACACAGGGCTCTGCAGCCTTCTCTGTCGCAATCACAGTGCTACATCCATTAGACCAACTTCTGCACCCATCCGGGCCAAAGTGACCCCACTGCCTTGGGGTGTTCTGCTCCCTTCCTGATGCTCTCAGATTGGCCATTAGTCAGGGCCACATCTGTGGGAAGAATAGAATCTCTAGCCTAAGCCTGGGTCTTAGCCTCCTTCCCTAGCAACTCAGGGGCCGGGGGTGGGGGCAGGAGGGATGGGGCCAAACTCCTGGAGTAGAACTGCTCTTCCTGTCCACCTCCTTCCAAGGCTTTGGGACTCACTGTTTTCCCCTCCAGCCTAAGTCTTACCTTTCCAGAGGGGCCACAGGATCATGTGTACAATCACTTGGCTCTCTGCCTCTTAGTTCCTTGATGTCCCATCTCCAATGCCCAGTTCCTCCATTCTACCCCAGCTGCCACCCCTCTGCAGGCCCGCACCTTATCGTCCTTGTTGTCAGCCTGAATCAGTCCACTTCTGACAAACTGGGACGTCTGGCTCTCAACTATGCCCCCACTACTCCCTCCATACACACCCGGACAGCACCTAGTACCATCATTTGAGTATGGTTTGTTCCCTCTGAAACTCAGTGGAAATCTGATTTCACTGTGGCAGTGTGGCAGGAACTTTAATAGGTGATCAGGTCATGAAGAGGTGTTAATGCTTTTCTCATGGGACAGGGTTAACTCTTGTAGTGGTGAGTTCTTGCTCTTGCGGGACTGGACTAGTCACTATGGAGCAGGTTGTGATACACCGAGCTTGCTTCTTGTATTTTGTCTCTTTTGCATGTACCTGATTGCCCTTCTGCTTTCTGAGTTAAAGCAGCACAAAGCTGTCACCAGAAGACAGACAAATGCCAGAACCCTGCTGTTAACTTTTCCAGTCTTCAGAACAGTGAGCTAAACAAACTTCTTTGTTTTATAATTTATCCAGTCTCAGGTATTCTGTTGTAGCAATAGAAAATGGGTTAAGACATAAGCCTTCTATATATACTGACTCACATAAGTCCACGACAACTCTAAGAGGTAGGCACTATTGTCATCCCTATTTGTCATTGTCATCCCTAGGGAAACAGAGGCTTGGAAAGGTTAAATTATTTGCCCACAGTCACAGACATGGTGGTAATACATGGCAGAGGCAAACCCAGCTCCAGGTGTGCTGAGTCTGTGCTCTTTATCAGCATTGCACACCACCCTCTGCTGAGACTCTTTTCTGATCTCATTCACCTGAGATCCACACTGACTTCAGTTACTATCTTGTCACTTATCACGTCCCTTTGGCCTTCTGCTAAAGATGCCCAAGCAAAGACTCAACCTGGCCTCAGTCAAGCCTTCTGCCTCCCCAAGTCTATACTTGACCTGCCGAGTTTAGCCAGAGAAGAAACCACACTGGGCAGCATGGCCCCTCTGTTTGTCTGCAGCTCTGGCTTCAGGTGGGCCCTTAAGCCTCCTGGGAAACCTCCCCTTCCTGTGCTCACCAATGCCCTCAGCAGACTGCACCTCCTCTCAGATGCTCCCAAGCCTGTCCCATCCTAAAACTCTCCTTCAACCCCACAGAGGTCTACAGCTAACAGTCTCTCCTCGTCTGTCTGTCTGCCTTTCTCTCTGTCCTTTTCCTCCCTCCCCCACTCCTCTCTCCTTTCCTCTCTCCCTCCTTCCCTTCCTTCTTTTTTCTGTTTAGTTTTTGGCACTGGGGATTGAACCCAGGGCCTTTGCACTGAGCTAGATCACTAGCCCTTTTTGTTTATGTTTTGAGACAGGATCTCACTAACTTGACTAGGCTGGGCTCAAACCTGCAACCCTCCTGCTTCAGCCTCCCAAGCCTCTGGGATGACAGGTGCTCACCACTATGCCTGGCTCTCTCCCCTTCTTGAAAGCACTGCCCCTTGTGTACACTTCACCTCCTTCTCAATCATCCTCCACTGCAGTCTGCTTTCAATCCCATCGTGCTCCCCGCTCTGCATTCACCAAGGCCACTGGCCCTCTTGTTGTTGCCCAGTTCAATGAACTCTGCTCAGCCCGTGACTTTAGCTTTGGCCTGCTGAGCCCCACTTCCTGGAAATACTGTCTCTGAGTTAGAGGTTCCTTCAATGTCATCATCTCCTACAAAACCCACAGCCTTGGCCAGCCCTGGTCCCCTCTTCTCTCACAGGCTCCCCACAACCCATTTCCAGCCCATCTCAGAGTCCTGCAGATCCTCCTGCCAAAGGTTTCTCTAGTCCAACCTTCCTGCTGCTCCTGCCCTGTCCTTGACCCCCAGTGCAGCTGCCCTGGCTCTGGCTCCACCAGGCAGCCCCCCTGATTCTGCTTGGGGGTGTGGGGGTGAGCTCACCAGCTGTGGTGAGCAGCACTGGCCAGGTGTGGCCCATTGCGCACTGCAGGTGTGGTGGGAACGCAGCTCCCAGTGCCTGAGCCTGGGTCTGCTTTATCTTCAGCTGGCTGAGCTCCACCTGCCAGTATAGCCTGGAAACTGCTCTGCTTTTTTCTTTCAGTCTTGTAACTTCCCGACTCAAGGCGCCCAAACCTCTGACTCCCTTTGGACACCCTGATGTGATTCAGGGTCCAGGTCTGCATCCCCTGATTGGCACAGCTTGCTGCTGTGTCCCTAGGGCCGCCCCTGCCTCTTAAATAGTGAAGGGGGGCATCAGTCAGAGGGGCCAGCCATGTCTGCTGTTTTCCTGGCTTCTCTTTTCCCTTGGATTTGAAGTTGTCTGTTGCCCACTTCCCTCTGCTTTCTGGCTCACTTTGGGCCTAGGGGAGGCTGTGGAGGGCAGATTCCACTGAGTTAAGAGGGGAGAGATCAGGGCACGGCTGAGAGGGCCCAAGGCAGCCAGTACACCGGCGTGTCTCCCCTTCTCCTGGGTCTCTCTTTGTCTTTCTCACCTCTTTTTTCGCAAGGGGGTCGGTCTGACACTTGTCTGGCACTAACACCCGCCGCCCTACCCCTAGCTCAGGGCTTCACTCCTTAAGCGGCCCCTCCTCAAGCCCTCCACCTCCCCGCAGCCTCCCCCAACTCTTGTACCCTTGACTTGCCTGAGGGGGTGCGTGGACGCTCCCTGCGGTCCAACCCGGCTCCCCTGAGCGCAGGGCGGCCGGCCGCGGCGCGCCGCGTGTCCACAGTGTCCACAGCGTCCACAGCCCGCGGACTTCGAGGAGCTGGGCCGGGAGCGCGGCGCGGCGGGGTGGGCCCCGGCCGGGCCGTGTGCAGAGCCCGGATCAGAGCTGGGAGAGGGGCTCCGGGTGAGTGGGCGCCGCTTCGCTCCGCCAGCTCCCCGAGCGGCTCCCGAGGTGGCGGTGGCGGTGGCGGGTAGGAGGGGTGAGCGCGCGGGCCCCGCGTCTCCCGCTCTCCCAGCGCCCGCTGCCCACCACGGCCCGGTGCCCAAAAGGTGCCTCCCGCCCCCAGCTCGCGCCGTCCGCCGTCCTGGTCCCCTTGGCTCCTCTGTGTTCCGCGGTTTGCCAGCTCCCCAGCAAATAACTCCTGCCCGCCCACACGGCCTCGGCTGCGGCTGCACTCCGCCGGAGCTCGGCCTGGGCAGAGCCCAACTCGAGCCGTGCCGGGGGCTACAGGTGGTACTGGTCCGGCCTTCAGCTTCCTTCGATTCCCAGCCCGCCCTGGAGGGACCTGGCGCTGTGTGGGCAGGGAGAGTTTTCCAAGGTTGGGGCTTGTTGTAAGAGCCCCTTCCTCAATCAACCTCCGCCAATCCTGCAACCTAGAAAGGGGTGTGGCCATGAGCCCCTGTGGGGATGACTCTATCTCCCGGCGGGATTTGTGGGGGGAGCTTGTGAGCATGCAGCAGCAAGCATTGGTGAGGGGTAGGACGGTGTGCTGGACAGGCTGCGTTGCAGGGAAGCCTAGCGGGTAGGGACGAGTGTGAGGTGCTGGCTTCCAGGCGGAGGAGTTCGGCTGGGACGGTCTTTCAGCCCACCTCCTCTCATTCAGCCACGCATCGATTTATAGACCCAATTTAGGTGTCCCTTTGACAGGCGCCTTTCCTCCTGAGTGGCCCTGAGGGTGTGCTGCAGGCAGCTTCCATCTGCACATCAAGGCCCTCCATTTCTTGCCCCTTGTCCCAGCTGGAGGAACCTTTATCTTTGTCACCTTCTCATCGCTGGGTGAAATACCTGACACCTACAATTTGAAGGAGGAGAGCTTTATTTGGCTCAGAGTTCAGAAGTTACAATCTGTGTTTCAAGGCTTAAATACAGAAACGTCGAGATGGAAGGGTCTGGGCGGCTGAAAGCCTGGCGGAGACTGGAGACCAGGAAGCAGAGAGTGAAGGGAGGAGCTCCGCAGGAGGGAGAGGCACCCTTCCCAGTCACACCCCCAGTGACTGCTTCTTCCTATCGATCCTGACTCCTAACAGCAAATCAGCTAGGTTGCCTTCCAAAAGCCCAGCCCGAGAGCACATGAGGCCTTTGTGGGACATTCACCATCTAAACCACAGCAGTCCTCCTACAGTCTGGTCCAGCAGAGATGTGACTCCAAGGGGCTGCCTGGACCAAGCACTCTCCACATCGAGTCTGCGGTTGTGTTCCCAGCACCCAGCCTAGGGCCCAGTAGGCGCAGCCCAACCCAGGTGTCAGATCATGGTTCCTGGACAGAACCGATCTCCTCTACTGAACAGACTGCTGGAAGTCCCTGTCCATATACCGTGTCCATGCTGGGACATTGGAGGGTTTTACAGCCACTCTACTGTACCAGCCCCACCAGGTTGCCCCCACCTCCCCTCTTCTCCAAACCTGATGGGGAGAGAAGGCAGGGCTCTCACATGGCCCACTCTGTGATGCGGGGTGGTCAGTCTCAGGGTGGAGATACTCTTGGGGAGAGTGTGTCTGGATATTCACCGGCACTGCGGGGAAGCGTGTTTCAGAAATCCACAACAGGGAAGAGAGAGGACCACCCCCCAAGAATTCCACTTCAAGGGTCCTTTTAACCCAGTTCTTCCTCAATGAATGAAGCTCTTGCTATCTTATATGATCACTCCTTAATTTATTTTTTTCTTATTTTATGTTTTAATTTTGAGACAAGGTCTTGCTAAGTTGCCCAGGCTGGACCTGAACTTGTGATCCTCCTGCTTCTGCTTCCCAGAGTGCTGGATTTCAGAGGTGTACCACCATTCTGGGCTCATTCTTTAATTTATTTCACCCTGATCCCCAGCACCTCTGTATACCTGGCCCATCAAGCCATTGGGGATACCATCGTCCTGCCTTGGGGAGATCATGGCTGAGAGGGGCTGATGGGGGGTCCCACCCGGGGGACCCACCCTCCCCACAGCTCAGGCTCACATTCTCCACTCCCACCTCCTCCACCCTTGAGTGTCTCTTTGGGGTACTGAGGTAAGGACTGAAGGTGAATGGGAGGAAGGGTTTCCTTACTGATCAGGAGGAGCCTGAGTTATTTGCTCATGATATACTGTTGAAGAAAAGGAGGAGGGAAAGGAGAAGCGACAGACAGCAGGCACAAAGGAGGCGGAGAGGAGGGGGTTAAGAGAGAGAGGATGCTGACTCCCTTAGGCTAGAGGAACCAATCCTCTATGCTGGCCAGCACTTGTGAAATTCAGTCCCTTCTCAATGGCTCCCTCTGTGGTCAGGGAGTTAAGTCTTGTGGCCTATGTGGAGGACAGAGCCTTGGGTGCAGAGAGAGAGAGAGGAGACCTGAATGCAAGGCCTGGCTTCATGACTTGCCCTGGGGGACAGGACCAGTGCTTACTCCTGAGGGGTCTCCGCTTTCCCATTTGTACAATGAGATGTGCTCTGCCACTTTTGGTTTGGTTTTTCAGCAGGCAGCGATAATGAAATGAACTTGGAGCATTCTCTAGAACAAAGGCTTTGGAGGGCTTTTTTTTTTTTTTTGGTACCAGGGATCGAACTTGGGTCCTTCCGCTTGGGAGGCAGGCACCAGAACCACTGAGCTACATCCCTTGGGTTTGGTTTTTCAACATTCACGAGGTGCCTTCTGTGTGCCTAACCCTCAGCTCCCACTCTGAAGGCAGGGTGGGGTGGTAAATAGACCAGAGACATTCAGAGGGAAGCTCAAGGGCTGTGGGAGCTCAGTGAAGTCTGGGGATGCTTCCAAGAAGAAGAGTCATCTTCATTGATCCTGGAAGAATGAGACTATTCTAGCTTGTCTTCTGTCAAACCATGACAGAGGCCACATGGAGCAGATGTCTCTATAGGGCCCAAGCAGTGTTGTGAAAGCCAAGCAACACCTAGAAGTGCAGGAGAGGAGCAAGGAGCACTTGGGCCTCTATGCTCCAAGCCCTGTGATAGTGCCCTGTGTGACTTTCAAGAAAAGCCTAGGGGATTACCTTCCCTCTGAACTTAAGCGTTGACACCCGCCAAGTGTCCTGAGCCCTCACTGTGTGTCCTGTCCTGTACTAGGACTGGAAAAGGGACAACATTCAGTAGACAATCATTATGTTTAGACATAATAATTGCTTTGTGAAAAAGACTTTGAGCCTACCTGCAGGTATCAAGAGAGAGGGCGACACAGGCTGGTGGAAGGGATGAAGAGTAGGTGTGGCTAGGGGCTTTGAGTAGGGGGGGAGGCTGATAGGCAGTGGGAACAGGGAGCACTGCAGGATAAAGCCAAGGCCCCAAAGCAGCAAGTATTTAGCTTATGAAGGAGTGGCGGGAGGCTGGGAGAGAGGAGCCTCAGCGTGCAAAGCCCTGAGTGGTAGAGTCAAACAGCAAGAATCCCAGGACAGGGCTCAGCTGGGGTGTCGCCTGCCTTCTCTGATCCCATGCTAGGTCAGTGGCTCACCTTGATTCCTGTCATAGTGGTGATCATTCTGCTTGTGTCTGTCCCTCCTTGAGTCCCTCTCTTCCAAGCATGAGCATAGCTCCTGTGATTCACCACTCAAGGCCTATCCCTGAGGAATTGCCCAGGATTTGCCATTTTGAAAGGAATCTGGTCTCATTCCTACCATCTAGCTTCAAAAACACAGAGCCAGGCTGTGGGGGCTAAAGGGTTCAGCGGGGGGCCCAGTGTGTGGTTCCTCTGGGCCTGTGGTTAGCTTTGGTGGCCAGAATGACGCAAGGGACTGGGACCTCTCTGGGGTTGGGGTTCTGGGCCTCAAATTCCAGAGGAATCAATCAGGGGATCAAAAAGGGAGCAAAGCTGAGCTGAAGTCCAGAAGGAAAAGCCAAGTGATGAGAGAAAAATGAGGGAGCCCCATGGGACCTGTAGCAAGGCCGTGGAATCTGTTCTGAAGAGCCTTGGCTGGAGGCAAATGCAGGTCTGGTGTCTCCATCTCTGGCTTGGATCTTCCAGCTTGGACCCAAGAGGGCTCTGAGACAGGGGTAGCAGGCAGGAAGGGTGGACAGGGCAGGCGCAGCCCCTTAGCTTTCCTCAGTTCCCCGGGCTCCTGGCTTCAACTTCTCCAAGGTCCTGCTCACAGTGGACAGGCTGCTGCGGGCTCCTGGGGGAGAGAGCAGGACACGTGCTGCCTGGGGACAGAGCCCCACGGAGCAGTTGGGGGCAGAGGAACTCAGAAGGACCCTGGATCAGTGCCCAGTGACCTGAGGGCAGAGCTGGGATAGATGGGGAGAGGTGAGTCCCAGGGAGCAGTTTCAGCTCAGCAAGGACAAGATGGCCCATCAAGAAAAGCAAAGCACAGTGTGGGAGAGGGAGGATGCTGGAGCTGCTGGTAGCTTGAGTGCGGGTTCCACACTCCCTAGCTGTGATCTTGGGCCTGTCACTTGATTTCCCTGTGCCTCTTGCCCCTTACAGAAACTGAAGCTCATTACAGTAGCTCCCTCACGTGGTGGTTGTGAGAATTAAACAAGTTAATGTATGTAAAGTGCTCTGGAAGTGTCTGGATGGGACCTTCTGCTGAGTATATACTGTGGCAGAATCTGCAGGGTTGGGGCCACTCCTGCCCTGGGATTTTCCAGTGTGTGGGGGATGGGATGGGAGGGGAAGGAAAATGCCTGGTTTCAGGTATCAGCTCTGAGGGTTGGATTCCACCACGGAAAGGGGAGTGGGGAAAATAAGCTAGGGCAATGCAACCTGAGGGAGGGCAAGAGACAGTGAGGAGCCTCCTTGCCCCAGTGTGGAGCCCCAAGGACAAACAAGATGATGCCAGCTCAACTTGGAACAAGAAGGGTTTGACTGGACATAGGGAAGAACTAGCCAGTGATGCGGCTTCTCTGGCTGGGGAGGTCCCTCTGCATGGCCCCCAGAGGTTCTCCTTGTGGGGCCCCACACGGCTGCCCAACCAAGGAAGAGAGATGAAAGATGGACTCCAGAATTTCAGGAACTTACAACTTACCTTCTTTATTGCCATTGGTGTTGGATCTTCCCTCTCCATGGTCTGGCCCTGGGTTAGGGTGGATTCTCAGGCCCCCTGCAGGATGAGACCCCTGGTTGCTGAGCCATTCCCAAATCAAGCCCAGCTTGGCAAAGAAAGTCCTTCCTGCTGTCGAATCTCCCTTCCTGCTGCTGTCTTTTTCCACCACATTCCTTTAAGTCTACCACATGATCTGGGCTGATTTGGGGAGGGCCAGAAGAAACAAGTTCTTGAAGGAAATGGCAAAATTTTAAGGAGGCTGGGGTCCTGGGGAGCACTAGGAACAAGCAAAGCTCTTTAGGATTGAAGGAGTTTGGAGGCTGTATGTGGGTTGCTGAGATGAGGTGGGAGCTATTCAGGCATCTTGGGGTGCTAGGGGAGATAGAGGGTCTTTATGGGGTCTTAAGTCTGAGAGGGGGTTATCTGGAGATGAAGGAGGCTGTGGAGGAATGGAATAGCTCTCAAGGAAGATGGGCTCCCTACGTTCCGACAGCTTTGCTGTAGGCAACAGGCTGGATTCTGCTGCACTGTAGTCATGGCGACGCCTGCACAGTACACATGCACAGTAACTCTGCCACACATGTCAAGAGCAGTCTCACACATGATTCACTTAGCACACAGTCACACTTATACACAAAGGGTCTTGCACAGTCCTTGGCAGAGGGTTCTGCTGGGGTTCAGGGAGACAACTCACCTATCGAAGGCAGAATGTGGTCCAGGTTGAACCGAGCCTTCAGGAAGGGGTAGGCAAAGATGAGGAGACCTGAGAAGAGAAACACAAAGGGCTTCTGTGATGGGGAAAGGACCTGGTTAGTGTGAGGTGCAGGGGCTGTGGGTGGGCTGTGAGTCTGGAAAGTAATTTATGAGGGTGATCTGGGTGTGCATGGGAAGAGCCCAAGTGTGCAGGATTGGAACTGTGGGTGTGTAAACGGGAGCCAGTGAGTGCATGCATGGGGCAGCTCCCCAACACCCAAGCCTGGGTTGGGGGGCAAGGCTTATCTGGGGCAAGGGCTACAGACTGTAAAGGGCACAGGCTCTTGGGTCCACCCAGCCCAGGTAAAGAGGAGGTTGGCTTTCTTGTTTCTTAGCTGGCTGGAATCAGGCCTGGCTGATACCAACACCACATCTCCCTTCTCCCCTAGGACCCAGGGCTGGAATCAGGGGCTCCTCTGCATGCTCCTCCCTATCCCCTCCTGGAGGGGCAGAGTGGGTTCTGCCCTGCCTAATCCTGCTCCTCCTGAGACCAACTACTTGTGCCAGAATTCTGGGTACAGATGCCTAGAGCCGCCAGCTTAGGGCTCCATGTTCTGCTTTTGGCCCAGGGTGATGGGGTGGGGTGAAAGATGACATTCAGTGTCACTCTGGGGATGTCAGTGGGCCTGGCTCAGACAGACAGATGGACAGTGCTACTGCCGAGACAAAGAAAAGGAAACACTTTATCTTAGCTGTGCTGATTTGCTTATCCCCACCAACCCACCGCAAACAGGCGGATGAATCCTGCCTCTAATCAGGACAAACCCAAGAGCCTGGGGCTTGGGGTTGTGGAGCCCGACATAGGTAGCCAGAAAGGAGTGTGACAACAAGCCCTCACCCCTAGTCCCCTCAACTGGGGGTCCCACCTCACTTCTCTCCTTCCATACCCTGGATGGCTACCTTGCACACACTTTTAGCTTCCATTCTCCCCAGCCAATTCCTGTGGATCCAGCTCACCCCACCATTTCTTGCTCACCTGAGCAGGTCCCCATTCCCCACCAGAATCTCCTCCTCCCTACCCCAACCTAGCCCTGCTCACCCAGCCCGGCAGCACCAAGGAAGATACCGCCCACAGCAGCTGCGGCCTTGGACACGGAAACGCCGATGATGATGCTGCCGGCCACCAGGCCGAGGGCCACACAGGCCAGCTGCAGACAGTGGAAGTCTCTGCTGTTGATGGGGATGTCCATGCAGACCTACCCAGGGCACTGCCTCTACCCAGTCCTGGAGGTCTCTGTCCCCTTGTTGAAGTTCCACCCTCAGGGTGGGAGTTTCTGGGCAAGATTTTAAGAGTCTAGGTAGGTAACCTCTGGATTTATCCACAACCTTATCCTACAGCTCTTCTAGGGGTTCCCAGCTCCACCTTGACCTGGATATCCCAGCTCACTCTTAGTCCCCCAAAGAGTACTGGAGCTGGAGGCCACTCTTGGGACTTCTGCCTGGCCAGATTTCTACTTCGGCTGCCAGAGTTCTAGGGAGCTGAGCCTGCCCCATGGGATCCTCCTTTCTTTCCAGGACTGGGAACTGCCTTGCCCAGGACATCCTGCCCTAGCTTTCTGGAGCCTGCTCAATTGCCACTGAGCCTAGGCCTATTAAAGTTTAAAGCAATGAGAGGTGGGGTAGGGTGCTGGTCCAGTGGACACACATTCCTCTGAGATGCAGGCAGCAGGAGGAGCTGAGTTATTCATGAGGTTGCAATGTGAGCTACTGCCTGGGTCCTGGAGGCCCAGTGGGCAGTCACTGGAGGTTCTGCTGTTGGTTCCCAAGCAAGAAGAATGAGCTGGTAGCTTCACATGGGGGTCAGAGGTCAGGGATGTGAGGGGATTCCCTGGTTACATGCTCACTCTGCTTCCTCTGCCATTTGGCCTGGAGGTGCACCTGAGGCTCCTATTTGGAGACCCAGAGACAGAGACATGGAAGAAGATCTAGAGCTAGATCTAGGGCTCAGGAGACAGGAACTGTGAGTGAGTCAGAAGGAGGAGACAGGGCAGTAACCCTCCAAGTCCACACTACTCTGTCCCCTTCATCCTGTCAATCTTTAGGGTCCCAGGCAGGGTTGAGGGGTCATAGTTTGAGGATTGACTTAGGGGACCCCTTTCTCAGGAAGAGTTGGTACTCACCCCCTTTAGTGAGCCCTTCCTGCTTCCCCTGGCTGGGAGTGGACAGGGAGCAGCAGTGGTAGTGGTGGGTAAGGGGTAAGGGTCAGGAGAGGAACTGAAGGGGGTGCTGGGTGTCATCAGACAGGAATAGGAGGCTGGGACACTTTGCAGCCTACCGGGCTCAGTAGCTCCACCCAGCCTGACTGACCTACTTGCAGGATTGGCCAACCTGAGCCTGGGCAGCAGTAACCTAACCCAGCCCTGATCCTAGAGCCCTGCGCCTGCCCCCAGCCTCTAATTCTAGCCTTCTTCATTCTCTGGCCCTTTATGGATCAGGGCCTCCACTGCTCGAGAACACCGCCTGCCCCTCACCTGGGCACATCCCCAGGTCCTATTACTCTGCTTGGAGTCTGGTCACTGGCCCTATGGGCCTCTTTTTGGCTGTCCCCTCTCTTCCTATCATGTCTGCAGTTTCAGCCAGACTCAAGGTCTCTTGCCTCCACAGCTGCCCCCCTTCTCCCCAGTCCTGCCCTCCCTCTACTGAGCCTGTCTGCCCCCTACTGGCTGGAACAGCCCCCTGTCTCCAGAAGGGCCTGCATGGCCAGCAGCCTCTGTGCAGCCCTCTCCACACCTGGGCCAGTGGGTGGCCCACCACCTGAAGGGCCCACTTTCTGTCGTTGACCTCTCTGCTTTCCACAGGATGCCATGGCCCGAGGGATTTGGCTCTCTGACATGTCCCTTTGGGACACAGGTGAGAGTTCAGGGAGAAGGTTTGGACTGCATGACTACCTTGGGTCAGCAAAAAGGAGAGGCATGGGCAGGAGGGAAACTGTTTATTACCAACAGTCTTCCCTTGATGTGGAGAGGGGGCTTAAGAAGGCCCCAGGGTCACCTGATGGGAGCTTCAGCTGTAGGAAGGCACCATCAGGAAGCCAGAAAGGAGGAAGCCAGAGAGGAGGAAGCCACAGGGCATGGATGGGCCCTCAGGACCCCATAAAGAGGAAGGCCTTGGAGCCAGCTGTTCCCTAGTCTCCACTGCCCCATCAATATACCCTGTGCCTCCTGTCAAGACAAGGTCTGGTTATTTCTCTAATTGGGCATCAAATGACAGCTCATGTGTCTCTCACATGTAACTGATCCCTGACTTACTCATTTTAGAAGAAGCCACCAAAGTAAGTGTCCATGTAAATGCATCTCTCAGAGGTCCTCCTTTGGGAATCTGAGCACCCTCCATAAAGCCCTGACCCCCAACTCCTTTGAGTTCACATCGCTCCAAGGCCAAGTCTCCTGTGCAAGACAGCAAGACAGAACCCCCTGGGCCATGCTCCTCACTGCACCCTGGGCACCGGGGCTGCAGTGCAGGGGCAGGGACAGGGATGTCTGTGCACCATGAGTGTCAGTCAGATTTCAGAGCACCCTGACCTCCCCAAACTGGAGACCAAATTCCAATTCAGAAATTTTCTTCAATACTGTAAATCCCTTGGGGCAAAGAAAGAGTTCAGGGCGGAATGCAGAGGACCAACACTTGAAGCCAATATCAGTTATCATGTCTGAACTTCAGACATCCTAGCTTTGTCTTTGAATACATGGGGAAACAAAGATTTAGGAAGGGAGAAGATCACTTCTCGGCCTTTTGGCTAAGATCAAGTGTAGGAAAGCAGAGGAATTTCCCCAGAGCCTCAGTAGAACCTGTGCACCTGGGCTTCTGCTCAGCTGGGAAGTTCTCTAGCGTGTCTCTCTCCTGAATTTCTACAGTGTGCGGTAAGAGGAATTGGCAGCTCTACTGTGTTAGTCCATTTTCTGTTGTTGTAACAAAATACCTGAGGCTGGATACTTTACAAAGAGAAGAGGTTTATTTAGCTTGCAGTTTTGGGGTCTGAAAGTCCAAAATTGGATAACTTTTTCCATTTGGCTTCTGTTAAGGGCCTCGTGGGGATGATATCACATTGGGAGAAGCATGTCCGAGAGCAAGAGAGCACATGGTGAGATAAGAAGTCAGGAAGCAGAGGAGAAGCTGGTCTTGCTCTATAACAACCTACTTCACAAGAACTCACTAATTCAAGGTCAGCATTAATTCTTTCCAAGGGCGGTATCTCCAGTGACCCATTACCATATGCTGGACCCCACTTCCTACCCCCTCCTAACACTGCCACATTGAGGACCCAAGTGCTAATACACGAACCCTTGGGGAACGCACTCGAACCATATCCAAGCCATAGCGTCCAGCCTGAGAGAGGGAAACTGGTCAAAAGAACTAGTCCAGGTGTGCGTCTTCCTCTGAACAGGAAACATCATGAAGGGCTCCTGAACCAGCTGTGATGCCTGCTCCTCCACTGATCGCTAATGTAGAGAGGAAGCTTGCCAATTCTTTCATTATGGGCTATGTAATCCATGAAAAAAAAATATCTTGGTCCCTGGGTGATAGGGCTCAAAGTAACAGTTGAGTGTGCCCAAGCAGCCCAAGCGTCAGAGCCCTCCTCCAGGGAGCCTGGTCCTCCTGGAGCCACAGTGCTCAGAATCTCTCCTCATCTCCTGGTGAGGCAAGCTTTCCTTTGCAGAAGCACCAAGGCCAAGTGTGGCGTGAGGATGGGGAGGCAGAGTGGGAGAACAAGCTGCAGCTTGGTTTGGTTCTGCTTATTTCCCTTGAGGGGTAAGAACCAGGGAAAAGAGCATGATTAATTCACCAGTCCCTCAGGGGACAGGCAGCTTTCCTGGGCCATTCAGAAGCTGAAGTCAGGAAGTGGCTTCCAAGGTAACTGCTTCCATGGCAACAAGAGTATCAGCCTTGGGGGGACCTTGCTCCTGAGCCCCCTCCAGACCTGAAGCAGCTGGAGCAGTTGGCATGGGACCAAGGCAGTGCTGTTTGTGGAGTTGGGTCTGGTGAGGGGCAGTGGGCCAGGAGGGAGGCGGGGCCCAGTACTCAGGCAGCTGGACACATGGAGGCAGAGAGACTTGATTGCCCCCTTGTCCTCAGGGTTTTGATTGAACCAGGACCGGGGCTGAGGCCGAGGGGTGCTAAGCGGAATTGAGAAATGAGGCCTGAGATGTGAGACACTCCAGCCGCTGGGACCAGGCCTCTCCTAAGGCTCAGCCCAGTGTGACCCCTGGATCTGGGGAACTGGCTTCCACCACTGCAAGTCCCATGGCTGGATAGGGCTCTCCATCCCAGAGCCTTCCTCAATGCATCTGTCCTATCTGCTTCTGCCAGGTCTCCTAGGGTTCCATGTGGATAGTGGCAGAGGAAGGACTAGAATCCAAGGCCTTTGGCCCCCCACCCCTAGGTTCTTTCCCTGGCACCACAGCTGCCTCTCTTGGACAAGGTACTCAAGCCCGAAGAGGCAGAGCAGCCTGTCAGCAAGAGGATGCCACAGAGGGCCCGAGGCCTGGCTCATCTCAAAATGGCTTCCACAAGCCCTTCCACAGTGGGCTCCCTGAGTTAAAGGAAAGGGGAAGTTCATCACTGGAACTGTGGGTTGAATAATTCTGCCCCAGGAGACAACAACAAACAGAACTAAAACTAGACTAGCTGACATGTATGGAGCATTTAACCGTGGAACTCCTCTTAACGTTTTATACTTACTACTTTGTAACTTTCACAGGAGCACCATGAACTTAGTGCTTTCATCCCTATTTACAGCTGAAGAAACTTTCAGAGACTAAGAAACTTGCCCAAGGCCCAAAGCCAGTAAGCTGCTGATCTGAGATTTGAACCTAGGCAGCATTCCCAGCTATATACAGTCCTGGGCAAATGATTTTTCCTTTCTTGGCTTAGTTTTTCATGTAAAGTGGGGGAAAAAAATAATAGTACCAAACTCTTGGGACTGCTGTTAAGAAATAGTCTGTAAACGTAGAAAGCATGGTTGCTTAGTGCACACCAATGCTAGCAAAACCAAAGTGGGTATGGTAGCACTTAAGCAGAGCCATGGATACAACAGGGGCCTTGCCATGGGGACTGGCGAGGGGAGGCAGATGGGAGACTGCAGCTTTAGCAATGGCAGAACCTGAGAGCTAGGGTGGGAGGGGATGAGCAGAGCAGGATGGGGCTGGGGGTAGAGTATGCTTGAGCCAGGAAGCCCCCTGAAGTCAGATTCCTGTTGGGCCAACCTGGGGTGGAGTGATCAGGCTGGGACTGAAAGCACTGATCTCTCCTGCTGGGTCCCCAGCATCCAGGAGCCTTTGGGCCAAGGTTTGGGTTCTACCTCATTTCAGGTAGAGACACAAGGATATGAAGGTGGTAAGGATCACTGTGAAGGGACGATCAACAAGAAATGTCACATACATGTGCAGGCACTCATAGTGTGGGACAGCTGGTAGCCTGCCCATGACCTGAGCCAAAACGAAGTGCCTAGTCCCACGTCCTTTCTGCTTTCCTCAGGGCAAAGAGCTGTTGTTAGCACCCTGATCCCCAGGCTTCTCTCTTGCTACCTTCTTAGGAACTTACAAAGGTCCTTCTCACCTGGGTCTCTTCAGTCTGGCTCTGGGGTCTATTACACCAGATGACGTACACAGAGACTATGGATGGGAGGCACTGTTTTTTTTCTTGCCAATTCTGGCAGGACAAGTGTAGTACTAGGCACACAACAGGCCCTTCATAAAGGCACAGTGATGCTTTAGACATGGAAGAAGTTTGTTCCTGCATGAGGTGGGTATGGGGATATCTATTAAAGTGCCTTCTGAAGTCTGCTTGTGTCAATCTCTCGATGGGCAGCTGCTGAAAAGCAGAGGCTTTTTTTTTTTTTTTGCTCATCTTTGAGTCCTGCAGAAGAAATGTTTAATGAATTTCATTTCTTCACCTAAAATCGGAAAAGCAGTATCTCCATTACTTTTGTGTTATCAAATGTGCCGTTATATTTGGGAATCCTGACAAGAGCTCCTTCTCCCACCTATCTGGGCTCAGCCCCAGGAGGCCTGTCTCCTCAGGTTTGCAAGTAAAGAAAGGACCACTACATAGGCCACAACTAAAATCAAAGTTTTATTAAAACAAGCACACTATGTGATGGCACAGTAGTGGCTGAGTTGAATATATGTCTGACATATGCATATTTATTTTCGTTATATAACTCAATAGCTTATCTGCCCCTTCACGCTCCTGTGCAGTGGGCCTGCCTCTGATCTGGCTTTGCCTCAGGCACAAAGCTCCATCTGACTGCTCTATACCTGTGCCACCCTCCATACAGGACCTGGGGACACAGCAGTAACAGACATGGACAGACTCTAAGGTGCTCATCAGGGGAACAGCTTAAAAACCAGTTAGGACTACAGGGAAGAGCTAATTAAAAACCAAGCACATGGACATTCTGCCTTGGAAAATCCATGGGCTTAAAAGGGGAGCTTAAAATTCTGTGTTTGCTGAAAGAGCACATTTAAAAACATTTAAAAAACCAAACTAATACTGACTTTAGCAGCAATCACAAAGAAGGAAGAGGATGATAAATGAGGAACACATCTTGGTCACAGCGAAGAAAGATTATGTGCTCCTCTGCGCCACAGGCTGGAAGACTGATCTGGCCTCCTGAAGGAGAAGGGCCCTCTGCCTTTCCTGTACGGAGGGGATGGCTTTGCTCAGGAAGGGAGAGGACAGGCAGAGAGGACATCCAGAGGACAGAGCAAGGTGGAAGAGGCACATGTGTCAACAGCCTCTGTCAAATGACACTTCTGCTTCTTGAAGGTGGCTCCCTGAAGGCTGTGGCCCCAGCTGAAACTTCCAGAGCAGGCTGGATGGGGCTCTGCAGGCAGGTGAGCAGGTGGAGCCCAGCAAAAAGATGCCCCTGCTGCCAGTGATTATGCAGTGACAGGTGATTGCTTCCCTTTTCAAAGACAACCCCTTTGGAAACAGCTTTTTTCTACAAGGACTGTGGGGAAATGGGGGGTTGGCTGGGAACCGTAGGGCCTTCGTGGATGGAGGAAGCTTGACTGGAGCCAGAGGGAAAACTCCTCTGTCTGCTCCACAGACTCTGGCCTCACAGGTTTCTAGGGGACAATGTTTAGGCCTAACACATGACTGGAGTGGTTCAGAGTTCTTCGGGGGTCAGGCATGGTCCCGTCTCTCCACTTCGGCCTGCTTGGGTCAGGGCCCGCCGGCGGGCCAGGCGAGACTTGGAGGGAGGCGAAAGCTTCATGGAGCAGAGGCCCTTAGCCAGTGCCTCTGGCTCCTGGGCCAGTTCATTCTCCTCATGCTGAGACAGCTGGCGGTTAAGAGCAATGGCTTCAGCTGCAAATAGTGTCAGATCCATGGTGCTGCTGTTTCTGCAGGGGCAGGACAAGGTATAGAGGGGGAGGAAGGAGCCCAAGTTAGCCAGGTGGCTCTGCAACATGCCACTCACAGCTGGGCTCCATACTCCCACCAGATTTCTGAGCTGTGTGGGTTGCTCTCTCCAAAGCAACTCTTTCCTGGGTTTGGATTCCTGCTTGACTGAGGCTAGAATGAGCCTCAACTACAATCCCTAGTCTAGAGTCAGGGAGAATACCCCATTCCTCTCAGAGGCCCCTCCTCTGGGTTCCACCACTCCACACACAGCTATTCCGGAGGCAGGGTCACGGAGCACTAAGCTCACCTGTGTCCCCTCCCCAAGCAGGGAAGGGAACTCCTGGAGCAAGGGCTATGCTGTTTATGTCGGTGTCCCCAGAACCTAGGCCAGGGCTAATGCCTGATGTGCACTTTGAATTTATCAAATATATCACCTGAGGGGGATCTGAGATTTGCTGCTTGACGGTTTCTGGAAGTAGCCCCAGACAGCACCACAGGAATAAAGAATTGAGACCATGCTGGGTAAGACTTCCCTGTGAACCTTCTAAAAACCAGCCACGTGGCTGACTCCTAAGGGGGTTTCTCACCCAGCTTACCTTGGGTCTCTAGGGTAGGGCCTGTCAGAAACATATGTATCTGGTTGTTAAAAGGCTCTTACAATTAAGGGCCACTGTGCAGCCTCAAACAAGTTATCCTGATCTCTCGATTTCTCAGTTTTCTCATCTATAAAATGGGGCTAGGAAAACCTCTCTTTAAATTTGAATATACTCATCTACTGCACAATGACCTTTCCGTCAACGACAGCAAATATACAATGGCATTCTTGTCTGTTTTGTAGTGTATGTGACAACGGGTCCCTCTGCCTTACAGTGCTCCATCCCCCACGACTTTCACCAACTCTGCCAGCAGGACACCCCAGTGTGAATAACCCACTAATAAAGTCTGTCTTTGGGCTGTAAATGATGATTTTCAATGAGATGCATGTGGGTATGGAAGGTTTTTTTCCTGCAAACATGCAAGGATGGGCCTGAGAGGCACTGAAGGGCAGAGGAAGCAATCAACGTAGAGGAAGAGAGATCTACAATGGCAAGAAGGGAACGAGGGAGTCTGAGGGGATAGAGAAGGGGCACGGGAGCATCTCTGAAGGGAATCTGAGCCTGGAGATGGCCTCTTTGTGCCCCACCTCTAGCCCAAAGTGGCTGAGGGCTGGAGGGAAAGTCAAGGCCAAGGAGAGAAGGTGCGAGATGTAGTGGGAGCATTTACCTCTGGAGGACTTGGGGCGTGGGGAGTCCCCTTTCTGGAGCTTGCTAGAATGGAAGGACAGAATGTGAGTACGCACTTCTCCCTCTTTCCACAGCTGCCCCACCCAAGCCAGCACAGAGGGGGAAGATGACAACAGGCTCTCTGCCCAGCACAAGGACTGGGCTCTGCTTGTCGGTAGGGTCAGACTTTTCAAGAGAGCAAGAAAGGTACACTCTGAGGCCACAGCTGCCTCTGGTGTTCTTCACTTGCTGGTATGAAGCTTCTTCGTGGCCATGCTGCTGGCATGGAGAGGTAGCACACCACCCCTCTCTGGCGTCACTCACCCCCTGCACCCACGGGTGCTGTAGAACTTGGGCAGCACTGAGTCTCTGCTTTGCATCTCGAACCAGGAGCTTGGAGATGAGGTCTTTGGCCTCATCGGAGATGTGAGCCCAGTCCCTGTCAGGAAACTCATATTTGCCTTCCTGGATGCTCTCAAACAGCTTGTTCTAGGTAAAGAAGATTCCTCCTGAGGCCACACTGCCCAGGGGGTGCACAGGATGCGCCTGTCATTGTTCTGATCATCCTGGTTCTAAGTGACCTCAGCTGCAGCCGCTGCTCGTGGCTTGGGGCTGCCACAGATACAGTCCCTTTCCTGACCCTCTTCTTCACCTTAAATCACCAAAGGGTACAAATGCCCTTGGCAAGTTGGGATAATTATGCTACGTGGGAGGGTGGAGGGGTGAAGGGTCAGGAGTGCTGCCAATAGAACAAAGCCCAGCTCCTTGGCCCTTCAGAGAGGGTGCTCCATGACCTGGCTCCCGGCACCCCCAGAGCCTTGCCTCCTAGCCATAGCATCAGCCATATCATACTTCTCTCTCCCTCCCTGCACTCACTCGTTTCATCTCTATGTCTCTGCGGGTACTGTTCCTCCTCATATTTGCCGTCCCTCTTCCTCAGCCAAGATTCATCTTTTCAGAGCCTGCTCAGGTATGAGCTCCAACCCCCTCCCTCAAGCTTCTAGCTGAATCAAGTGCCTGATGTTAGCTCATGACTGCCCTGAGGGAAGAGGAAGGGGCACTATAAACCCCTACCAGACCAGGAACAATCCCCAGCCCAGTCCTGCCTGGCATTCCACAGCCCCCCTGACCCATGTGGCGGCTGCATCGTGGGCCCTGCTCACCTGGCACACCCTGCACACCTCTCCCCGGTCCCAGCCACAGTCAGCCCCGCAGTGACCCACGAAGGGTGGGTAGCCGCTCAGCATGATGTAGAGGACCACGCCCAGGCTCCATAGGTCACAGCGCTTGTCATAGAAAGTGGCCTCATCCCTGAAGACCTCTACCACCTCCGGGGCCATGTACTCTGCAGAGCCGCACTGTAGGTACCAAGGATTGGGGAAGGGAAGATGGCAGAGAAGACAAAAGGTAAGTCCTAGGAGCAGGGGATGGCAAGGTGCAGAATGTAACCTGAGCAAGGGGATGGAAGGACAGTCATCAGGAAAAGCCAGAGATTTTGCCTGATACCACCGAGGCACTTGGAGAAGCTTTGAACTGAGCCCATCACATCCCTTCTCTGTGGGCAGAGAGCCTCCCGTGCCTTGGTGCTCTGTAAACAGACCACGTGTGGTACAGGGACTTAAATGCACCAGAAATGTAGCCTGGGAGGGAGATGTGTGGAAAGCCAGCTCCATGCAGCAAGGATTTCTTAAAGTGACTCCTGCCCAGCTTCCCCACTAACTGGGAGCAAGGAAGTGTAAGGATTTGGAATCAAGAGACCATCAAAACTAGGAGAATTCTAATGACAAGCCCTCTTTCCCTCCCGTATTTATAGATGGAAAAAACAAGGCTCAGGGCTGGGGATTTAGCTCAGTGGCACTGCGCCTGCCTCGAAACCACAAGGTCCTGAGTTCGATCCCCCATACCAAAAAAACCTACCAACCAAACAAAAACAAGGCCCAAGAAAGGACAGGGAGTGCAGCAGTGGTAGACCCAGGATGAGGATCCAGGACTCCTCCCACCCTCGCACAGAAAACTACTGAGAAGAGTGAAACACTCCCCTTTTCTTTACTTCAGTTCACTGAGAAACAGCCTCCCACTCCTACCCCGTGAAAGTAATTTGATTAGAAGATAAGTGCTCTCAAGAAAGGATATTTTCTTTGTTATAAGCAATTAGAGTTAATAATTTTGAGAACAAGGCAGCACATATGTTAGACACTACTACAGAAACATTCCTAATGAGGTTGCTTAGGAAAAGACACAGTATTGGCATATCTAAAGGGATGTCTTTTATAAAGGATATCAGGAAAATTCCCTATGAAACAGGCAAATTTCAAAACAGCTATCCTAATTATAGTGTATCAAGTATGTTAAAAGATGTCATAGGAAGAAGTAGCTCTTGGCAGCATCATTTGGCTGTGAAATGTGAAGTGAGAGAAGCAAGAGGTTAATTTGGCCAAGTGACCCCACACACATGTAGCCAGGAACTTTGTGATTCCCACATGGATAGTTCTTTTTCTTCTAGTGGGGAGGACATGTCCCTCCTCCACCACAAGGGGGACATGCTGATTCCCAGAGGCAATGAGACTCAGAGCTATGCACACTGCTGGATGCAACAAGGGCTGGGCTGGGAGTGGTGTGTTTTCACCTGGGACAGGAGTCAGGAGGCAGCCTGTGCTCATGGAGACAATTTGTCCCTTTCTTAGCAGAGATGACTGACCCTAAACTAAAGTGCCAATGTTAGTTTCATCAGCAATAGGACAGGCATTGGGCTTGGGAGCTACTAGTACAGAGCGCTGAGCAAAGGGCATTTTGGGCCTGGGAAAGCGCTACAGACACACTTGGTTTCCCTTCCTTAGCCCTCTGTTCTGGACGCCACAGCTTTGGTTCAGGGGCCTTCCATAAGTGCAGCAGCCCAACATGAAGGGCACAGGGTATGCAGATATACGTACTGGAGTGGTCAACTCTGGTGTGGTTATGGGTGTGCAGGAGTTGTTAAGTTTCATCCCACTGCCCAAATCAAAGTCACAGATTTTCACTGGAGACACCTGAAAGGGGAAACAGAGAACAGAGGTCACAGATACAAAAAAGCCAGAGGCACGAGGAGACCAGCCGGAGGGCCATGTGGGCATACGGCCATCACACTTCAGCCTGGCTCTATCTCCTTGGGTTAAGTAGGAGCCACCTGGAGACCTTTTCCAATGTGTCCTCTTCCTCATGTTCTCTCTTATTTCTCATCTGAGGGGAAAAACAGGTGAATTACATGGTATTAGACTTCTGTGAACTCAGTATGAGAACAGGACTCCTGACAGTAAATAATGGCATAGGTTGCAAGACAGATCCAGAGAAGTTAATATGTACAGGAAGTCCCTGACTTACAAATGAGTTCCATTCCAGGAGAATGTAAGTCAGATTCATTTGTAATCCAACAAGAGTCTTCTACAATACACCCATGAATCTTATACAGTACAACTGTGAAAGTTCATAACTTGACTGTTCCTAAGTCAGGGACTTACTGTATTACTGAAACACAGACCCCTTGCACTCCATTTGGTGGAGGACAAAGGAGCTCGGAGTAAAACCCTGACCATTTCAGGTGGCTTAGAGTCTTCAACATATCATGGTTTGCTTGCTTGGGTTGGTTGGTTGAAGTACTCAAACTCCTGGGGCAACTGGGATATTCAGTCACCGTGGGCAGCATGAACTCAGCAGCCAGCCCCACCAGACTGGCTGCTGTGGCTGCGGCCACAACAGGGTGACTCACGTCTGCAGGAGAGGGAGACTGTGGTGAGGGAGTCGAGAATGCTGGTCCGTGGGTCCTAGTTCACCTGTTCATGACCAGGAGGCCTGGATGAACCTTCTAACTTTTTCCCTAGTGCCTTCTCTCTTTCTTTCACTCTTTTTCATTTAGTATTTCTTTTTTTTCTGGTACCAGGGATCAAACTCCAGACCTTGCACTTGCAAGGCGGGCGCTGGAACCCCTGAGCTACATCCCGGGCCCAGCATTTCTTTTTTTATAGTGGTAAGATTAAAAAGATAAAATATGTCATTTTAGCCATTTTTAAATGTACAATTCAGTGGCATTAATTACATTTCAGGCTGTTGTCCCACTATTGCCGCTGTTTCCGTAATCTTTCCACCACTCCAAACAGAAGCTAGATTCCAGGAATGACTTGCCATTTCTGCTCCCTCTGCCCCAGGTAACTCAAACCTATTTTATGTCTTTATTCATTTGCCTATTTCAGATATTTCATGTAAGTGGAAGCACCCAGTATCTGTCCTTGTGTGCCCGCCATTCACTTAGCATACTGTTTTCAAGGTCGTCCATTTTGTAACCTGCATCAGTACATATAGCATGTAATATGTCTGTTTTTAGGCCAAATAATGTTCCATTGCATGTACAGACTACATTTTGTTTATCCATTCACCTAGATGGACAGCTGGGGTGATTCTCCCTTGTGGCTATTATGAACAACACTGTAATGCACATTAGTGTACAAGTAAGTATTTGTTCAAGGCTCTGTTTCCAATTCTTTGGGTATATACCTAGGAGAGAACTGCTGGGTCATGTAGTATTTCTGTGTTTAGCCTTCTGAGGAACTGCCAAACTGTTTTCCTTATTTTACATTCCCACCAGCAATGTATAAGTGTTCCAATTTCTCCACATCCTCAGCAACACTTGTTATTATCTTTTTATTAATAAATTTTATTTTATCCCATTCCCCCCAAGCCCTCTCCCTTCCCTATGTACAAAAGTTTTGTTTCCATTTTTCTCCACATTCTCACCAACACTTGTTATTTTCTATTTTTAAAAAATTATGGCTGTTGGGTGTGATGGTGCATGCTTGTAATCCCAGAACTTGGGAAGCTGAGGCGGGAGGATCTCCATGAGTTCGAGGCCAGCCTAAACTACAAAGTGAGACCCTGCCTCAAAAAAAATAGCTATCTTAGCTGTGTAGTGGTGTCCTTTTCATTGGTTTGTTTGGTTGCAGTACTAGGGATTGAACCCATGGTCTTCAATTGAGCCACATCTACACCCCTTTTTATTTTTTAAAATTTTGAGACAGGGTCTCATTAAGTCACTAAGTTGCCCAGGCTGGGCTTGAACTTGAAGTCCTCCTGCCTCAGCCCCTCAGAGTGCTAGTATTACAGGTGTGCGTGGCTTCCTTGTGGTTTTGATTTTTCCCTAATGACTAAGGATGCTGACCATCTCTGCACATGTTTGTTAGCCATTTGTATATCTTGCTGAGGGAAATGTCTGTTAAAATCCTTTTGCCACTTTAAAACTGGGTTATCATTTTGCTGTTGAATTTTAGGAGTTCTTCATGTTATTTTAGATATTAAATACTTATTGCTTCTTGGCCTTTTGGCTAAGATCAGGTGTAGATATTAAATCCTCATGGATGTGATTTGAAAACCTTTTCTCCCACTCTGTAGGTTGTCTTTTTGCTTTCTCTTAATTTCAGTTTTTCCAACCATAAAAAGGGGGCAACAAACCTGTGCCATGAAGAGCAAATGAAACAAAGGACATGAAAACTCCTTGTAAATCAGAGGCGACGATGGGTAGTTCAGAGCCCGGGTGGAGTGCTGGGGTTGCTACGTTTTAATCTAGGCTCTTCTACTTACCAGCTACTGACTTCATGTAAGTTTCCTAACCTCTCTCAGCTTCAGTCTCTTCATCCATAAAATGAAGATAATAGTACCTATCTCAAGATAAGTCTATAAATACTAAATAGGCACATAAGTCCCTAGTGCGGTTAAGCACTCCAGAAATGTTAACTGTAATTATTTCTAATAATCATAATGAAGAATTACAAAGTTGTATGGCAGAACCACTGACATGGAAGTCACAAGATCTTATCTGAGCTAACACATTGCTATTCCCCTAGAAGACCTGTGCGCAGCAGGCTGACTCATGTTCCACTTGTAGTCATGCCTTATGCATGAGCCATGGCTTCATCCATGCCAAGACATGTAGCTCTTGCCTATGCACCTTATAAACACACATGTAACCACGAATGGGGGCCACCAATACTACGGGCCTAAGTCTCTTCTAACAAACACAGAACTTACCAATTTAATACACTGTTATAAAGTGGGTTAAGGAAATGTCTAAAATAGGTTGCATTTGATCAACATCAAGCATAGATGTATTCTCTTTAATGGGTACTTTTGGAAACAGAAGTGGGAACAGAAACTCTTCTCAAGAACTTGTTTCCTAATTATTGCTTCTTTGCCAGGTGTGATGGCACATGCCTGTGATCCCAGTAGTTGGAAGGCTGAGGCAGGAAGATCAATGAGAGTTCAAGGCCAGCCTGGGATAATAGTGAGTTCAAGAAAGACCAGCCTGAACTATGTAGCCAGACCCTGTCTCAAAAAACCAAACCAAACCAAACAAACAAAAAACCCTAATTATTTCTTCTTCTTCTTCCCCTTTTTCTAGTGGTACTGTGGATTGAACATAGGGCCTCAAGCATGCTAGGCAAGCACTCTACCACTGAGCCACACTCCCCAGTCCTTTGCAAATTCAGTTTTGAAACAGAGTATCACTACCTTGCCCAGGCTGGCCTCAAACTTATGATCCTCTTGTCTCAGCCTCCTGAGTAGCTGGGATTGCAAGCATGGGCCACCAATTGCAAGCATGGGATTGCAAGCATGGGATTCCAAGCATGGGCAACCATGGGCCACCACCACCAAGCATGGTTCTATTGCAAGCATAGAACCAGGGTTCTAATTATTAGTTATAATGGTAGACACCACCTAGCATACATACCACACCACAAATATCATTTGTGGGAAGAGATGTGCCCATGTAAGACTGAGTTGTTTCTGACTCTATTGACTACTCTAAAAGTAGGTACACAGACCAGAAAATGTTAGTTTTGTGTGGGTCTCATATATTTTACAAAATGTATGCTTGAGCCAATCATATTAATGACAAAGAGCAAAGGAGGGACAAGAACTAACCCTATTTGGAATGCTGAATCATTACATATTAGGCACAGCATTCTCATGTGTCCATAATAATCAGCTGTAGTTAGTATATGAGGCCGAGAGAATTGCTAACAATCTACAGTACACTGAAAGCAGGTTGGCTTTCCTGATTAGTATAAACCGGAACACCTCAAAGCAGGCCCTAAGTACCTTTTCTGGAGATTCACACAATATATTTTCTGGCTTCAGATCACGGTGAGCAATGCCTGAAATGACACCACAGCAAAGAAATGGTTAACATATGCACATAATTATCCAACATTCCACACACAATTAATTTTTTCCAAATGCTGTTGTTCGCAGATTAATTCCCAATTATGGTACATTAAAAAACCAACGAGCTGCAGGAGGCAGAAGTAACCAGAGATACAAACCAAAGCACAGTTGATTTTGCAAGTTCTTTTGAAGCAGAGGCTTTAGAAGTCTGGTGGGGATAAGAAGGCCTAAATGAATCCCAGCCAGCCTACCTTTCAGCACTGTGGTGACAACCAAGAATTCTTATTGTGCAGCCTAACACAAAGCAGAACAGAGCTCTGCAAATGGCAATACTTGGAATAGCAATACAGAAATAATTAGAGCCTTGTTTATGAGCATCTCGGGGGGCTTAGACTGCTCTACCTCATTTCTTCTTGTGTAGCTGATTAAAAAAAAAAAAAAAGATTCCTTCATTGTGGGACTCCCTCAATGTTCAGAAGACCAAGTGTTAGCTAACAAATTTCTCCAAGCCTGCCTGACTCCCTTCTCACCTCCTCTGCAAGGACAGCTCTGGCCTGAGGGTGCTGTTCTTCAGAGAGGACACCTCTGCATTTTGGCCAGGCCTCCTGCAGAGATCAGCAACAGCATCTCACCCTATGAGGGGTTAAAAACTGCTAACCTGCCCAAGAAGGCACCTGGGGGAAACCCATTTTCTTGGGGGTTTTGGTTGTTGTTGTTTGTTTTTTGTGCTGGGGATTGAACTCAGGGCCTTATACCTGCTAGGCAAGCACCCCGCTACTGAGCTATATCCCAGATCTGTAAAAAATTTATTTTGAGTCAGATTCTTGCTAAGTTGCCCATGTTGTCCTGATCGTGTGATTCTCCTGCTTCAGCCTCCTGAGTGGCTGGGATTACAGACATGGGCTACGGTACTAGGTGAAAGCCATCTTCTAACCAAAAGAAAGGGACAAAGAAACAACGAACAGGGCCGTGGTGCTCTGGAGGACACAGAATCCAATCTCTCTCCTTCCCCTTCCATGGCATGCACAGAACAGAGACAGAAGGTCTGGCAGCTTGAGCAAGAATCTACTTCAAAGTCCTGGAAAGCAGCGGAAGAGTCTTGGGGGTAATGAGAGGCAGGGTCTGCCCTAACCTCACTGGATGATCAACTTCTTAGGCAGCCCTCTAACTCCCTACTGGAATGCATAGGCCTCGCCCACCTGAGGCTCTTTACTAGCAAAGAAAAAGCTGAGCTCTGGCAAGCTAAGTCACTTCATCAGTCACCCAACTGAATGAGAACCCAGAGCAGCCCAGCCCAGCCTGCACAAATTGAGTCGGGCTACTGCTCACCACACTAAAAGTGAAGGATATTTTCCATTACGGCAAGTGTTCCCACAGAAGGATCACAGGCTGCACACGGAGCCTTACTCTCCAAATAGGTGCCTGTGGCCCACTCGTCCCTCAGTCCGAGAACTCAGAGAGCCAGGCTGGAATAATGGGCCTGCCGAGTGAGTGCACCAGCCATGGAGCCGCTCCCGTTCATTTCCCAGAGGTTAAGCCACAGTGTGTCCAGTATTTAAAAGTACAGAACTTGTTTCAGGGCTGGCCCATTCTCATCCAATTCATCTTCCCAGCATGAAGTTATTTAGAAAACAGCCAAGTTCAGCTGGAAATCGTTTTTCATCCCCTCCAACTTCTAGTCACATGGGCAGCTGGCCAGCTAGATGTTAACAAGCACTTCAGAACCCCTAAGACCACCAGCCTCCATTCCCTTTAGTGTATTCTTGTAAATAAATAAAAAAATAAAAAATAAAACCACCTCTACCCCTCCTCCAAGGTATAGCTCTTGTAAAAAAGCGTGACCCAGTTTTGCAATGTACAGAAGCAGCTTGGGGAGCAGTTGTAAATCTTTGTCAGGCAGGTGTTACCTACATGCATCCCAGCTTTCAGAAACAGAGCTGCTGCTATTCATCATGTGGCAGAAAGTCAGACACCCTCTTCTAGGAATTTTCATCCCAGGTGCAAGTCAGGGCCCCAACATGGACACTGTCAGTTTGCAGATCTCTTTCAGCGACTGGAGGATACCAGGTAGAATCCGTCACCTCAGACACACCAGGCACATCAGGCCACTCTGTGCTGGGGCACAATGTGGGATGTGCCTGCAGCACACCTGCAGTTGGTCCTGAGCTCTCACAACCAGTGTGGCTGGTCACAGCCACAGTCGTGATGGAGCGGAGCCAGGTCATGAATTCTTTGCTCCACCCTCATCCTCCACCCGGCAGAATGCTTTTCTTCAAGGAATTAATAGTAGGAATAAAAATGCTTTCTACATGGTAGAGAAGATAATACTTCATGACGAACTACTATGTGCCAGGAACTATGCTCCACCTATGATATATATATATATGCGTATAGATATATATACACACACACGTATACATATATATTTTATATAGAGAAGATGCAGAAAACTACACAAATGAATTCATATAAATAAAAGGCCAAGAACAGTGCCTAGCACATGACAACTGCCATGAAGTGCTACAATGTTACAGTGTCTCCTAATCTTCACCATAACTCTCTGGATAGCTGTTATCACTGAAGGAGCATAGTTGGAAGAGAAGTGAAGCCAGAACTCATTTTTTCTGTGGCACTGATATTGGTTTTTTTTTTTTTTTTTTTTGGTACCGGGGATCAAACTTGGGTCCTTGCGTTTGCTTGAGCAGCAGGCGGCGAAACCACTGAGCTACATCCCTGGCCCTGTGGCACTGATATTGGGAAAAATTTAAAAACATGTAATAGTTCAACAGATTTATGGAAATGTAAAAACAATTTGCACAGGCCGGGGATGTAGCTCAGTGATGCTGCCACCTGCCTAGCAAGTGCAAGGTTCTGAGTTCAATCCCTGATATCAAAAAAAAAAAAAAAATGAATAAAAGTCATTTTTGGGGCCGGGGATTTAGCTCAGTGGTTCCAGTGCCTGCCTCGCAAGCTCAAGGTCCCAAGTTCAATCCCCGGTACCGAAAAAAACAAAACAAACAAACAAACAAAAAAACAATTTGCAAAAGACTTGATTCACTGCAAAAGTTCTGAAATTATTAGTCCTAGGAAAGGGACTGTAAGCAAAGTATAACTCAGACAATAAACAGTAACCTGCTAGTTACCACTGTGATGTTCAATGGATACCTCTAACTTTCATATGAATAGAAAAATAGTTTTCATTTATTATGAACAAGATACATAAAATTACACACATATTTTACCAATCTTAAAGAGAGATACAGATAACGTACTTTAAAAAACTAAAAGGAATGACATTAAAATATTTGCACAAGAATAGTTGTATCATGTATGACTTTTGTTTTTCATCAGGAAAAGGGCAGGATCCACACACATAGGTACACACACACTTACCTTGTTTAATATGAAATTCATTCTTTTCCCTCCCACCTTCTCTTGTATCCTAATCCTACTTAACAGTGCCACCATCTCTCCGCCATCCATAAGAGAAGCCTAGGAGACATGCTAGACTGTCCTTGCCTCTTCCAGGGTGGGCATATTTGAATCTCAAGTTGTTTTCCAGCTGTGCCATCTCCTGAACAAATCCCCTGCAGGCCCACCTCCTCCCTTGGTACCCACAGGCTGGCCAGCCTCACCTGCCCACCAAGGCTTGGCTTGGCTCACCTTTGGTATGCAGGAAGTCAAGGGCAGCGGCAACGTCTCTCACCACTCGGCTGGCTTCTCGTTCATTGAAGTGCTTCTGCTTCTGGATGTGGGTTAGGATGGAGCCTGAGGAGCAGGGGGGACAAAGGAAGGTCACCTTTGCAGGCTCTGGGAAGTACTACTTCTTAGAAGCCAAATTTCCCCAAGTTTGAGGTGGGGTCATAGGCTTACTCAATGCTAAATGTCCAGCGCCAAGTGTGCTGCCCAGCATAGAGAAGGAACTAGCATATGTCTGCTGAATAAACTTAGACTGCTACCTTCTGTGCCTGTCTATGAGGAGCTCAGAAGTGGCAGAGAACAATTACTTATATGGCAAAAAAAATTAGTGCTACTAGGGATTTTTTGGCTTCTGAAATCAAAAGGAACTGGAAGTGAATATACATGAGGCTGAGAGGACTTTGAGACATTTCCTTCTCTGCATTTAAGCTTAGATCCAAGCAAGAGCATAAGTTTCCCAATGGAAATGACAGATCTTCTCTAGATGAAAAAAGGGGGAAACTGCTTTACATCCTGAAGTTTCTCCTGTTCTTATTATTTTATTGGTAACAGCTAACATTTATTCATTAGTTACTATGTGCCAGGTACTACGCATTGCTCTTTAAATAATCTCATTCTCATAAATGTACAAAATGGGGAGTATAGCTGTCCTTATTTTATTTTTCTGTCTTTATTTTATAAGTGGGGAACTTCATGCCAAAAATGGTTAAGCAACTTGCCCAAGACCATACACCATTAAGTTGTGGAGTCAAGATTTTTAGGTGTCATCCATCTGGCCCCAGAGCCTGTGTAGACCTCTCAGCTGAGCTTGTGGTCCAACTGCTGGAGGCAAGGACTGCTCTAATCCTTCCACTCCCTCTTTACCCCTTGGGTCTGGCTTCCATGCAGCTATACTCTAAGTGCTATAGCTATAGAGGACCCAGCTGCTTGTAGCATTCCAGACAAGTAATTCCGAGTCCTGGTGTGGAGCAGGCAGGGTGGGGTCAGACACAGGCATGAGCATACAGCTTGGCTTCATGTGATCTATACTGACTACTGAAAGCCAGTATTTCTGGGCTGAAGGAGCCATTTCTGTGTCCTAAAGTGGCCTGTGCTTGTTATCTCTGTGTATTATTTATTTTTGATATGGGGAAGGAATGCCAAGGAAGAACTGCTAAAGATCTTTCATGTGATTAAACAAAGGGTCCTAGTATGGTAGAGAACATTTTCAGAAAACCACCTCTTGGTTCTGCTCTAGCTTGAGCTGCTATAGGAGCCTCTTATTCCTAAATTTGTTAAAAGGGAAGGCAGAGAATATGTGTACTTCTAAGGCAGCCCCCAGCTTCCAGTTGTTTTAATATTAACAGCCAATATTGAGCTCTTAGCGCCTGCCAGACATGCAGCTAAGCATTTCATAGGAACTAATTTAATCTTCATAGCAACCTCATGAAACAGGCACCATCAATGTCCCATCTTACAGATGAGAATACTGTTTGGAAAAGGTTAAGGGACTTGCCGAAGGTCACAAGGCTGGTAAGTAATGGAGCCAGACTAAAGCTCAGATTTGCTGGTTTCCAAAGCATACTCCCTTGACTACCAAGCCTCTGTGTAGCCCTCCACTCAGCTCTGTGCATCCCTGCACTCCCATAACCTACACCTTGCAAATGGTCCTACAGTCCGGTGAGGGTTGGGGAGTAAAGAGTGCCTCGGTCTCCTTTACCATGGCAGAAGAACAAATTAAACACATATCCCAGTAATAGTCATGTGGGTGACGGTACAATGACAATGGGCAATGTAGCATCCTTCCACTTGAAGGATGGCGCATTTTTGCCCTCTCCTGTCCTGGGTCCGTCCCAAACCAAGGGGTCCTCCTCTCCTCTGTTTAGCCTTTCTGGACTTAACAATGTAAGCCAAAGCTCCCATCCCATAATTACTCTAGTTAAATGGCGAATGTGTCAAAACAGGGACTGATAAATCGATCACTAAATGTATCTATGTAAGACTCATAATGAAAAAGCATTTATAGAATGCCCACACAGGTGACATTCTAAACTCTGTGAAATGCTAATTATCATCCTTCCCTCCGGCACCCCTTCTTGCAAATCAAGGGCAGTTTTTAAGTCCTTCATCCTTTTTATTAGCTTGACTCATTTTAGAAGTCTCTGGGATTCATGATGGATGATCCCCACCCTGGGTCTTAATCCGAAGTCCAAACACATACTCAACAGGAAGTACCTCCTTGCAATTTTTCAAAGACCAAGTAAAACCTTGTATCATCTTCAAAGAACTCAATCAGCTCCAAAATGTTCCTTAAATGGGGAAAAATAGGAAGAGGGAGGACAGTATTACACATTAAAGTCTACTTACAAATACACAAAGAAAAAATATACAACACCCTGAGGCAGGGCAGAAATCAACTTGAAATCAGAATGCTTATTAAAGACCTGTGTTTGAGAAGCAGCCAATGGTGTTAGCAAGATTCAGGTCACCTTATCTTTCCATAATGTTTAGTCTCTGGTGTTTTCACCAAGTCTGTGCTGTCAAACCCCAACCCTAAAACCCACTAGGTAGAGTTATAAAAAAGTCCCGGTCACATTAAACTGAATAAAATCTGCAGCCGACTGGAAGCAATTGCGGCTAATAACACTGAATAGTAGGTGTGTGTCCTGGAGGCAAGCAGCAAATAATTACTTGCCCTCCCTCTTGCCCATAAATCACGGGGCAGTATTTACATTGCCTGGAGAAAATGGAAACATCTGTCAAATAGACTTGGGGCCTAACGTGGCCACCACTAGACCCTAACTGCTAAGCGCTGCTTAATGAAACGGCCGCGTTCCTGGCCACTGTAGCACTTGTGGCCTTCCCCGGTGAGCACTCTCTGCTTGCCCGAGTATTGCCGTGGTCTGCCAACAAGGTCGACTTGTAACTCAGTAGGGAAGCCACCAGACTGGATATTGGAGGTGTTGGGATTTTTTTTCTTTGAAAGAACGAAATAAACCAAGTAGAGTCTCTAATGCTGAACTAAGAAGCTGCAGGGCTGAAAATAAAAATCTGTCCCTTATAAAAAAATGCTGGCCACTTTGGGAGACACTAGGATTTTACTAGTGTAAAGACATCCAAATAAGATGGCCAAAATGGCCTAATTTGAAAGAAGATTGTACAGACAGCTCCTGGAGTTAAATCAACAGCAGCCCCCTTCCTCCAAGCTTAATGACAAAGCCATCAATACCAGGCTACTGGCTCCCTGCTGACCCTGCCATGAAGGAAGAGAGATGGGGAAGCAAGTCTTGGGGGTGACCCTGATTTAAAGCTACCATGGGAGCGCCACTCATTTGGAGCAGGCTTAGTGGGGGTTGAGGTTACTATGGCCCAGTCATCGGACCTGCTTCAGGACCCAGGAATATTCTCAACACCTCCTACACTCATCTCAGTACTAAAGCAGCGCTAAAGACCTCTACCAGGTAATACTCAGATGGCCAGGCTTCCACAGGCATTTGAAAGAAATGAAACTTCATTTTCCCCCAGCCACTGATTCCTATTACTCCTCTAACTGGCAGGACTGCTGATATTTACAGTGTTTCGGCCTAAAGAGAAGATGGCTTCTTCAGGTTATTGCTGCTTTTCCTCCCTCCTTCCTTCCCTTTCTCTCTCCTTTGCTGAAAGATGGAAGAAGTTACTCATAGTTGTGGGGAAGGGGTGAGAGCCAAGTGCTGGGCTCAGGAGGTGGTAAGAAGTAACCTCCGTTTCTGCAGCCACACATCCCTCAGAGAAGCATCGAGTCAGCCCACAGGACACTCACTTGTTTCCTTGACATTGATAAAGCGTCTCCACCTCTTGGAATACCCGACTCCGACTGTGCCCTGCTTGTTTTTCAATGATCTGTGGGAAGAATAAATTGTCATGTACATCACCTTACACAAAACAGTCCCTCGACAGGAGCTCCCTGGGAGAAGACAAGGCAAACATGGTCCAAATCCAGTTTCCAGCAGGAGTTTGGAGTGGGTCATGGTGACACAGGCACTGTGGCTCTTTCAGTGAAGCAAGAGCCTGGCCCAAGGGCTTCCAGTCTGGCTGTGCCTCTGGCTATGGACAGCACCAAGGAAGCCTAGGAGGCTGCTGACCTCCACCTGCCCAGGGGAGACTGAGGCAGGCAGAGACAAAAAACTAGCTCTGCTCAGCTCCTTCTCCTGCAGGGCAGCTCTTCCTGCCTTACAGGTTAGAAGTGAAGGCTCTATGGGAGGGTCTTCCAGAGCTGGAGGAAGCATAAAGGTGAGGGAGGACATAGCAAGAGGAGCCAAAGCCTCTAGGCCAAGCTCAGATGCCACCCTGTAGGTCCTCCAAGCAGAAGCAAGTACTTGCTCTTCTGAGAACTCACACTTTGGCAGGGCCTATATTAAGTAATTTATATACTTAATCTCAGTAAACCCTTACAACATTGTCCAAGGATAGGGAAGTATAGAACATTCTGCCCACACCCGAGGGCTAACCTCAAAGCCCTCACTATCCCATACATGCTCCTAGCCTAGACAGCTTCTTCCAGTACCTAGAGGCTTCTCTCCTGTGAAACTGTGGGGTCCTTCCTCCACACCTCTGCCTGGAGATACCTGGAAAATGCCCACTCCAAAATGCATGAGCCGACAGTGAACCAGGTGGTTTTCAGGAGTCCTGGCTGGCTCTGAAAATCTCTGTGGACCCACCCATAACCCCAGACCATTCCCAACAGAGACTACGGGCAAGTTTTCTGCAGACCTGGCTCTGGGCCTGCCTCAGTTGCTGATGCCCCGCCCCTCCCTTCCAATAAGGCTGAGCATAACACCTCAGAAGTCTCCAATACGCTGCAACACATATTGAACTACAATTTGCTAAATAAGCCCATATCTGTTGGTAAACCGCCTGGGTCCATTTTCTGAACAGGCAACGAGATCCAGTGCTGGGGAACTATGAACTATTCAGTCTCATACACCAAACAGTTCAGGTCAAAGTGAGGGAGAATCTTCCAGAAGGCAGGATTTCCAGTAACAGCATTGCTTTTCTCAGAGGACGTAACAGGCTCTGGCCACTAGAGATGGGGAACAGAACATGGAAAACTCTTTGGGGAGTCTTAGAGAAAATTTGGTTCAGATTATTTGGGCATTCCATTCTGACCCTGAGGATTATCAGCTGAATACTCATAGAGAAAATGGTAACAAACCAAGTCTGGTGGAGCCATGCTGGGAGAAGGAGCCCATCTTTAGGGAGCTTTCAGAGAGGAGAGGTGACACAAGACACAGGCAGAAGTGCTGAAACCAAGGATCTGCCAAACCAAGGGAACATGGAACAAGGGCCAGGTTGTCTGTCCTCCTGTGACCCAAGCTGGAAGAAACAGATCTGTCACCTGTCATCTGTCAATGTATCACGCCTTTGATAATCAACCTACATTTGCGGTTTTTACCACACTAGGCATACTTTTTTTTTTTGGTAACTCAGGACCTTGTGCCTTTGAGGCAGGCAGTGGCACCACTGAGCCAAATCCCTGGCCTCCACACTAGGCATACTTTTAAAGAAATTACTTTTTTGGGGGGGACCGGGGATTGAACTTGGGACCTTGCGCTTGCAAGGCAGGCAGCTGAACCACTGAGCTAAATCCCCGGCACCTAAAGAAATTACTTATAATCTCTATCAATCTTTCTAAAAAGGAATGGAGGCGGCTCTCTTGTTACCATTATCTTCTAGCATCTGTGGGAAGGTGGTGAAAAAGATGTTTCTTTCAGAGCCAGTCTGGCTGGGCTTCCCAGGAAGAAGACTAAGAAGCAGCCTATTATGAGCCAGGCATTGTCCTAAGCACTTTACTCATATTAACTTATTTAGTTCTCACAACAATTATGTATAGGCTCTATTACTGCAACCATTTCACAAATGAGGAAATTAAACGACAGAACAATTAAGTAATTTGCCCAATTAAAAGACCAAGATTTGAAGCCAGTGAATACAGCTTTAGAGTCCAGGATCTTACTGAACCACCATATTAAAGAAAATAAAATATATTTAGTTTAGGACAAGATAGACATGACTATTTGCCAAGTAAAGCCTGACATCCAGATGAGACACTCACTTTGACAGCATACTCTTTGCCAGTCTGCAGGCTCACAGCACCTTGAACTTTGGCATAGGCTCCCTCTCCCAGCAATTCAGAGGTCAGCGTGTACACATCTAGAGGTGAAATGGATGAGAGGAATAACAAGATGAGTCACCTCCCTGTAAGCTAAGCTGGGAAGAGCTCCTGTCACTCAGCTTCCCTGGTCTGACCACCCAGGCAGAACAGGCACACGATGACTCTGGAGCACTTGGTGATAAGGAAGATGTGTCATTTCCCTAGCCATGGCAGATCTGTTTCTCAACAAGAAGGTCACGTGGAAGGCATCCTGTTTCTCATTTTAGAGACAAGGTCAGAGAAAGGGTTGCGATTCAGCACCTCCTTCCTGAGTACCTGCTGTGTGCCAGACAGCATAACAGGGACACTGTGAGGAATAAAACAAAATCCCTTCCCTCTAAGGTTCTCAAACCAGTCCAAAGACAGACAGATAACCTAATGGCCCCAGAATAAACCAGGAACTGGTAAGTGCTATCACAGAGATCACAGAGGATTAAACACAAATTTTTTAAAAAGGCACAGAAAAGGAAAGGGGAAATCTGGGGAATCCGGGAATCATCATAGAAGTGGTGGGATTTGAATGAACATCATTCATTAATTTACTCATTTCCTGACCAGCTACAATGTGCCAACCACAGGTGATGCAAAGGAGAATAAAGCACTGTTCTATTTTATACCACACACAATGGAGATCATTGGAGGTTTCTAAGAAGTTTCCAGAAGTTACCCACAGGAAATCAGACACAGAAATAGGATGCAAATGATGCTTTGAGGTTTTAGGTACTGAGTCAGAGTGCTTGTAACATAGCTATAAGCCTGGAATGAAAGAACGTTTGGATGACCTGACCAAGCTCACAACTAGCACAAGCTGGCCTCATCTTCCCTTGGCCTTTATTCCTCAGCTTTTCCTCTTGAGGCAGCCTCATCTTAAACCCACAGACTAAGCAGAAGACTAAACTGTGACCAAGCTCTTGTTACACTTAGTCATGAGAAGTTGGTGATTGCATAAGCTATCCTTAACAGGAAGTACTCTCCTGTGTTCACTGAGAGTACAAAAGACCTGTAGGTTTGCAAACTATTCTAAAACCCTGGTGGGACAGGTGTGGTGGCCTATACCTGCAATCCCAGCACTCCCAGAGGCTGGATCAGGATGATGACGGTCATGCAAGTTTCAAGTTCAAGGCCAGTCTGGGCTACATAGTGAGTTCAAGGCCAGCCTAAACTGCATAGTGAGATCCTGTCTCAAAAAAAAAAAAAAACCTGGGAAATTTTGTCTCTTCCAACCCTCCCCCTCACATACACACAGCTCTCTACTTTTGAGTTAAGGGTAGGCAAACAAACAACCTCCCCCACTGAGTAGTTTCTTGGTTCTACCATGGTTGGTCTTGAAGTTGTCTATGTGAACCGAGGGCACACTGTTGTTTGTATTTTAAATGACATGCTTCTCTCAAGGCGTACACTTTGGTGTGAGTCCTTTACATATGTCAGGATGTTTAATGGCTGGAATCCAATATTTCTGACTCATACAGTGCTTGTTGTCAGAACCACTGGTGTGCAAGGTCAGGAAGAGGGCTCATAAGAGGAAGCTACTTTAGGTCTCACAATGAAAGAACAAAATAGCTGAAGGGGACACACTACTCCCAGTAGTAGCCACTGATCCTTTTGGTCCTTAGCAGGGTGTCCAGTGATTCACTTCACCCTATCACATGCCCAGTGACAACAACCCAGGTACTGAGCCTCAGGCCACACTCATGGAGTGCCCCAAAATGTCTGACAATTTAACATGCACCCTTCCAAAGAGAGTCAGACGTATGCAGCATAAGTAGCTTTGATCTCTAGGAGTGGAATCCTCCCCTTAGCTAAGACTACAGTATCATCTGCACCCACAGCCCTTGTGTTTCTTGCTTCCTCTTACGTGATTGTTCTCTTCTCAGCAGCCCTTCCAGGAACCGCTGAGGTAAGGGTCACATCTGACAAGGCATCAGGACCCATGAGGCAATCCATGTACAGCTCTGATAGATTGGTTTTCCTGCCCACCAAGGAGGTGCTCGACCATCCAGGGGAGGCCAACGTGTTGTCTAAAATCTTTGCCCACCCCCACTCACTGTCACTCCTTTGTTAAACTTGTCCACTCCTAAGATGCAGCATCCTGTCATCTGCACCCACAGGCACCACTGCTTGGAGAGCCACAGGCTCACGTCTGAGGGCTGTGGGGGCAACAAACCTTCGAATCTTCCTGGTAAGGAGTCAGTGGCCCGGGCCTTCCGCTTCTTCTTCCTCCTCTTGTCGCTGTCTGCGATGGGAAGGGGCTCGCTGCTGCCCATTTCTGGGAGACAAGAGGACATGTGAGAAAACCAGCAATGTACTGATCAAGCAACCCAGAGCCTGGGTTCACCCAGAAGGAGAAAAATGGGAGGGGGCACCCAGGAGCTCTACACTGACGGATTTTAAATATCTGTGAGGACTATTGATTTGTTTTGACCCAGGAGGCAAAACTAAAGGCAAAACCATTATAGGAGATCATTAACTGTGGAAAGGAACTCAGACAGGCAGGCTAGATTAGAAGCAGATAGCAGAAGCCTGCTTTAACCCAGCTCATTAGAACATGGATTTAGATCTGCTACCAGTCAAACCATATTCCCCAAACAGCACAAGGAATCCACAAACGAGTCCCACTTGTGTCAGCCTCAAATCTCAATGCCAGAAAGGCAGGACCAGAGAGCTAGGCCAGAGAGAGAGGGTGGTGATGGGGGCTCATGCTGATGAAATCAGAGCTCTGCAACATCCCTAAAGATGTGGGCCTCTCACCAGGTGTGGTATCCCACGCCTGTAATCCTAGGACTTGGAAGGCTGAGGCAGGTGTATTGGCACTAGTTCGAGGCCAGCCTGGAGTACACAGTGAGGCCATCTCAACCAAAAAAAAAAAAAAGAAAGATGTAGGCCTCCCATGGTGCTGCCTCCAGGAAGGAAACAAGAGGGGTGGGTATGGGGCTGAGAGTGGCCCTGCATTTCTTCATGTCTAGGAGCACAGACCCGAATGCCTGTGGAGCCCACAGCATCTTCTCCCCTCTCCCGCTACTTCCCTGGAGGGGATACAGTGAATGCCTATGCAGAAGCCTGCAGAGTTGACAGGTCTGTGCCAGGCTGCTGGATGAAGTCACTGAGTGCAAAAACATTATTATCTCTTCTTGGCAGGCACCTGGAAGGGAGGCAGACACAGACACTAGGCAGAATGGGCAGGAAAAGGTCAGGACAGAAAGATGTAGGAGACCAAGACAGGGAAAGAAAAGGAGGAACCATGAGCCAGTGCCCAATCACAGTTCTGTTTCTAGGCCACTGTAGTAGGGACCTTCCCCTGTTAAAGATAAATTACTTATAGAACATGTCATGCCCCTGATCCAGAGTGGAGCCTTAATACTCTTTGCCTGCAGTTAGAAATAATAAGATTTCTCTGAAGTCTCTGGGTCTAAATCCCCACCAGGGTGATTAAACCTCTACATCCTTCTAAAATAGAGGCACTCGAGTGCTGATGGGGCACGCAGTATGAGAGACTTTTAGATCAGCCTTCAATAAACACAGGCTCTGGGTTGCTGGACTTTTTAAAAATCTTTTCTGAGAAATTTTAAAATAGAAGCTAGCTCTCTGCCCACTGAAGGGAAAGGCCCAACACTCCCTTCTCAAAGGATCCAGCTGAACATGAGCAGAAAAATGGCAATTTGGCCCAGAAAGTTGATTAGTGCTGATGTGATGACAGACTACTCATTTTTCTCAGGGTAAGCACACAGCAGCCATTAGGAGGAAGCACACAGAATGCACCTTCAACACCACCAAGCAGAATGCATGGTTCCACAGCCAAGTGTCTGACAGCTCAGTTTAGTGCATTCTTCCTTCTATTTCCAGAATCTGTGACAGCGGATATTCGATTATACTTTAGAGGAGAGAACTCATATGGATAAAAAGAATCCACAGAGGATCTCAAAATATTACTGCATCCAACAGTTTTAAGCACAAGTTACATCTGGGGACAGCAATATCCTCTGAATTCAAAGAATTAAACATTGGCACTGGAACACCTAGCTTTACCAAGGTTAATCAGAAGGAAAAAAAGCTGTCCCTGGGCATTTGTTAAACATAGTGAGAAACTGTACAGAAATAAAATGTAAGGTCACTCATCTTCAGGACCTTGAGGAGGGGACACTGGCCATGGGGAAACAGGTTGAGAAGGATGGAACCCTGTCCTTTCGGCCCTGACTTTGCACGCAGTCCAGTGCCAACCCTTGTCCCACCTATTTCCTTATCAGTGCTGCAAGCCAAGTGTGGACCTTTGGCTCCTTTTCCCTCCCTGACCCAAGCTGTGACGAGGGCCTGCAGACAAGCGAAATGGCCAACAGGCAGGTAGTGCAGAGGAGCAGCAGGACAGCTGGCAGCAGTGTGACCCACAGGGGCTGCTCAGACATACTTACGGCTCTAGCTAGAAAACCCTGTTAGTGGCAATTTATACTTGCTCTTCACCACAGCAGGGCTGTGGAGCCCCTTGTGGAAGCAGCATAGCTCTGGGCACTGCCGCATACTCAATATTAGATTTTATGGCTTCACACACAAAAGACAGAGTACCTGGTCTATTCTGCATGGATCTCAATGGAAGAGGAGACACCAAAAGGGAAAAATGGTTAAGACTTCCCTTGTAGACAGAACTTGAAAAAGACTTGTTTTTGAAACTAGAAAGGAAAAATGTAGAAAGACAGTGAAGTGAAAGAAACGTGTTTGACTTTCCTGTTTTCACAGTGGGCGGTAGGAGGTGGGGAGAGGTATCATAATCTCACCAAGGGGTTGCCAGTTCCTCCTCTGGAGGCAGGCCACAGAGAGTCACCTTATGTGGTGATCTAAGGTAAGTGGGACCTTAACTCAGAATGCATGCAACCACTGCATGAAAGCTTCCTCAGGAAGATGTCCCCACAATTAAACTGAACCTTGACTCACCTGCTGCCCCTGGCACAGGAGGCGCTCTTGGCCATCAAAACCAGTTTAAAAGTCCTTGTCCCTTTGGAACAAGGGGAACCCTACCCTCTACCCTCAATAACTGCAGATGAGTTAGAGTTTGTGCTCAGTCTTCTGCTCCCAAATCCCCTGTGAGGAGCTCTATTACAGTGCTGATTTTATTTGGTTCTGACAGCTTCCTTGTGCTCTTAAAGGCCCTGTGTACCCGTCTTTTCTATAAGTCATGGCACACAATGTCAGGTACATATCAGCCTCAGAAACCATGAACTGAGATGGAAACAACATGAAATGATGCACATAGTGATATTAGGCACAATGGGTGTCACATGGGCCTTTTAGGTACCCAGGACACTGAAAGAAATATGGGTACACCTGTGCCCCACAGAAAATGCAGAGGAAGGCTATTCTTGTCTATGAATTTAGTTCAGGAATTCTATCCATTAATTCTCTGCCATACTCCCTCTCCAAAAAGGCCCTATGACCAAAGGTCCTTAACTTTCTAGCCAGAAGCCTGGTTGTTGCCATAGAATTGGGAAATGTGTATTATTTTAGAGGAGAAGTGAGCACTTCTCAGTTTCCAGACAGACCCAGCTGGTCTGGAGGCCCATGCTTGTGTACTTGGTGGAAGTGGAGGTGGAGAGGAAGCACACTGCTGATAGAGACGGCACATAGGCTTGGCATCAGGAGACCAATGGAGAAATCCTGGTTCAGAGATCTCTGTACAGCACCAAAGCCAAGTTACTTTTTGCTTCACAGAGTCTCAGTTTCTTCTGTCTATAGAACAGGTTTATAAATACGCCTCCCCTGTCTACCTCACAGGGTTGCTATGAGGACCCAATGATATACTGAATATAAATGTGCTTCAAAAAACATGTGTACACAAAGGTGTACGTGCATATGTGTGAACACACAAGAGAGTGAAAAGTCTGGACAGAAATACACAAAACTGTCAATACCATCACCTTTTAAAGAACGCGAACTATGTGCCAGGCACCATGCTGGGTATAAGATATATGTCTAATTCTTACAATAATCTCAAAAGGTAAATATGTTACCATATTTCAGGTAAGGAGACACACTCAGAGTATGGTAACCTGCCAAATGTCAAACATCTAGTTAACCACTTAACTGAGACTCAAATTCAGTGCCACCCTTTCAAGTCCAAGCTATCTCTAATCTACAGTAGTGTCCTCTGTGTGATTTGTATTGTCTTTTTCATATTTTTCAGTATTCTACAAATTGTATACAATGAAATTTATTATTTTATGCTATTTTTATTTAAATCAAATTTTATTTCTTAATTAAGTATACAACTTTTCTATACACTTGAATTTAGAATTTATATCTAGAATTCAGAATCTGATTATGGTTTTTAAAATTGTATTTTTCTCTGTACTGAAATTCAATATTTAATGATGGAAAAGTATTTTAGGAAAGTGGCACCTTAAAAATATTAATTTTCTAACTGTGAAAAACACAAATGCTATTTTTATGTTTATCTTTTTAACATGCTATTTTTTTGTTTTTGAGAAAGGGTCTCATTATGTAGTTCAGGTTGGCCTTGAACTCGTTATGTAGCCCAGGCTGGTCTTCAACTTGCAATCCTGCTTCAGCCTCCTGAATGCTGGGACTATAGGTATGTGCTACTACCCTAGCTAAAATGTTGTTTTTAAAGAAAGAAATACTTTATAAAAACAATTGTCATGTAGGGTATAGTGGGCATGCCTGTAATCCCAGCTACTTAGGAGGCTAAGGCAAGAGGATACAAGTTAAAAATCAACCTGGGAAACTCAGCAAGATCCTGTATAAAAATTAAAAATTTTTTTTTAAAAAAAGTGGTAGAGTACTGTGCAAGCACAAAGACCCAAGTTCGATCCCCAGCACCAAAAAAAAAAAAAAAAAAGTGGTAGAGCACTGGCCTAGTACAAGATCCTAGATTTAGTCCCCAGTAGTGGAGAACAGCCCCAAAAAGCCTTGAATATTGGAGCCTGAGAGCTGTGGCTCCCAACTCCTGCCCAGACCCCAGTAGGATGCCTGGCTTCTTGAAATGGCAGTTTCTGGGTAAGAGTAAGGCTGGGCTGCCTACATCACAAGGCTTCTACGAGGACCAAGCAAACTATATATGGAAGCACCACCAACTTATTCATTCACTAATACCATATTTATTAGGCAACTACTGATCCAACTAGACAGGGAGAATGTGAGAGACACAGTCTCTGCTGTTGGGGAATTGAAGTCTCCTGACATGTAAAACAATTTCAATATAGGATAAGTGTTGTGATACAGAAGTAACAGATAGTGTGGAATGGAAGAGAAGACTCTAACTTAGCTGGGTAATTAGAGGACAAGAAATCTAAGCCAGTACCCAAGGATAAGTGGGAGCTGCCCGGGTGGACCTGAGGGAGAATTCCCAGTCTGAAGAGTGAGTCCCATAGAAGAGGTGGCACAGCTGGTTAGGGCCACAGCCCATTGTTGAGGCTGGCTGGGGCATGGAGTACATGGGGGAGTGAGGACAGATCAGATCATTAGCAGCCTCAGCACCATCAATAACAGCTAATGTTTCTATTCTTAGGCATGTGTTTATCTTGTTTTTTCTGATAGAATAGGGATGCATGTTTTTGTTTCTTTGTGAAACCTGTTAGCCAACAAGTCTGACTGTACTGGAAGTGTAGCAGATGTCAGGATACATATCCAAGACTTACAACCTGGCACCTGCACAGGGAGAGGCCTAGAGAATTCAGAGAGGTGAGGAGGGACTGAGGAGTCCCAAGGGGCTGAGGGGAACCACAATAGCAACAGGTGCCAACCACTGCTATCCCCCACAGGTGACCTCAAGGCCCACCTTCTGAAGGAACTGTGTCATTTCTCCATAAAGCCTGAGGAGCCACACCATTCCCTGAGCCGCCACATGTGCACTCCATACTTTGACAGAGTCTATGCGGTGACACCTGGAGCATGCCACTGAAGGTCTTCTGGCTAACTCAGCTCCGCAAATGGCTCCTGGTCCCTTCATCCACCCACTCTCGAGCTCTTTTAAGGTCCCAACCTGTCTGGGCACTTCCTTCAGCCACAAGGCTTTCTAGAGCAGTAACAGTAGAGATTCAAGCCGTTGACTCAGCTGCCTCCTCAGCCATCAGCCATTTGAGGGACCCAGACAAATGGAGAGCTGAGACAGCAAAAGGAAACTGAAGGCCTGGGGGTATGGCTCAGTGGTGGAGCACGATCACGCACAAGGCCCAAAAACAAAAAAGGAAAACTGAGAACTGTAAGAAATAGGACAGATACTCTTAGGAAGAGGTCAAGACTAAGCCATGTGAGAGAGGGGAGGAGGCAACGTCCAGGGGCCTGGGAGACTGACCCAGAGTGTTCATGACTTTGAAGAGGCAGCATGGCATGTGGCTCACTCCCACCAGGAAGACTTACAGTGCACACCTTTCGTGGGGCTCACTGCACACGAGGTAATGTTCCAGGTGCTTGATAGATTCTATACTCTATATACAGCCCTTGTTTAATCTTCATAACTCTCTGAGGTAAGCACGGTTACTTCCCACATCTTGCAGATGAAGAAACTCAGGTACAATGAGGTACAATGATTTGTCCATGGTCACACAGCTAGTAAGTAACAGACTGGGATTTTAATCTAGACAGTCTGGCTCAGAATTCAAGCTTTTAACCATTATACTATATTTAAACATTAATGTTGGAAAAGGCAGTAAAGTGTGCCAATACAAGTAAGCCAGGAACCACTGAGAATGCTGTTGTTTACACACCTTGGCACACAGCTTCCCTCCTGATGTGCAAGGGATGAGATGCTGATGCCTCATCAGTCCCTCCAGTGATCTTGGGCACTGTTTACACAGGTGTGCTGGACACTATTGTTTCCTCCCATGTGCTGTGATGTCAAAAGGCTGGGCAGCATGGCTTCCATAAACTGCCATATCCTCCCTATTATACTACTCTAAAGTCTCATCTATCAGAAGTTTCTTTTTACTCTGAGGTATCTTTGTATTCTGTGTTTTGTTGTATTATGGAAAATGAGCTACAAACCAAAGTGTGGGTATCAGGTACAATCCTATATTCTTCTGCCTGGCCTGGTAACTTTGATGTGGCTTCTGATGTCATCATTACTACACAGAGGATGAGGAAAGGGTGCACTCAAAAGGAAGATGGTCAAATTTAGCACACCACAGATGCTAGGAGCTCCAGAGGGATCGGCTCAGAGGACAACGAGTGAGATTCCACAGAGCTAAGGTGTTCTTTCCCCGGAGTCTAGGAACGCTGGGCAGCCTCACACAGATTGCAGTGGAGCAGGCAGTAAGGTCTGCTCAAGGCCAGGAGGGTGATCCACAGCAGGCTTCAAACAGAGCTGGGACAAGGAGAGTCCCACAGGCCAAAGGTCTAGATTCAGGCCCATCTTTCCCTGTTGATTCTGGGATCACAAGCAGCTTCAGGGCTGCACTGCATCTCCTGGAAGGAACAACAAGAGGAAGGACAGAGAAGGCAGAAAGGAGTGTGTGCTTATGGAACAGCGGGGCAGGGGTAAAGGACGTGTGTGAGGAAGAGTGAAGACTGAGACAGGCAGGCTACCGCGGGTCACCCAAGTTTGTTAATATGGCCAACAAAACCCTCCAACACTTCTCCTTACATTCCTTCTACCTTCAACCATCAACTCAACCTTTCAAAACAGCAGCTCATTCAGTTTACAATTCAAACAGTCCCCAAAGTGTTTTTCCTTGGGGCCACCACTGTGCTCTGATGTGCAGGAGAAGTGTGCTGTGTACTCTCTGAAGCTATAGCTCAGTGATAGAGCACTTTCCTAGGGGGTGTGAAGCCCTGGATCCAGTCCTTTAGCAGTACACACACACAGTGTACTCAAGGATTGAAATTCAATACAATTAATAATTTTTGTTCCTTCATCAAGGACATTCTCAAGTGAAAATGGCATTTTAAAAAAACTGTGAGTGTGCAACAGTGACGCATCCAGTGGCTACTAGCATAGTTCAATGTCACTGCCTCGAACAACAGCTCCTCACTATCACTTTGCAACAACAAATAGCATTTTAGTACTGTTACGAAATGCCTTGTGAACCACTGCTCTAGGCAAGAGGGGCCTACAGCAGAACAAACTGCAGGCTGGGGCACATGAAGGGCTGCAACAGGTTGAGGGAAGGCAAGGAAGACCAACACCTGAGCAGGGGCAGCAAGAAGGAAGAGAAAGGCAAGGTCTGCTACAGGGGGAGGGAGGAGGCTACAGAGGTAGAATTCATCTTCATTGGGTCAATGACTGGAGATGGAGGAGGAATCAAAGGCTTCACCCTCCTTCCAGGAATGGACAGTGTCTCATTCTACTCTATCTTCACTGCCTAGAATGAAGCCAGGCAGAGGCTTTTTAAAGCCAGGCATAGTCAGTGGTGCATGCCCGTAATCGTAGCATTTGGGAGGCTGAGGCAGGAGGATTGCTGTGAGTTCAAGGCCAGCCTGGCCTACATAGTGAGTTCAAGGCCAGCCTGAACCACAAAGGGAGAACCCTGCCTCAAAAAAAAAAAATATTTTTTCACCAAAATCAGGTAGCATAAGTGCTGTCTGAGAAGGGGAGCTGTGTTGGGGTGGGGAGCAAGGGAAGATGGTGGTGCCACCAGAAAGCTTCAGATGTAAGCAATGCCACCTCACAGCCAGGGACTGTGAAAACTCACAGACAAGGCTCAGATCTTCTCACCCAGCCATCAGCATCACCCAGCCAAACCCATGAATGATTTATAATCAGCCAGGCAGGACAAAAGCCCAGATTAAAGTGGAATACAGAATGCTTCAAATATCATTATATATGTCATATCTGAGTTAAAGAGAAATCAGAAGAGATACATCCCAAATTATTAACAATGGTTCCTTGGGGAGAATGAGCTTGGGTCTCTGCAAGAATTTCTTTCTTTTTTGCTTGCTTTTTTGTGGAGTGAACTGGGCCTTTGCACTAAGCTATATCCCCAGCCCTTTTTATTTTCCAACAGGGTCTCTCAGCCTGGGCTCGAACTTAATTCTCCTGCCTCAGCCTCCAAGAATGCTGGGGATTACAGGTATGTACCACCATGCCTGACTTGAATTTCACTTTATTATACTTCTGTTGTATTTGATTTTATTATGATACAGTTGTTTTACTTTTATAATCAAAAGTAAGTAAATAGGGTCGGGGATTTAGCTCAGTGGTTTCACCGCCTGCTGCGCAAATGCAAGGACCCGAGTTCGATCCCCGGTACCAAAAAAAAAAGTAAGTAAATATGTTTTACTTAGTGCATATTTCCTCACGTCCCTTGACCTTTTCTGGAAGAAATGTGCCTCCTCTTGATGAGGAAAGCATGTTAGGCACACCAGGCTGCTCAGCCAAGTTCAGCTGCCCAACTAAATACTGAAAACCACTGACAACTTAGGTGACTGTAGGTCCAGCCCTATTCTCTAGAAGTAGCACCTAGTTTCAGTATGAAGTAACCTAGGGCTGGGGATTTAGCTCAGTGGTTCCGCTGCCTGCCTCACAAGTGCAAGGTCCCGAGTTTGGTCCCCGGTACCAAAAAATAAATAAATAAATAAATAAATAAAAATAAAAAATAAATGAAGTAACCTAAAAGGTTAAGTGAAATGTACATCCAGTCTTACCTATCAGTCTTCCCAACTTGAGCACTGATTTTCCGTGAACCTGAAATTCCAAGGGAAATAACGCTGCAGTCAGGGGTTGGTATCTTCCATCCACAGGAAGTGTTTCACTGGCCTCTGTGCTCAGCTGCTGTTCTTCAGTTCTCCATCTGCCTCTGCTTCATCTTATTTGGCATGAAACCTTCAAGAAGCAGCAGTGGAAAGGACATCAAAATGCTGACTTCTCTAAGAGGACCAGAGAAGACAGAGATCTGCCTGTGTCCCCAGCCAAATTACACCAGGAAGTAGAGATGCACATGGGAGCCACAGAGGTCCCCAGGCTTTAAAGTCAGACAGGCCAGTACAGTGGACCCTTGACCTACAAACTCAATTCCTTCGTGAGGGCTGGTTCTAACTCAGGTTGGTTAATTGAAGGCTCAGACTCCTCTGCACAGCCCTCAAAGTCTCTCTCCTGTATACAGGAAGATCTCAGGGTCCTTACAGAGAAATTGGCCTAGTATTTCTCAATTAACCCCACACAGGAAAGGATGTTGTAATGTTCCTTCCGGAGCTCTTTAATGGTTAAATCTGTATCTGAGACCATCTGGACGCACAAGCAGCCGGCGTTCGGGTTGGAACTCAAGACTTTGGTCGTAAGTTAAAAATTAAAATTCTGGTTGTAACCCAAGTTGTTCATATGTCAGGCTGGTTGTAACTCAAGGATCCACTGTATCTGCAAATGCTGACACTAAGCACTGAAGATTTAATGAGGGCTTGAGTAAGATTTTTTCAGATTCTGTTTCCTTTGTGGAGTTTCAGACCCTAAAATATCTAACAGGGCTAGGATGACAGAGAAGGACCCCTCTGTCAACTCTGAGGAGTCTCATGCAAAAGGCACAGGCTGACATTTCTCTGCTGCTCACTTTTTAGAGATGAATGGGCTCTGTTTCATCTCCCAGTGGCCAGGCCCAAGCCTCACAGGCAAGCGGTCACAGTGCCAAAAGATAAAGCAGATGCTGAGAGCAGCAGGTGGCACAAGTGGGAAGTCTTGTGTCAAATTCAGTTTCGAATGTGATGCCTTCATTTTTTGTATGTCCACTGCTATTTTTAATCCTGTGGCTACAGGCATCACATGCCAAAGTTGCTTTGTCAACTTCTTCTCTGTTAAATAAATATGTACTTCCCCTTTTCCCAGGAGAAAAGCTCCAAAAATGCAGCTTAAATCTGAATTTTGTGCCTTTGTACCAAAATTTCTAAAAGGGCTCTCTAACGGGAAGCTGGATACGTTTCAGCATTACCTCAAACCCCATGTCTCAGAGTGGACTTGTCCCCCACCCCTACCCATGGCTTCCTTCCTCTTGATTTCTTCTCTATCAAATTACCTCATCCTGCCAGTTTCCCAGCCACAGGCCATTTAAATTATTTCCAATATCTCTTTCTCCTCCATCTCCATAAGCTCCTGATGCTCACACTGTCAGGCTTTCCCTTAACCTCATATACAGTTCCTTGAAAAATAACTCCTATTCATCCCTCAAGGCCCATCACAAATTACTAAGAGTAATCCTGCAAATTCCAGAAGCAGTCTTGACTTTCTACTTCATCTTGGATCTCCACTAATCCTTTATAACACAGAGAAGGCTACACCCATGTACATGTGGCCCTCCTACCAGGCCATAAGCTCCTCAAAGACAGGGACTTTCCTTCTTTATCTATCTAGTTTTGTCAACTAACACAGTATCTGGTGTCAAAAAACGGTTCCAGTGAAGCTGAGTGATTTCATCCACAAGGCATCTCTTTAATGTCCATCAGCAACCCTAGAATGTTGGACAGTCTTGCCTACTGCACCTTTTGTTTCCAGACAAGTCTCTGAGGCCCAATGAGACTGCTTCCAAGGCCCAAGGAAACTTGACTCTTCCTCCTACTGCCACCATGGCACTGCCAGGGATGGCTATAACACCTTTGGACTCTTGGCTTTTAGTCTTGCCACAGGTTTAAGCCCCATTTGGTCCTTCTTTCTCACCTATACTAGGAATTGACAATTTTTTTCCTACAAAGGGCCAGATAATATTTTATGCTTTGAGTGTTACACAGTCTTTGTCACAACTGCTCAATTGTCTCTGCACAAGGAAAGAAGCCACAGATGGTACATAAATGAATGACAGTGGCCATATGCCAATAAATATATCTATGTATAGTGAAGTTTGAATTTTAATTATGCTTTAATTAAAAAATTTTTACTAGTACATATTTGCACTATTACATTCATACACATCTTAATTCCTTTTAGCTCCATTTTACCTCCCCTTCCTCATATACTTTTCACGTATCACAAAATGTTAATCTTCTCTTGATTTTTCTCCCCAACTATTTAAAAATATAAAAAGCATCCTTAGCCTGTGGTCTACACAAGAATAGGTGGCAAGCTGGATAAGGCCTTTGGGCCATAGTTTGTCAACAACTGGTCTATAGCAAAAATTAAAAAACCCAGAATTCTCTTATGTACTTCGTATTATTCTGCTGTTTGGAGCCAACATAGGGCTGAGGAAGTAGAAAGCACATGGACTTTTGAACATTAGGTCTTAGATTCAGATTCTGGCCCTAACATTTACTAACAAAGTAGTCTTAGAGGCAACACTTAACCTCTCTGAGCTACATTGTTATTATCTACAAAATGGGGACAAAAACAACAATTAAACAAGCTAGTGTATATTGAGCTCAAGACACCAATGCCTGGCACACAGTAGGTACTCAGTAACTAGTAACTATGAGTCTAGCTTGTGATCTGGGTTCCCCTGATCAACTGTGGCTCTGTACCACAGCCACTCTGTAAATCACACCTGGGCAGTGAGAGGAAACAGAGGGAAAGCAAACATGGAGGCAGAGAGATGGGACTTGGTGGTTTTCAGATTCTCAGGGCCCAGTTAGCCCTGACTCCTCTGCCACCATTCCTAATTCCCTTGGGCTAATTTTCCTTCTCAGCAAGAACTTTTGACTTGAACAGTGCTTAAACCTTCTTGGCATCCCTCACCAAACCACCCAGAGCCCTGGAACCCTTTTCTCATTCCTTATTTAGTACTAGAGTAGGGGAAAAAGATCATGGCCAGACCAAAACTACACAGACTGGCCTGAAGCTGGTCTTAAATATGCTGGGCCTTGCAAGGCACCCAATTCTCTCCCAGTTCTTCACAAACTTTCTGAAGCACTGGGAATGAAGATTCTCTGGAGGCTCAAGAACTAGACTTGCTATAGAAGTTTTAGAACAAAAAACTCTGAAAAACAAGGGATCCATCACACCACCTTCAAGACAGACATCAGTGGGGCACTGAAAAGACTACGACTTAGTATTTCCAACTGTGGTTCAAAGAGACAGACCTGCGCCTGTCATTTCCTCGCTCCAAAATCTCTAATGGGTGTTACTGCCCCTGGAAAAACTAAGCTCCTGTGTGGTCATGCAGAGTCTCCCCAGTGTTGCCCAGTCCAGCCCTCCTGCTTTCTGGTCCCTTCCAGCTACAGGAACTGCTTCTACCTGATGGCCCTAAACAGCTTCCAGCTTCTCACATGTGTGCAGAACTCAACCACACTGTGACACTTTCTTACACATCTCATCCTAGAGCTAGGGATGGGGCAGGTACTATGTCTGAGTCAGCTCTGACTCTCCTACACTTAGTACAAGGCCTGGCTTGGGGGAAATGCTTCCTAAGTGTTAATGAATGAATGAATTCTCTGAAGTTACTCTGCCCTTAAACTGTTTTGGTTGTACCTTTATTAGCAGACTGAGAACAGTCCTGGGCACTGTCAGGAAGTAGAAAAACCAAAGAGAAAGAAAAGAAGCATAACCAATGTGATCCAAGCAATGGAAAATAGGTTTTAAGGGCGAGGAGAAAGCAGCCCAGGCTGTTTAGCTTGGAGAAGATGAGGTCTAACTGGATTCTGGCTTTAAGTACAGAAAAAGTTCCCATGAGAAAATCTTGATCTCCTCCTCCCTTTATTATCAGAAGAAACTTTTCCATATTCATGGAAAATAGAACAATAAGAACTGGCTTAAGTTAAGGCCAGAAGAGTTTAAGCTGGAGAGAAAGAAGAACCAAATTAGGCACCACTTTTCCAGAGGTACTGCATCTTGTTCTTTTTGAACAAGGGGTCTTGTTCTTGAAGGGGTCTTGCTTAGCACTTTTGCTGAAGGCTGTGCAAGAGTAAACGAATACACTGCCCTGGTCTTGATTACTGCAGAAAGGGGTAAAGGAAAGCACTAGTCAAGTGAGATTCTCTAACAACCCACTGACTTTTTATTGATCTTTTTCCTGCAGGCACTTTTTGTCATGTCAGGATCTGTAACCCTGTGATGGACTAATCTTGTATTTCCAAGTTTCCTGCTAGTGCAATGGAAAGAGAGAAGATAACAACGCCAGAGTGAGCCAGGCGTGGTGGTGCTCAGCTGAATCCCAGCACTCATGAGGTTGAGGTAGGAGAATTACTGTGAATTTGAGGCCAGCTGGAGCTATATAGCAAGACTCGGTCTCAAAAACAAAACAAAATAACAATAATTTCAGTGAGACATGGTCCTAATAAATGTACTTTTTATAAAAATACTACCACACTGGGCATTAATATAATGGCCAGTATTATTATTAAAGCTAACATTCATTGAACACCTACTACATGCCAGGTACTGTGCTGGTTAACAGGTTATCTATCTCAGTTCTCTTAAGAACCCCATAAGGTAGGTGGTACTGCTTTACAGATGAAGAAACCAAGATTAAGTAGCTCAATGACTTGCCTGATTCACACAGCTAGCCAGTAACAGAGGCAGGATTCCAACCCAGGAAGTCTAGCTCTAGTCTATACCCTATCTACTGTCTCTCTAAAGGGATGATAGGCTGAAACTTAAACCCTAGTCTTTCTGAATCCAGGTTCATATTCTGTGCCACTCCCTTAGACTGCCCCAAGTCTGGAAGAGAAAAGCAATACATGACATTAGCAAGAGCCAAGTCCTCAGAAGTGAACTCAAATCCCTCCCATGCTGGGGAAGGAAGCCAAGACTGAGGAGTCACAGGTGAAGGAGAGCGGACCAGGCCTTGAATGCCAGCCTTCTGTCTCACTTCTTGTAGTGCTCCTTCCTCCATTACAGATTCTCGTTCAATCTGATGTAACAAGACGTGTCATATAGGGTGTCTCCCTAGAAGACACTTCTGCAGTGAACTGCCAGTCGCACATCAGAACTTGTGCCTGGGATACAGGGGAGTGTGCAGCTTTTGGAAACTGATCCCAAGATTCCACAAGTTAAGGGTGGCAGTGTGTTGGTGGATGGCCCTGCAGGGGCTGCCGAGATGCTCACATGTTCACCTGGTGGGGCAGATCTGGACCGGGCAGCTTCCATACTGGGTAAGCAGTTCAGTTTTAAGCCTCCTCACTGGTGTCCCCACGCTGGGAGCTCCTCAGCTCTACTCAGTCTCCATCCCCTCAGCCACAGAAAAGGGAGCCCTCATCATGGCCATGAGCTCTACAGCACAGTGGAAAGATCATGAGCTTCCTGTGCCACTTGCTAGCTACCTGACCTTAGAGAAGTCACTTGAATCTTTCTGAGGTCTGGTTTCTTCATTTTATTTTATTTTATTTATTTATTTTTGTTGTTGTTCCTTTTTTTGGTACCGGGGGTCAAACTCGTGACTTGGTGCTTGCGTGGCAGGTGCCAGAACCACTGGGCTAAATCCCCGGCCCGGTTTCTTCATTTTAAATTGAGGATAAATATCCCTGTATTTTTGTTTTTTGGTTTTTGGTTTTTTAAAAAAAAAAATCCCTGTATTACAAAGATTGGGAGGATTAAATAAATTATAGTGTATAAAGCATGTTGCAAGCCACAAAGGCAGACACTTGACAAATGTTAATGTTCTCCGCACTTCCTCTGCATTTTGTCCAAATCTACCATTCCAGTGTATTTCCCCTTCCTTCCCTCCCCATCTCTCTCACACACACACACACACACACACACACACACACTCATGCCATGCATTTCTTCCTCTAGGCCACTACTTAGGCTGCTCTCCCTCCCAGGAATGAACTCCCCCAAGGCCCAGCATAAATTTCCCCACCATGAAGAATCTGCCGGTCGTGTTGGGATTGATTTTTCCTTCTGCCAAACTCCCACTTTGTTTATATTCCTGACTACATTTGCCATAGTCAGTCTGATTTCAGTTATTTATGTACTTATCTATCTTCCCAGCTACACTGGAGGGAGAAGGCTCGAAAAAGACCACTACTTACAGAAGGTCAGGAAATGTGTTGTCCACTGTGTATATTTCTCAATACCAGGGGCTTGTACACAGCAAGAGCTTAACATGTACTTACTAAATTGAATCCTTCCATCCTAACCTGGGAATCATTATAGAAAGATCCAGAATTATTTTTTTTCCTAAAACTATGTATTTAGTGCCTGACTTAATAGAGAAGCAATATTTGAAGTATATCCATATTCCTAAACCAGGATCCACTAGTACACAGGTGCACTTGCTTCATTCCTTCCTCCATTCTGCCAACATGCCCTGGATTCCTCTCAGGACATTTCTCCAGCACACGGGTAGACACTGCTGGGAAGATGTTGCTCAGTCATAGAGGAAGGGGGATCTGGGAGCAAGCTCTCCAGAGAACTGTTCCACTCCACTGGGTAGGAGGTGACTACAATTAAAACCATACTAAAAACCAGAGTTGTAGGATCTGAAAACAGATCTAAATGATTTCCATCTGCCTCAGTTTCTAAGTCTATAGAATTGTTTAAATTAATTTAAAAAACAGTGTCCATCACTCAACAAATATTAGATATTGTATTAACAATGTAGAGCCAGGCATGGTGGCATATGTCATAGCTACTCAGGAGGCTGAGCCAGGAGGATCTCTTGAATGCCGGAGACTGAGGCCTGTTGGGGCAACACAGAACTCTGTCTCAAAAATTTAAGATAAATAATTTTAAAAATTATTTTAAAAAGTAACAGGCTGGAAAAACAGTCAGGAGGCTGCACTTCCAGAACTATCTCTACCCCTGCCTGATTCCTTGTGTAATCTCAAGTAAGTCCATTTCCTTCTGTGAGTCTTTCCTCATCTGTAAAATGAAAGTGATAGAAACCAGATGGCTCCCAAACTCCTTCTGAACCCTCCAACAATGTATATATTTTTATGGTCAACAGAGAATTTTCTGTTCCATATGCTGAGGCTGTTGGCTGGGAAAAATGCGAATTTGTAGCTGCTGGTCCTCACATGGGAAAGACAACTATTTACCCAGGCCAAGGGCAGAACAACTGATTTGTGAGCCACCTGTGTGCTTTCCCCTATGTGACCTGTACCACAGACTGGCAGTTCCCTGAACAGAGCACTAACGACTTCCCAACAAAGCTCACAGCAAAGGCAAGACACTGGCCTAAAAATAAGGGTGGCAATGTGGATCCTGGCTCAAGCAGAATTTCTACACTTTCTGGCCTTTGATGCCTGTAATTAGGGTACCACCACCAATATAAACTACCACCCTTCTAGCCACAAAGAAAAAGAAAAACACAAAGTCTCCCTCTGAATCAGGCAGCTCATAAAACCAAAGCAAGTACATAAAAGATGTACTGACTGATTTAACCATGAAGATTGCAGAGACCTACTGTGTGTCAGCCTTGTGTCAGGCAGAGGAGCAATGAAACAGACATTGTCCCTTGCCACCAATGTATTCAAGAGTACATACGGGGTACTACATTCCCAGGCAGACTGTGATAAGAGCTCTAGCTGAGGTTCAGCTTCTGATGCAGAAGATGGGAAGGGGAGCAATTGATCCAGCAGGAGGACAGGAACTCTAAGCAGGGCACATGAAACATGAGGCTTGAAAGAAGAAAAGAAGAGGGAATACAAGCACAGGCTGGAGCAGCAATGCAGAGGCTGTTTCAGGAACACAGACTAGTTTATTTTGACTGAGGCACAGGGTGCAGGTTTGGAAAAACAAGAAAAAGAGGTTTTGGGGAGAAAGATTAAGGAGAGACTTCTTCAGCAACCAATGAAGTCTGAGCAGAGATACAGTACAACTTGATCAGAACAGTGGACACATGATCACATGGACACGAAGACGAGATCACATGGACACGAAGAGGATACAAAAGCAAACATTACTGAATTACTGTGGGACCATTTAACAGGAGACCATGCATTTCCCAACTACACATGTGCTGTGCTCTACTAGCTCTTGTTCACAAAACTTCTCTCTTCTGTTTGAGCCTCATGAGATCTGAGTTGCCAGGGCCCCCTAACTGTCAAAATCTGCTAAGCGCTAGGGTAACAGGACTCCCAGAAAAAGTCAAAAGTGCAGCCAACTTTAGATTACAGGAGAGCTGAGGTGGGACAGGGGGTTGGGGGTACCAAAGTCTCCACACGTCTCCCAGTCTAGCCCTCTTTAGAGTGGCTGAAGCTAAGGACAGTTGGCTGAAAGCACCTGGCTGATGGCTGGGGATCCATGGGACCCTACACACCAGCTGCCCAGCAGGTCCTTGCCTGGACATGGACAGTGGTCAGTAAAGCCTATTCCCTCCCCATCCTGCAAGGTCAATTCCACTTGTGAAGCCTATCGAGGTTCCAAGGCCCAGATCTGATGAGCTCTTTCCTCAGGGCCTCTCTAAATATCCCAGGCCAAAATGACCTAGTTTCTTGAAGTCATAGAAACTACGTACCTACTGCATGACAGGTGGGCAACTTAGTTAGACATAACCCTATCCATCTTTCACAATGATCTTATTATCCCATTTTATAGAGGAGAAACAAGCTGAGAGAGATGACTTCCGCGAGGACATAAAGCTGGGAGGTCACAGAGCTGAGATCCACAGGGTGCCTGAACCCAAAGTCAAGCACTTCCAGCAACACTCATTCCTATCACCCATGCTGGTCTTTAACTTCCACTGCCAGTCCTACAGGTAGCCTGAAGTTCTTTGCGGCGAGAGACTACACCTGAAACTACTACCTCTCACCAATGGAGAACCACCAGCACATGGCAGGAGCTTTTAAGTACTGTATTGTTAAATAAGTGAAAACAGCTAGCTTTAAAACAACACAGTACACACAATTTATAAATTCTCTACATGTGCCGGACATGGTGGTGGACGCCTATTATTCCAGCACTGGGGAGGCTGAGGCAGGAGGATCAGAGTTCAAGGCTGGTCTGGGCTACACTGTGAGTTGAAGACCAGCCTGAACTGCAGAGAGAGGCCCTGTTTAAAAAAAAAAAAAAATCTTTTCTCCACGTGAAAAACTCCCTTAAGTTGGACTGCTGAGCTTTGAGCCCTGCCACAGCCTTGCCCTGACCTCTAGTTAGGACCGGGGTTCAAACCAGTCACAGACTGAGCTCCAACCTCAGACACGGACCGAGCTCTGTCTCGTCACAACCCAAATCCCGGCAGACTCCAGGCACAGGCTGAGCCCCGAATGGGAAGCATGCTGAGCTCTGGTCTCGGCACAGACGCAGCCCTGACCGGTCACAGCGGGGCCCTGAGGACAGCCCTAAAAGAGGGTCCCCTTCGGCTGTCCCCAGCAGGACCGGGTCGTGACCTCGAGTCGCTCTGAAGGCCCTGAATGCCCCCTTCTCGGACTCACAGATTCACTCCAGACCCCCACCCCGTCTTGCTCCGAGGGACTCGGAGCTGTTTTTTTTTTTACCTTGGCAGAGCACGACGGGAGCGGTCGCGCGCACCCCTACCTGTAGATCTCTGTCGGGAACGCGGGAGGGGCGGTGCTATCTAGGCTCGAGGGGAGAGCCTGAGCAGATAGGGGAGTGGGAAGGCGGAGTGGCGTCTGCGCCTTGGTGGCCACAGAGGAGGGTAGGGTGAGCGGAGTAAACTGCGCAGGCGTGAAAGGAGAGGGCGGGAGACTGCTGGCTAGCGGGTGAGGCCTAGCTCCACACTTTGTTTTCCGAGTGGCGGTAGCGTTGGAAGCTAGGGAAGCGCCTGGAGAGGGTATTCCCGGCAGCGGCAGATGTAATGAGCATTTACTGAGCGCTTCGGCAAGCCTGGAAGGAATTTTAAAATGTCATTTGAATATGAGGAAATGCTTCTAGCCTTTTTAAAAACGGGCTAATTCTGTAAAATTTCTTTAAAGGTCTGAATGCCTGCAGGCTCCCATGAAAGTTTTGAGTAAAATGTCTCCAGTTGTTCAAAATTAAAAACAAAACAAAATCAACTGGTTTCAAAATCAACCGTAAACAGATAAACACCTCAACCAGGCTGCCCTACTTCCCCAGGCTGTGGGTGCCACGAGAGAGAGGGGACGACAGTCCTAACGTGAATTTCATTCAGGTTCTGATGCTGTTTCCTTCTTTGTGAGATGGACATAAACATCCCTTCTATGCCTGTCTCAGGCTTGTTGTGAAGGTCTGGTGAGCCGTGCTTCTTAAAGAGTTTCTTGGACTGTCATTTATCCTTTCCCCTTCTGGACTGTCCTCACCTGTATGATGGAAGGAGCTTTAGGGAACATTTAGGACTTTGCTGGATTTCCCAATCCGGATGAAGGCTAGAGGGGAATGGGATCTTCTCCCAAGCTTCAGTGTTCAGTTCCTCCTGGAATCACTCAGTCCAACCTGAAGGCCTGTATGTCCCAGCATCTTCCACCTATCACACCTTCCAGCCACCCAAGCTTCCAGCTCTCAGAGGCCTTGCTGGTCTGTTTCCCCAACTGTCTCAATAGCCAGCTGATCAGTCTCTCAGGCCTGTTCTGATTCAGAGTCTCAAAGTTGCTATGCACCCCACATGGCAACCAAGTTCAGTCAACAGGAGATGAGGGATGGGAGCGGGGGATCAGAAGAAGGAGGGCCCCTACAAAGCAGGTGAGACTCCAGCCATGCTTGTGGCTCTTTCCACCACATGTTCCATGGCTCCCTATGTAGGGTGGCAGTGGTGACCCTCAAAGAGGCTGTAGTGTTCATGGGGCCAAAGGTAGTAGGGTATTCTTCATTCAAGAGGATAATCTGCAGGGAGAAGAGGATGGCTTACTCCCTTGTTCTCTGCTCCAAAGATTGTTATGGATCTTGAGCCAATAGGAAAACAAAGGCTAGCTGGCTTTCCAACCAAGCTGCCACTCTAATTCCAATACAATGCCTCTCCCAGGATCCTCTTCTGTTAGGGTTTGCCCTACTGGGGATAGGAGCTCTTTTCTCTCACGGCCAAAGCCTCAGTTCTCTTTTTCTTCTCTTCCTTTCTCTGTCCATTCTTCTCTGCATTCCTCTATGGATCCCTCAGAGTAATATCTATGTCAGCTTCTTGATGTATTTACACACATTCCCATGGAAATTGTGAGTCTTACTCTCACCTTCATGGAGTATTTCAAAGTCACCGTGAGCCCAGCACATGGACTTTCTAACAGTCTGTACTATCCAGTGATGGAGGAGGTGGTGAGATACAGTGGTACCTTCGTTTATGAACTTAACTTGTTTTACAATTTTGGGGAAGATGGTTGCATTTGTGTTTGTGTGGGGAAGATGGCTGTGGTCATGTTTGTCACCTAATGTGGAGTTTGCAAAGGGAAGCAAAATTTTGCCAAATGCTTTTGCTTCTGAACTGAACTGTTTGCAAATAGAAGTGTTTGTGAACTGAAGTATTGCGTACTGAATTTGTCATAGAAGATGTGCAAACAGCACTCTTTTAGAATGATGCAGTTTGGGCCTTCTATAGCTAGCCAGAAGAAGGATCAGCAGAATGAAGGGCCTTCCAGGGCTGGGGATTTAGCTCAGTGGTTCTGCCACCTGCCTCGAAAGTGCAAGGTCCTGAGTTCAAGCCCCGAAACAAAAAAAGAAAAAAAAGGGCCTTCCAGATCTCAGAGCAGTGAAAGGAAGGAAAGATATTGGGGACTGGGAGGGAAGCCAGGCAGCTGGCTAAAGACAAACTTGATTCAACGACCGTAAATGTAATCACTTACAACTGTATCTGATACATAGCATTAGCCATTACTGTTATTATGAACAACTTACAGGTTCCAAGTAGTGAAGGAGAGATCAATCAGTCCCACTTCTGGTTATGAAAGAGATGGGAAATCAAGGTCTACAGGTTGAAGGGACTTTCCATGGAATCTTTGGGGCTGGGCTGGGACTGGCACCCACTCCTTGGGCTCTCAGGAGAACCCTTGCACAAAGCCAAGCTAGATCTTTTGCAGATAGAGGGGAAACTTTAGGGGGGGCCTTTGCTGACACTTAAGGACCAAACTGCTTTTCAATTCCTGTCTGGGAAGCTTGTGGATTGAGCCAGCAGTCTTTGATGTGTCCTAGAAAGTAAGCTTGGACATGAGCCCTGTGTCCTACCTCTCACGCTTTGAGCTCCTCCAAAAATGGCTTTCTCACCTGTAATTAGGGCTGGGATTGTATTTCCACTCTGCCCCTTTATTCATTGTTCCCCAAAACTAGCTCCATGAAGGGGGTAGAGTGACTGTGGCCAGTGCTAGGTGACCTGAACTAGAACAAAAAGATTCTCCATCAGACTGAGTTCCTGGAAGACAAGGAGCAGCCCTCCCTTCTCCAGGGTTTCCTAGGCCAGCATGGTTTAGAATTCTCAGAACCCTGGGAGAACCTTGGTGTCCCCACCCTGTGGATTTGGGGCAGGGCCAGACATGATCACGCCAGCCAGCCCTCCACATGGCCCAGGATCTCAAGACAAAATCCCTCCCAGCTGCATTCTGGCCTGGCTCCTTTCACAGTCTGCCAAAAGCCATGTGGCACCCAGACCACAGCTTCTCACCAGTGACTGCTTTAGTTCACCTCTTTTATTTTACCAAAAATAACAACAATAAAGTCTTTCCTCTGTTTCACAAAAAATAGATCCCCCCCAACCCTTCCCCACAATCAGGCCTTGCCACAGCCTAGAATCCATTGTGCAAGCTGCAGTCTACCCTGGGGGAAGCTCCTACTCCCCTTACTCCGGAGCTGCTGGTAAATCCACCTGGCCAGAATGCTTCTCTTGGGAAATTCTTTGGAATCAGCAGAGGCAGAAGTCCCAGGCCCAGCTGGCTGGCCTTGAGCTCCATTTCCCCAGAGGACAGGCAGTTTCTAGGCCATTAAAAAGAACATGATTTTGGAGGCTTGGCTCAGCAGCCAACCCCAGCCAACCCAAGGGGTGGTGGGGTTCTTGGCATCTGGCTAGAAATCCTTGCTTAGAGCAGGACAGTTGCATCCTGGAGAGAGAGAGGGTCTGCCAAGCCCTCTTTCCACGTGTGTCTTTGTGTAGTAATGAATGGGCCCTGGGGTGGGAGTTAGGACCCCTTGTTTTTATTCCAGCTCCACAAAAAACTCACTCTGAGGCTTGGGCAGTTTCCCCCCTCTTTGCCTGGCACCAGTATCCTCTGTTGCACACTGAAAGACTGAGACTGGAGGATTCTTAGGTCCCTTCTGTTTCTCCATCCTAGTGTAGGGCTCTGGGAGGGCAGACTCCTATTCTTGCCTTAGTTTCCACACCTGTGGGTCTGCGCACAGAGCTGGGCATGGAGGTATTGAGCAATGGGTTGCTGAATGAACATCCCAGACTCTCTGTAAATAGCTGTGCAGAGCTCCAACCACCTGGAATGTCTCTGAGATGCTTAGGAAGGAGGCAAGTACTTTTAGGATAGGGGCTTTCCACAGCTACATGATCCTTAGTGTCCTGGGCAGGAGACAAGACTCCACAGACTTCCCAAGTCGAGTCTCACTGGCTTTTTGGGCAGGAGGATTATTTTACGCTGGGCTTCAGATCCTATGAGTCAGGTTTATAGATCTGGGAGCTAGACTGGAGTACATGATTCCCAGTTTAGGAGCCAGGAGACCTTTGTGGACATAAAGGAGCATCTCAGTGCTCAGAAGGCTCCCTGTTGCCAGGGCCTCCTAGATACAGGGATGAATGAAATGACAGCTCGTTGGCATCCCCGGCTGAGCAAATCAGAACTGACAGCTGTGGTGGGCCAGGGCTTTAAGGAACTCAGGTAAAATCTCCCCTTTCCAACTTCCACCCAGTTCCCCCAGGACTCATGCTAATGGAAGACCATCATCTGTAGAACTACATCTACAACTGCATTTTATGTACTTACACGCCTGGTCAGTTCCCCTGAGTGGGGATACTGGCCTATCATTATTCCTATAGTGGTCACGGTCAGAGAGTCCCAGTCTCTTTATACATCAACCACCCATCCATCCAACATCTGTGAAGGCCTACGTACGTGCCAGGAAGGGTCTGGTTCTGAGGCACACCCCACAGTCAGAACCACACTCACAACCACACTCACACTGGCATCTGTGCTCATTTCCACACAGGCACTCACCCTCTTGTGCCCTTCTGGTCATCACCTTACCACATCCACACTTCCCAAATAGGCCTAGGAATCACCATGGAAGGGTCAAGTAATGGAGAAGAACTTGGTAGCCACCCCACTCCCAGACTTCATGCCAGGGGTTTGAGTCCTCCTTTCCTTCTGTTTGCCACTTGAAGCCCTCCCTTCTCCATTCATAGTCAGGAGGACACATAGGCAGACTTCTGAGAACCAAAAATCCAGGGGCACTGGGTATGTGGAGGAGTCCCGGGGCCTTCAGATTCTTCTACCACCAGAATCCCAAGAGTCTCCTCTGCCAGCCTCACTGTGTTCAGATGGTCCAATAACGTCCAGGTCTGAACTCAGTAACAGATCCGTTCTGTCATCTCCCTCTATAGAGACACAAAGAGTGGAGAAGTCAGTCTGAGCTCAGTTTGCAGGCAGCCCCTTCCCCAAGTGGCCCCTCTCACACCAGCCACAACTCTAGAGTGCAGATCTGGGGATGTAAACTGACACTTGAATGAATTTTCTATTAAAGTACACAACCCACTGTTAAATGAGTTGCCTCCCCTAGTTTACCCATCAGGTACTGGAGGTTTTTTTTAATAGCAGGTAGCCTTTGTGCCTGAAAACTCCCAGAGGCTAGCCTTGTCAAGGAAGGGCAGTAGGGTTTGGCCTCACCAGTGGCTCCAGCTCCCGCTGGTCCACCAGGCTGAACTCTTGGATGAAGTAGTAGAAGTGCTTGTAGCAGGTGTTGACGTGTGCCTCTGCCCCCATGCTGAGGATGCTATCGAAGTGGTGGATGTAGACATGGACAAAGACTCGGAAGAGTCGGGTTAGGATCTTGGTGCAGACTTGCTGGAAGTTCTTGGGGAAGGGAACTCCTAAGGGCCAGAGTGGGGCAGAAGGTGCGATCAGCATCGTGTGATGAAACTCAACCCGGCACCACCCTCCTGTACACAGGCAGCCTTCCTCCAGGGTGGGCCTCCCCTTCTAAACATATCTCTCTTACAGAGAGGAGACCAGGCAGAGGGTGAGGGACACACACACACACAAAGCGGGGAGGGGAGAGAGAGAGACAGAAAGAGAGGTATTTTGTTTCCTCCCATACTTTCCTTGTTAATGAAGCACATATTTGACTGTGCCTTTCCCCTGCCGAAATACAAATCACTTTCCATCTTTCCCCCTGCCTAAAGCTGGTCTCTGCACCCTTGGGCTCTGATCACCCTTCTTAGACTATGATGAAATTTATAGCTCAATCTCTCCCCAGAAATATGTGCAACTGCAGGGATCATACTCATGCATACAATTCCAAGGGGGAATACATCAACATCTGAGTCTGTTTTTAAAAACCCGGGACTTCAGAATCCCCGGTACCAAAAAAAACACAACAAAACCAAACCTGGGACTTCAGGATTAAGTCCTAACTTCCCAGCATGGCATTAGGCAAGGCCTTTCATGACCTGATTCTGACCTCCCTCTTCAGCCCCACTTGAGTCCCTCCTCTTTTCAACATTCACGCAGTGGGCCCCAGTCCCTCAGTGCTGAAAATTCCTAATTCTTTGAGAATTTACTCAGACATTCCCCCATTCCTTCAAATATTTAACAGCATAGAGAAACTTCCAACTGTGAGTTCAGGTTTGGTACCTTTGGCCTCTAATCCTCATAATTGCATTGATGGTCCTGACACCTATTCTGGGTGTGACAAAATAGAGATAGTGTGTAAAGGGGAAGCCACTTGCCCAAGGCCACAAAATTATTAATCAGATGAGACCGGAGTAAGGATTTGAACTGCCTTTTCATTATACTACTTTTCACTACACAGCTGGTCCTGCCTCTTTTGGACTCAGTTTCCTCCTATGTAAAATAAAGGGGCTCATTGTTAGGCAAGATAGTGTTAGGCAACCGAGGGCTGGGGAGGAGCTGGGGCATAGAATTGTGACTCAGAACCCAGCTTCCCTCAGCACTCTAACGTCTTCCCTCTAGGCTTGACCAGCTGCCCCGCCTTCCTGAGTCCCAGAGATATGGCAAGGATGAGCAGGAGGCCGGTGGCAGCCGGGCTAAGGGTACCGGTGGGGCGGTCATGAACACATCATCATGCCTGCTCAGCTCCTGGGTGGGGAAGCAGGGCTGTGATGACATCATTCATCTTCCCTCCTCTCCCCTCCCTCACCCACCCAGGCTGCACAGCTGAGATAAGAAAAGGTCCCCGTGACCTCAGCCTGACAGTAGAGAACTGCCCTTAGCACCTCAGTCTGAGGTACAAATACCTTGTGGTCCCACTCAATCTCTAACCCCTTCCTTTTCTTGGAGTCAGGAGTCAGAGGGAACTATCTGAAGTCTGGAAGTCAGAGCAGCACAAGCAGGAAGAACTGTTAAGAATATCTTGGGGCAAGCCCAGGGCGGTGGTGTAAGCCTGTGATCCCAGCTGTTGGGAGGCTGAGGCAGGAGGATTGCCAAAAGTTTGAGGCCAGCCAGGGGTACATTGTGAGTTCAAGGCAAGCTTTAACTACAGAGTGAGACCCTGTCTAAAAAAAAGAAAAAATATCTTGGGGCACTTGTTCTGGAAGGTTCTGAGAATCATGGGGTTTGTAGTCTTGCTGGAGTGGCCCCTAGTGGGACATTCATGCTTTGGACAAGAAGAGCCTCAAATGGGAGTTAGGTAGACCTAATTAAATGTTTGACCTTGAGCAAGACAGTTAACCTGTCTCACTTTCCTTTTCTACAATATGGGGGGGGTGTGTAGCTCAGTGGCACCATGCCTGCCTAGCAAGTGCAAGGTCCTGAGTTCAATCCCTGGAATGGAAAAAAAAAAAAAAGAAGAAAAGAAAAAGAAAAACAAATATTACAGAAATGATTTCCATGAGATTACAATATGGGGATGAAAATCACTCACTCTCCAGAGCTGCTATATCAAAGCAAATGCTGCATCTGTGGATTGGACTTCTAGTGACTCCCATCTTTCCTGGCCAGGCTGACCCTCCAGCCATGTGCACTCACCAACACGCGTGGGGAAGACATCCTCATCATTGATGAGACTCTCAATCCAGTCCATGAGCAATGCCATGTAGTGTGGTGCGGACAGCTTGGCGGGCCGCCGGTACTGGTGCTCATCCTGCCAGCGGTACTCGTAGCGGGGCCCGCCAGCCATGACCGGGCAGCTGGTCTCGCTGCAGCGCTCAGCCATGGTGCCATAGATGAGGTTGATGCGGTTGAAAAAGTCCACCACGTGCATCGCGATCCAGTCATGGATGTTCTCGCCAGGTGGTAGCCTCACCACACTGCGCAGGTCCAGGCCCGACTTGAGTGATGCCTGTGCCTTTTTGTACAGTTCAAAGCGCTGTGTGCCTGGCTCGAAGCGCTTCCGGGGCCGGAATGTCTTGTCCTTGGCAAACACCTGCTTCAGGCACAATGCCATGGCCAGAACTGGTGGAGCTGGGTGCCTGGGGGCAAGGACCTAAGGATGCCCTGTCAGGGACAAGGGCAGGGGAGTAGGTGGTCAGGGCCTTATCAAATGGGCTTTGAGTTCCTAATACATCGCTTCTTTCTCACCTCTCAACTTTTGAGCAACCCCGGCACCTTCAAACTGAATTCGAATTCTTCCTCTGCTAGGTCCAGCGCCCTACCCTCTTTCCAGGCTACTTTAGCTCCTCCTACTGCGCCTTCACGTGCCTCCTCTAGGCTTTCACCAACTGACCACTAGGGGGCTGGCCTGGGTTCAAATAACTGCTCATCAGACTAGCTGCAGATTGTTACAAAGGTGGGAGGGGCTCCCGCGGGCCCAACAGGAGACAGGGGCCTGGGCAAGATGACCTCTGGAAGGCCCCAAAAGCCAGCTGTGCAGCGTGGGAGAGCCGGGCTGCATTGTGCTGGAGAGAGGAGGAAGGCCCTGGCTTTCGGCTTCCTATGGGATATCCCGTATCCATCCGGCCATCGGCCATCGGGCATTGGGGATTCCCGGGGAGCAGGAGGGACTTTTCTACCAAAAATATCCTTTCCTTTTTCTTAACTCTGAAAGAGGAAAGGGCCCTCACGTGGGCAGCTAGATGGGTTCTGAATGTGGCTGCGGGCTCTGGAGAGGGGGAGGGTGGCAGGCCAAGAGCACGGCTTCCTCTGAACAGCTGAAGGGCCTTCCTCCCAAACCAGCCTCTTCCAGCTCCAAACATGAGCAAGTCACTGGCTGTCCCTCTGCACTTGACACTCCAGAGACATTCCTACCTTGCCTACCCTGAGCCTGACATGGGTGGGGGAGGGACAAAGAGGGCAGTCAGAGCTATCTAGCTGCGCCTATGTATAGCTTCCTTTGCTTTGCCTCCTACAATTGAAAGATCATAGACTCAGAATAGATTTTGGGAGGCAGCAATCAGAGCCTCAGGCAAAGAAGCAAGAGTCCTGGGTTCTAGTACCAGCTCCACCACTGGGATGTTGGGTAACACTTGTAGTATCATGGATTTGGCCCATGCAAATCCTGGGTCACTTGGATAGAGCCAGGTTTCTGAGGGTCTCGGGGCAGTTGTCCATCTCTCCTGTGAGTGTATAAGGTAGTAGAAAATGCAGACCCAAGTATCTGCTGAGACTGGAATGGAGCCACAAGCTACTCCCTGACCCTGACCCAAGACTGAGGCTGAGTATAAGTTAAGCACTGAGCTGGGACTCTGGCTGACCCTGGTGAGTCTAAGCTTTGACTCTAGGCCCACATTGAGGCTTGAATACAGCCATAGACAAAGCCTGACCTTGACTTCAGACTGCCCTGGAGCATTGAGCCCAGATCTCCTTTCCTGGAAGCCACTCACATCTCTGGTAACTGGTGGGGCAGGATTGGGGAAGGGAGGGTGGGACAAGGTGTCAACTGAGTGTAACTAAAGGCATAGCACATATGGAGGGGATGGTGTTTCTGGCAATAAATCAAATTGGTGGAGAAGATTTTGGAACAAGGATCCTTCCTTATACCCACAACAGGCAGGCCAGGATAGGAACAGTTACGAAAAATGAGGGCTGTTTAGAAAGCAGCAACAGTCTCTCAATAGGACCTTGTCCTCTTGAAAAAAAACCCTCAAAAATGCACAAGGTTCTCTGTTTCATCCTCACTCCCTACTTCTTTCCAAAGAAGTACCAGGGTGGGACCTGAGCTTCCTGGGTGAAGAGGAGATTTCTATTCTTCACTTGCCATCTCCATTTTAAACTCTGCTTGGACAGATACTTCCCAAAGCACTCACACTGCAATTAGGTGGGATTCCCAGGTCCTCCACCGTCACATGGCCCCCTTTACTGACACCTACAGACTCTCACTCTGGCATCCAACACTACACCCTACTTCTCCTGCCCTATCTCCCTACACCAACTACCCAGGGGTTCTTCCTGACCCCTGAACCCAGGCTCTCTCTCATGCCTGTGTGTTTCTCCCACTGGCCTGCCCACACTCCACCAAGTTCAATCCTGGTGTTTGGACACTGCTGTTCACACCCCATGACCAGTTTATGTCAGGGCCTGGCGCAAAGTCAGTGTTCAGGCTGTAAAGTGAAGGTTAGACTCAAGAGTCTTAGAATTGACATAGCTCCGAGAAACCAACCAGCCCAACCCACTTGTTCAAATGGGGAAACTGAGGCCCAGAAAGGCCACTTGAGGAACCTGCATTCACATAGTAAGTTACAGGCAGAACTGGAAACTTGGATAGGGAGGGGCTCAGCCTATGACAAGAGCAAAGGACCATTTTCCTGCACTGGCTGGTCACTGGCCTGGTGGAGATAAGGGAGAGAAGAACAGTAGAGGGAAAGGATCAGCAACTTCCTTCCAACCTGCTTCCTGTCCCTAATACAATGACACCCCTTTGGGCACACCCCTCACTCCCAGCAAGTTGGGTGTCCGGAGCAGGGTCCCACCTTCCTCCTGAGACTTTTTCCTAGGAAAATGTAAGCTTGGAAGTGGGTACAGGGCAGGTGCCCTCCTATCCATGCCTCTTATGGTTCTTCACTCCCACCTTCATGCCCTCACGAGACTCTCACAGAACCTCCATCATCCTCCCTGATCTACTGCTGCCTCTCCTGTTAGCTCCCATATCCTAATGCTGAGTGAATGGTCGGTGCCTCGCTCACTCACTGCCTGCCTGTACGCCTCGGCTTCCCAAATGGAGAGCATACGGGTTTCTGATATTAAGCCCCCTGCCAGGGCCACTCCTACCCCTTCCTGGGCCTGACACAGGAATTCACCTTGAGGATGGTCCCAGGTTGAGTTCAGAATCTGGCCTGGTAGCCTTGCAGGACAGATATACAAAAGCAGAGGCGAGGACTCCACACCCTCCTTGCTGCCCACGCCCACCCGAGGCCGCCCCCTACCCCCTACTCCCTACTCCCTAAGAATCTCCTCTGCCACCAGCTGTCAGGGGCAAGCAGGGCGTAGGACCCGGAGGAGCCAGCCTGACATTTCCTCTCCCAAAGACACGCCCCCCTCAACTCCGCCACCGGACCCCGACTTTGGCTGTGGTGAGCGAGCCTCGGACCCTGGGCCTCAGTGTGGCCAGCCCGCCTCCGGCCCGGGTCGCCTTCGGACGGGACCGCAGAAGAAATGAAAGTGGAAGCAAGGCGGGGCCGCGGCTGGCGCGGGCGCTCACTTACGGCGTCGCCTGGGCGGGAAGCTCGAGTCCTCCGGAGGCGACACGGTCACATCTCAGCGCGCGGTGGAGCCCTCCTGCCGGACCTCACGCCCCGCCGCCTCCTTGGCCTGCAAGCCCTGCCGTCCTGCCTGCCGGGCGACAGCAGCTCCGCCCCGCTCCGGGCAGAGCCACGCCGAGGCCCCTGGGCGGAGAGGGGCGGGGAAAGGGGCTCCCCCCACCCCAGTGCACAGACATAACTCCCCGCCTTTCCGGAAAGTCCATATCGGGCTCCCAGCTTCCCCTGGGGCAAAGGACTAAGTAAGCAGCCAGCCCTCTGGGCGTCTCCTTGGACCTTAACCAAAGAGGCAGCCTCAGATTCAGCGCGATGAAAAATGGGAACCAGCCTAGTTTGTCTGGAGCAGAAACAAAAAGGCTGCTAGATAAACAGTGGTACAGTGGTGTCGTCAGTGCCCCCACCCCCCATCATCTGCACCTCCCTGACCTCAGAACTCAGTAAGGAATGGGGATGCCTATCCTTGCCCATCTTCTCAGCTCCTCCTCAGGGGCACTTAGTAGGCATTTAAAACCCATCTGAATGAATGAGTGAGTGAATGAATGCTTGAGAGTCCAGAGCAGAGTCTCTCACCCCTGAGAGCACTGCCCCCCCCCACTAGTGCTCGAATCAAGACTTCACCCTTCCAAAGGGTGGAAGGCCTTGCTCTGCCTAGACTGATTCTCCTCACCCAACGTCACTCCACTTCCCACTTCTAGACCTTTAACTCAGCTATTCACATCTTGGAATTCTTTTCTTCGAACCAAATCCAAACACTTCCAGACCTGATCTGCTCTGTCTACTTTTCTACCTGGAGTCCTTCCCTGGGGACAGATAACCAACACCAGTACTCAGTGCAAGCTGTGGCCCAGTCCCAGGAACATCTTGCCTGGCTCTGTCGGGGATGGGAGGAAAGAGTGGAGGTCTAGGCTAGGAGTATTGTAAATAGGTAAGTTAATTAGACACCTTGTAGGGAGTTAAAAAGGGTTACCCTCAAGGAGCCAACACAGCGAGGAGCCAACATGAAGAAAACTGTGACACATTCATTGATTAGCATTATAAAAAAAGAAAAGAGGTACTACCTCCCCTAGAGATAAATAGCAGTGATTGATATTCTAAATGGAAAATTCCTTGTATGTGACTCATTTTCTGATTTGATCCCCATTTAATCAATATTACCTGGGTGACTGTACTTGTAATATTGGTTGGTCATAGTTTTGTCCCACCTCACCTCATGGCCACCTTGGAATTTTCCACTGGGTCTTACAGTTTTGACCCACTTTGTACCCACCTCTCTTCATGGCTTTGCCATACAAAACACCTTTGAAAAGTGGAGTGGGCAGGCAACCCATTTTCTGGCTCCCCTCTGTCTCTCTGAGGCAGAAACTATCTTTCCCTGAATAAATTTTTCCTACTCTTAACCTCTGTTGTTCCTAGAATTCATTCGTGATTTTAGAGAACACGAACTCAAATTTCAGATATCTAGCATGTTTGGGAGTTGCATCTATACCCCCTATATCATTTTGGAGGTCTTACACTGAGATTATTGGTTGGAGGTAAGAGTTTGCTTTCCTTTCATAGGTTCTAACTTTGGTCTTTTTGCTTCATAGATTGTAATTTATTTGTTTCATAAGTTCTAGTTCTTGTTTTATAGATTCTTTTTCTTTCATGGGCTCTGGCCATTTGTTTTATAGATTTTGGTTTTTGTTTCATAAATTCTGGTCTTTGTGTTGGCTTTTGTTTCAAAATGTCTTGAATTTTGTCAGGTAATAGGGCCAAAAACCAAGACCAGACTAGGCCACAACAAGCCTTTATTAGGGGAACAGATCTGCCAGGCTGTCTCTGAACAAAGGAGAGACAAAAAGCAATATGGCCAGGGCAGCAAGTGCCTTTTATAGGAGCGGGGGTGGGGCTTGTAGGAGCTGAGGTGGGGTTGAGTGAGGTAGTAATTAAGGAGTGGAGGAACTGGTGACCTCACCAGGTGGTAGGAGGTGAGCGAGTATTAGGTTACTCTCTAGGCGGGAACAGGGGCATGCTGGGAAGAAGGGTTTGTTCTTTGGTGGGAGCAACCATCTTGGCATCATGTCACACAGGGGCGGGGGCAAGGCACAATAGGAAGAGGGCAGCTACTATACATAATAGCTGCTGAGGAAGTGGGAGACCTATCAAATTTTAAGTTGTATGTTTTAAATTTTTGCAAATTTGCTTGTTTCTCTTATGATGTATTGTCTTTTGTTAAAATTACATTTTATTCTTGTTTTGTATATGCTGCATTTGGACTTAGTTTCTTAAAAATGCTGTAGAATGGGTCTTTTATGAAATCTAGTTTATATTTAGCAGGGATTTTTTTTTGGTGGTACCAGGGATTGAACTTGGGACCTTGCGCTTTTGAGGCAGGCAGCGGAACCACTGAGCTAAATCCCCAGCCTCTCTAGTTTGTATTTAAGAAATATACATGCCTATTAATAAATAATGGGACCCTATTCATCAGTTAAAAGATGAAAGGTCAGTGGCCATTCTTAAGACTTGGGGGACAGGTTTCACTGAGATGTTCCTGTTCAATCCCTCTATACTCTAGAGAAAATGTTGGGCCTATTCTATCTCAGTTTCCTTTCTGGTCTGATCTTCTGCTGGTGAGAAGACAATCTTAGCTCTTGAGACTCCCTATTCTTGCCCTTCCAGGCTGAGATTGACAACTCATGAGTTGTCTCAGTAACTCATGAGTTGTCTCACTGTGAGCATGTGAAGAAAAGACTTGCTTTCCCTGGTCTCATTTCTGATCATTCCCTGCCACTTTACACTTTCCTTATAGAGGCATATAAAATTAGAAAAAGAAAATATCTCTAATAAGTTTAAGAGAGAATCCGAGCTTTCTCTCTCTCCCCTCCTAGGTCTGGTCTTCATTATTTGTGTGTAGGAAAAAATACCTTTGCCAATAGGTTGTGGACTTTGGAATTTTGACTGTGGAATTTAGAGTGCTATGTGGCGATTTTTTTGGATGTTTAAATGGCGTAAACTTTATTTGGACCTTTTCTCTCTGGTAGAGAGTTAGAAACTCCCCTTAAACTTTTCTCCAACTTGTTGGGAGTTAACTTTAGAATTAACCACCTTATGGTTAGACCCCCCTCTTCTTTTTTTTTGGTACTGGGGATTGAACTCGGGTCCTTACGCTTGCAAGGCAGGTGGAACCACTGAGCTAAATCCCCGCCCCTAGACCCCCCTCTTCTTCTAAGGGGTCAAGCTGAAACAGCTTACAGTGGCTGTTTTGTTTACATGAGGGAAAGTGGCAATCAGTTGGCAACTTGCATTTGTATTTTTATATGCTAACTAGAATAAAAGGAGAATTTGGTCAGCTTTTCTCTTAAGAAACTGATAAAGGTGTCTTTACTAACATATGAATTGTAGCTGCTAGGGAGACCTGAGAGTTCAAATACTTAGTGCATTTAAAATGGACCTTAAAGGAGTAGCCTTGTCTTGCTGTTAATAAAGGTTGCCTAAATAACTAACTGGATAGACAACAGAAATGTCTCGTAGCTTTCTCTGCTGGGCAGAATCTCTGACCTACCTGTCTCTAGAGGTGATCTCTTTTGCAGAAAAAGTTCCCTAATTTGACCATTGACCTATTTTCCTCTCTCTTCAAGGAACTAGAAAGCAATGGTTTAAATATCTTGGTTTGCTAGTAATGTTTCCTTCTCTAAACAGGATTGTTCTTGTGCTTTAGAAGTACCTGTGGGAGTAAGGACGTTAGTTTTCTGGGAAGATAAGATCACAGGCTGGTAAAAGGGTAGATAGTCCAGTCTGATTTTATTTTCTGGGTCTCTCCAGAGGGTAGCTACCTGCCCTGGCGAGGAAGAACCTTACAGGATGCAGTACAGGAATAAGAATTGAGCAGAGACTTACCAGATGCTATTTTGTTTCTCTCTTATTTAACCTCGTACTTCTTTAGAATGTATTAAAGAGCAATTTAGTATTTTTCTACACTAGCATGTGTTGTGTCTACTTCCTAGAGCTAAAGTAGAAATACACAGAAAAGTATTGATTATAATGGTATTTCACAACTAGAATTATACTGTAAGAAAAAAAATTGTCAAAATTGCCTTATGTTCAGACTTTCCTTACATTACAAAGTAATCTTTGCTTGCATTCAAATGTAAATCTGGGCCATAAAAAAATGAGACACCTGGCCCTTAAGGTATTAGGTATCTCTAAACCTGAGGCCACTCCTTGCCAGTTAGAACCTGAAAACAAAGTTTCCAAGACAACTTTAAGCCTTAACCACCAGGTGCTGAGGGTGGAGTTTCTGGGACAGCCATAATTAAAACCTCCATGAGGGCTGGGGATGTAGCTCAGTGGTACTGCACCTGCCTGGCAAGCATGAGGTCCTGAGTTCGATTCCCAGCACCAAAAACAAACAAAAAAACCTCCATGAGGCTATTATCCATCCTTAGCTAAGTTGTTCATGTCTCTCAAAGACAACATCCCTTGCAGAAAGAAAGTGGCAAATACGGGACTACTTGTGTTTATGTGTCCTTCCCTCTCAGTGACCTAAAACAGATCAAATGAGACCTAAGAAAGATTTCAGACAACCCTAAAGAGTACTTTGAGGTCTTTAGAGGACTTACTCAGACCTAGGAACTAGATTAGAAAGATGTAATATTACTCTTAAATCAAACATTGATTTCTAGTGAGAGATAAGCATCATTAGAACCTGCTACTACATTTAGAGATAAATAGTGTCTTGATTTTAAAGGGACAGAAGACAGACAGGGAAACAGCCAGTTCCTACTGGAGACCAAGCAATCCCTATACAAGAGCCCCACTGGCCTGCCAATCAGATAGGAGATTAAAATAAAAGACACTTTCAGACATATATTTGCAAAGATCTAAAAAGATAAAAATTAAGCCTTTCAGTTATTTGAAATTGTCAACTATTTATCAGAAAAAAGAGGAGGACATCCCTAGCTCCTCATTGGATAGAAGGAAATACTATAGCTTTTTTTCCAAGTCAGTCTTACAATATGTAAATGGTACACTGTCATTGTGTCCCCTCAGAAGAGCTCTCTAGCCAAGGCACTCATGTTTTGCTGAATGTTCTAACAGATAGGGGTTATAAGGTTTCTAGATCTAAGGCACAACCTTGCAGCCTTGAGGTAAAATATTTAGGCCTTACTATATCTAAGGGAACTCAAAGACTAGGAAAAGAAAGAATTATGTCAATTCTTTCCTTCTCACAGATCAAGATGCTAAAACAGCTAAGAAGATTCCTAGAAATTACAGGCTTTTGTAATTTAGATAACAGGATATAGTGAGATTGCATAGTGCCTCTATCAGCTTACAGAGAGACCCAAAAGACAGATACCCATATTTTGACCTAGGAACCTGATTCCCAGACCAAATTCCAGAAGCTCAAACAACCACTTCTAAGTGCCTGCCTACAGGACATAGTTTCAGTTTGTATGTTAATAATAGGTAAGACATGGCTTTGGGCTTTCGGAATGTGTACACAAGATCAGGGAGCTGCTCAACAGTCTGTATGGTATTTAAATCATAAATTAGATATTATATATTCAGAATAATTTATTTTAAAAGATAAGCCCTAAACAATAGGTTAGAACACTTTCATTCTTTCTCTCTCTTTTTATTTTTGGTGCCAGGGATCACACTCAGGACCTTGCACTTACGAGGCAGGTGACGGCACCACTGAGCTAAATCCCGGGCCTCTTACTCTCTTTCAAGAGGCAAAAAAGCAGCCATTTGGGTTCTTTGATTATTGGTTTAATTTTTCTGCTTGGCAATGCAGTTGGAGTCAATCATAGCTTTTGTCTCTGGAGACATGTTTTGCTAAGGATTACAGATCCACCCTGGAAAAACTCCTGATCTTAATTGTCTTTCTACACCTGAGATGGTTAAGATTTAGTTCTTGTTCCATACTTAGAGTCACCCTTCTGTTCCTTCTCCACTGCCATGCCCCTGAGAAATAAAGCAGTTCTCAACAGTGTTTGGTTCAAAGCACTTCTCTCCTCTGTGGCTGCTGGATTTTAAGACAGAGCTTCCAGAATGATGAGTTTCCCCTCCCTGGAAGCCTTTCAGGGAGTTGGCTTTCACTTATTTCTGGGCCATATAGAAAACCAGTCTAGGTTTAATCCTAAAACTCTCAAAGAATAAATGTAAGAAAGTCCAAATTTATCTGTGTTTCAGTCCTCAGGAAGAATTGGAGATTAACTCCTCTTACGTCCCTCAAGAATGATGCTGACTGGTTTTTATAGAACAGATTAATTCACTGATAAAACATTCCTAGGGAAATTTATAAGTTTAATAACAGTTTTAAGCAAAAACAGGTATTAAAAAATAGGCACAGGCCCAGTCCCCAGAAGACTGCCTCTCTCATGATTTCTCTCCAGACAATCTTGCTCAGCTGGCCAATATTCTCAAAGAAATGCTAACTGAGGCTCTGAAAGAGGAGAGCCTATAGCTAAGCATGGTCCAAGGGTCACAGAATCACAAGAGGGTCCAGGCACATGGTAAGAATGAATATCTCAGCTCTGGCCACTTCCTTGTACCTCCAGTAGGCCACCACTGGCACTGGATGAGTTAAAGCCTTAGGGACACTTTAGATTGGGCACGGAACAAGAGGGTAGACAGGGATCCCTTCTCTCCCTTTCTTTTCAAAAAAAAAAAAAAAACTGTCATAGGTAGATACCTGCAGCACACCAAGTTGGAGCCTTGACAGATCTTCTTTCCTCACTGTTTAGAATTCATACTTAGCTCCAAAGAATATCACCTAGGCTCCTTCTACACCCAAACCTGGCCTGAGCGTACCCCCCAGGAGATAGTTAAAATTACCTTTAATGGTCTGTCCCTTTAGAGGGAATAATTACATGTGGCTGTCAAAACAACAATGAGAAGCCTGTATATCTGGGTATTCCAGTTAGATAAAATGTCAGTTTGGGGCCTGTCTTAAAACCATCTTTGGGGCTGGGGATTTAGCTCAGTTGTTTTGCCACCTGCTGTGCATGTGCAAGGACTCAAGTTCGATCCCTGGTACCAAAAACAAACAAACCATCTTTGCTTTCACAGGTGTAAAAGATTTTTATTCCTTTTGGTTCTTGTTACAGAGATCTTTGTTAATTGACCTACAAAAGTTCTGACTACTCTTATTTATAGTTACAAACTTAAAAATTATAAAGGGTTATTATAATTCAACTTGGCCAAATACATCTGCATGCACTCAGGTTTATAAACAAATGGTCCTATGTGTGTGTTTGTCTGTCTGTTCAATTTGTTACAACACATATAGCTATTTTGTTTGAGCTCAACAAGTTTTTCTTTTTACCCTTTTGATTTTTAAAGATGCTTGCCTGTGACTTAAATTGGCTTATAGATAAATGTCACTAAAGACATGCTTCCCCCAGGTTGCCAGATGATCCAAATGATGTTGACTGGTTTTACAAATATAGTACATACTGTTGTCTATGTATAATAACTCAGTAATCTTTCATTGGTCAAAAATAATGTGCTAATTGTTATGATCTGGCTCTCACAGGTTGTAGGGAACAGGGAAAGGGAATGTTACTAGAACCTCTGCAGTAAATCTTAGCCTTTGCGAGCCATGACAGCACAAGGCAAATTAGTTTATTAGAAAGGAAAGAGAAAAAGTGAGACTTAGAGAAGAAGCTGAGCTTTGGGCCTGATCAGTGCTGCTCTGGGCAGCAAAGACGAAAGCCCCCGAGCTTGCCACACCTTTATTCAGTACACCGGGAGAAACAAATGTAACAGACGGTTCAGGGCAGAGAGAGTTCAGTACATTGGGAGAGTAACAGTTGTAAAAGATGACTCAAAGGGCAGTGGCAGCAGTGGCAAAAATCCTAGAGCAATGAGGAACTATGCAGATAAAGATTTTGTTCCTCCCAGGATGTCTTCAGCTGGTGTAATCTTGTCCTGGAGAATCACAGCATCACTGGACCATTGAGGTTTTAGGTGTGACTGGAGGTGAAGATGGAGTTATGTCTTGACATGCCATAGCTGGCCTGTAGGCAGGAAAACTAGGCCCTAATCATGATTTAATTGTGAAATGATTTTTCTCCAAAATCATCTAGAATTGTTCCTGACAATAGGTCATCTAAAAATTTGTTAAGATAATAAAACAAAGACCCTTGGGGTTAAGAAAACTACTAGACAGGACTCCCCTTGGTAAATAAAGGAGCAGCTGCCTGGGAAAGTTTATTCCAGCCTTTGTTCACAAAGGGGACCCCAATAATTTCCATAGCCTTGTGGGAAATACATTGCTAAATATATTATTATGATATGTATACATTGGTCATGGTCAAATGGCTAAGTTTCTGTGGGAAAACAATGTTTTATTAAAAATGCTTTTGGTACAAAACTAAATTAAGGGACAAAGAGTTTTGTATAACTGTGATACTCATTGTTATTTCATGATGTACTAAATATCATTCATACCTTCTAAGATATTGTTTATGGTAATGATCTTTTTAAAACTCAGGTATCTGCCTTTCTCTTGTGCTCCAGCTACTTGTGATAAGAAGTACATGTCAAGCCAGCATGAGATAACCTGTCAAATAATAGTTTTTCTTAAGAACTTATGTGATATATATGTTATTTGTGTCACCACACTTAGGGATGCTCAGGCACCAAACAGTCCAAACAATGTCACACACTAAAATTAAATCGTAGACATTAAAAACTTCTAAGGTATATTTATAGGTCGATATATATGTTCTCTTTAGATGATATCCTATTAAAGGATAACTAGAGTTTTCTTTGTGCCATTTAATGTCTTGTAATCAGATGGAGGTCTTTGACTAAAATACTATTCCATACTAAGGTGGACATTTAAGTATGTTACAAAGATAATGTCACGACTGCCATGCTAAAATACTATACTTGCTAAAATACAAATACTTGATCTTAAGTTTCTCTGTGTAGTGTATAACTGTTGTCTCTTAACATTCTACAGGAATCAAACTACTAAAACAATCATGGTTGGTAAGAAATAACAGTCCTCTAACTATACTTTATATTTCAAAAGTGCTTAATGTCCAAACAGAGTTATAATAGTTAAGCTCCTACTGCACTACTAATGTCACTGATCTTCTCTTCTGGATGTTCAACAATTAAAATTTAGAGACCAAAACTAAAAAGTTAACTGGGCTAAGAGGACAGCCAATATTTTGGCCCTGGCCCCTCAAGGTCAACAAAGATCCAGGACATGAGGGAACCTTTTCTATGAGATCTTACATCTTTGGTAAGTCACCTAATCACTTGAGCAGGGAGATTATTGGACACCAAACCAACAAATGTACCATGTACCAAAGAAGGGTCACCAAGAGGGAAAAGTCTCCCACACTTTCACGGAAAGCAACATGGTCAAGCAAGACTGTGACCCGTTCTGATTGCTGACACTGACACAGGAGCTAAAAGGCTCTATGCATGGTTCCAAAATAATGCCTGAAGAGACTTAACTGATCTTGATAGATAGCAAGAGGTTCATATTGATTGACACAGGTCTCACTTTAACTTGTTCTTAAACACCCAGCAGGAAAAAAAAATAACCAAAAGAGGTATAAAATAATGCCATAGTAATGAAGCTAGATATGAAAAAGGGCTTCAATCACTGACCCTTCTGGCAGTTTCTAGTTACACTGGTAGCTGACCACAGTTATAGATCATTAGGAAAACTATGGTAAAATCAATAAGAGCTTAACTAGAGTTTTAAATTTCTTAGCCAAATTTGTCCTTCAAATTATCTCTATCTTCTTACAGCTAAGACTGGAGAGACTAATGACACAATATCAGACTTATAGATATCCTCCATTAATAAAAGAGTCTAAGAGCTAACAGGTTACAATCACTCACTATTTCAGTTTCTAAGTGTGACCCTTTCCTCAACCTGCCTTTCCATTGTAGTTCTCATGCTTAGATTATACATACTCTTAATTTCTTAAAATTTTGTTTATTCTTGCTTAGAGACTGCCAAACTCCAAGTGGTCATACAAATGGAAAGAAAGACAAATGTGCTAGACTTCTTTTACCAGGATCCATTAGATTGACCTTGTAAAAAGGCTACAACTGCTAAATTACAATATAACTTCTGTGTTGATTCTGAAGTCCCCTGGACCTTCTCCTTATCCTCTTTGTGGGAGGCTATTACTAGTTCCTCCCAGTGGAAACACTGTTGGCTATATTCATAACAATCCTGCTGACCTTATTTGGCCCATGTAGTCTTAACTGTTTCTTTGGCTTTGTCCCCTCCAGATTCAAAGCTATATGGCTACCCAAGATGATAATGCCTGGTGCCTATTCAGGGCCTTCAGATAGACTCTGTAGAGTAATTCTGATTGCTGATCACAACTATGTTCCTCTTCAGCTGGAAGTAGCCAGAATGTCTTCACCTCTTGCCCCCCTCATAGCAGTTAGGGTTATTTCTTCAGAGGGGGGAATATTATAGATAGGTAAGTTAATTAGATACCTTGTAGGCAGTTAGATGGCCACCATCAAGGAGGCAACATAGTGAGGAGGAGCCAACATGGAGAACAATTGAGGCACATTCACTGGTTAGCATTATAAAAAAAGAAAAGAGGTACTACTTCCCCTACAGATGAATAGCAGTGACTGATTTTCTAAATGGGAAATTCCTTATATGTGACTCATTTTCCCACTTGATCCCCATTTAATTAATATTACCTGGATGGCTGCACTTGTAATCTTATTGATTGGTCATAGTTTTGTCCCACCTCATGCCCACCTTGTAACTTTGCATTGGGTCTTATAGTTTTGTCCCACTTTGAACCCACCTCACCTCATGACTTTGCCATACAAAACACCTTTGAAAAGTGAGGTGGGTGGGCAACCCATTTTCTGGTTCCCATTCTGTCTCTCTCAGACAGAAACTATCTTTTTCTGAATAAATTTTTCCTACTCTTAACCTCTGTTGTTCCTAGAATTTATTCTTTGATTTTAGAGAATATGAACATATCTAGCATATTTGGGAGTTACATCTATTCCCCCTCTATCAGGAGGGCTAAGCCACACAATTGGGCTGCAGAAGTCCCTTACAGAGGGGTGGGAGATGAACAAGTGTGGATAGGAGAGAGCTGGAAGCAGCAGGTGGGCACTTACAATGCAACAGATGCCCTGATGGGATACCCTTGGGTCTGGATCTGTTTGTTTGATGGCATGAGAACACTTAGATCCTTAAGAATTCTAGCTTGTAGAGCTGAGGATCCATTCTTTTGCCCAGCACTTAATTTTGCTCCAGCCTAAAGTTCTCTGCATTTTATATCTGAGTCTTAATCTGCCTCAAATCTCCTGTAAACAAACATTTGCATATGAAGGGAGGTCAAATGTACTCCTTCACTTAATTTAATATTCTAACCAATACTTTTTATTGAGGATGACCTGGAGCTGAGATCAGGGGATTAGATGATGAAGTTTATCATATGTTGACAGGTCAGCAGATCTCTCTCTCTCTCTCTCTCT